>OZ020568.1:9034508-9634508 GCA_963971475.1 Chrysops caecutiens
AAAGATAAGGTAGTAAATCTGATATCCGAATAATCTGCAATTCACATTCGTCAATGATCGATCATAATACAGCAGGCTTTGAAAATTAAATGATAAATGAGTGCAGTTGAACGCTTCACTGGACGTTATCAATTGAATATGTGACAGTTGCAACTGAATTGGAATTGAGTTCTTTGATTCAGCAAATAGTTTTGATAGGAAAAAAATGCGTAAACTGAAAAATTGTGAAGTCAAAATTTTCAAACTTACTTAATAAATGAACTGAAAAGATAGAAACAAGTTGCAGAGTTAAACACATTTTTTGAATTTGAATGATCATGGTTGACAGTGTTCATAAACGCAGTCGGACGCATCACCGTTGAGAGGAATCTTACAACATCTCTCAAGCTAAATTTTATCAAGCCGCTTAGGCTACAGAGCGTGCCAAAGAAATATACATACATACACTCGAAAAACATAACCCTCCTTGTGGTGCAAACGGGTAGAAAGGCAAAAATTCACATAGGTCCACTGAATTTGTATTGAAGAATATTATCTATTTTGAAAATATGTATATTAATTAATAAATGAATCATAATACAACCTGATATGATACTCAAATAACAGACTGCGGTTGATCCATGATATTTGACAGTTGCATCTGAATTGAAATTCAATTCTTTGATTCGAACATTTATTCAGCCAATAGTTTTGATAAATACAAACCAATAGTTGACAAATGGAAGGATGATTAATTAATTTATAATCATAAAACAACACGATATGATACTCAAATAACAGAGTGCAGTTAGATACTTCACTGGATGTTATCAATTGATCCATGATATACCTATATGTGACAGTTGAAGCTGAATTGAAATTCAATTCTTCGATTCCGAAGATTTATTCAGCAAGGCAATAGAAAACATGGCAAATGTCAGTGAATTTGAATTGAAGGATAGTGTTCTTTCCAGATATGTATATCGGTTAAGGTTTAAGGAAAGTATCTAATTTGACGATATATTACTTAATAATTTAATTACAGTAAAACATGATCTGAAACTCAAACAACGTTTCGCTGGACGTTATCAATTGTTTCATGATATTTGACAGTTGCAACTGAATTTGAAATTCAATTCTTTGATTCAGCAAATAGTTTTGATAAATACACGACAAATATGTCTATTGAACATGAATTGAAGGATGGTAATTAAATTATGTAATTTTAAAACATATTAATTAATGAATTAATCATAAAACAGCATAAATTGAAAATAAAATGAAAGAGTGGAGTTCGACGATTCACTGGAGTATTGGAATTGAAATTCAATTCATTGATTCAGAACATTTATTCAGTGAGACCAGATATGTATATAGGTTAAGGATAGTATCTAAATTGCAGATATAATAATTTAATTACAGTAAAACATGATCTGAAACTCCATCTCATTGGTTCATGATTTGTGACAGTTGCAACTGAATTGGAATTCAATTTTATTGAGATACAAGACAAAAATTGACAAAGGTCCAGTGAATTTGCATTGAAGGATGGTATTGAATATACATATTAATTAAAGAGAGTATGTATTAAATTTTAGAATATAGTAATTAATTATTAATCATAATAAAACATGATTTTAGATGCAAATAACAGAAATCATTTGGACGTTATCAATTCAATAATGATATGTGACAGTTGCAGCTGAATTGAAACTCAATTCGTTGATTCAACATTAATTGATAAAGGCAAGAGAAAAGTTGATAGAAAAATTACGAGTTCTTAAATCATTCAAAATTGAGTAAAATTTTTAAATTTTAAAGCATTGAATAGAAGATATTTGATTTAGGATAAGAATCATTGAACTCTGTCAACATTTACATGAAATTTAAAATAACTACACTGAGAAAAATGAAGTTTTCTAAATTTTTGTTTTAAAGATATAAAATTTCGGTCATTCAAATTTAGTAATTTTGTGTTAAAACAATCAGTCATAGGCAGACAGAAGAAGAAAATTAAAGAAATTAGAAACATGCGCACACTGTGAACGTTTTGTGTTCGAGAACGTGTTCGTATTTTTGTTTTGTGCACCACACGTGAAAAGTTTTGACAAAATTTTTCTTTTTTACATGATTAAAGCAGATAGGATGAGAGAAACAATAATTTTATTCATTTCAATTAATCATGCTTGAAAACGTAGTAAATTTACATTTGTCGTTTGACAAATGGAAAGAAAAATCTTGAATTATCAATCTAAGATCAATTGAAATTCTAAAATTACGCATTAACAACATTTTAAAAAAAACGACAAGTCACAACGCAAATTTTCTCATTTAAATAAAAACCAGAATTTAACACAGAAACATATTTAAAACGATGTAAATATGAATAAAACACCCAGAATATGTAATTCTACCCGTTGATGGAGCTTTAAAACGAAAAATACACTCGTCTCGTATTCCCTCATCATTGCGCAAAACAATTATTGATAATTCGGTTATTACTGATTAATATCCAATTTGTTTTAAACATTCCATTAAATTTATTTTTATACATACTAAAATATTTAAACGAAAATTTGAAAATCTTCTGATAATCGAAATGGAAATTGAATAATTTTTAAACTGTCATTAGTTTTTCCTCTTGTCAAAAATGCTAAATTTATATTTATCGTTCATTTTGTCACGTTTCGATTAAGCAAACCCTCCTCCAATTGGAATTGTTGAATTTTCATTGGAATTTTTTTCGCGCCAAAATATAATTCACTTTTATACTTTAACTACGACAGAAATGAATATAAAACAATAAATTTATAATTTCAATTATTTCATTTTAATATTTGTTAAATTTAACTTTCACATATTGAGAGAATTCCTCATGACAGCAAGGACCTGTCCAATTGGATTCTTATTTTCATGTCAAAAAATCTTGTTTGAACAAATACATTGTTTGACCTGTTTTTCATTATAAACTACTATTAACATTTTTACTTGTTTAATGTTGTCGCAGCTTTTCCACATCAACAGAATCGGAAAAAAACAAAAAATCAAATTTTATAAACAAGGGGGTAAATGCTTATACAGTGTGGTGTGAGCCAATCCATATGTATACTCCATTGACAAAATATATGAAACTTCATTTTTGCAGTAAGAATTTTGACAAATACCTACCTTAGATGTTGCATCCGATACTTCTTTCATAATTTTCTCAAATTCAGCAGTACCTTCTGCCTGTTTTTGCCTTTGTAAAGCGATTTTTTCGCTAAATTTACGCGGATTCGCCATCTTTGCTAAGTCTTTTTTTCTTGTGTATATTAACAATAACAATACGAAAACCTTTGCATTTATATGACGTTTATGTTTATATTTTTCATTGCATTATCAATAACATTACACCTCGTGCCTACACAACGCATTATTTACACAATTCGAACTTTTATCATTGTTTCTTCTAACTAAAAATTCTTAAAATTGATCGCACTGATAAGAATTGAATGACAACTTCTTACACAATATGGCGGTCATGTCTTATTTTACGGAGTACTGCCCGATGAGAAAAATTCATAATTTTTCTTGTGTTTTCTATTCGACTTTCAGAATTTCGAAATGAATCAGAGCAAACTTATTTCGAATGTACGAATTTGAATAACTACGCAGTGGTTTGAACATTTGATTGGGGATTTTTCCATGAGTCAATAATTTTAAAATAAATCAATTATATTAAAGTGATGGAAATACTTATAATTATTATTGCAATTCAATTGAAGTGTCATGAACACGTTTTTCTCAGTTCACATGTTCACATATCGGACTACGCCGTAGTAAACCTGTTTGTTTTCGAAAACTCTACAAAGTGTCGAATTGGCCCGCACAAATGACTAATATACAGTTCGCGGAATTTTCAAAAATTAGGTGTCAATTTAACAAACTTCAATAAATACTTAACAAACGATTTTGTCACTTTATGACATTTTGTTATATTGAAATGAAAATGAATTAGATAAATTATTTGAATTAATTAATAAACAACGAAAATCATGATAATTAGATCAACTACAATTTTTATGGATGATTGTGATCTTTGGACAGATATTTGGTAGAGCAAACGATTCAAGAAGAAGAGCAAAACGTGGATTCGAAGCGTATATCTGTCGGTGCATTTTAAAGAAGAATATAATCCAAAGTAAATTTCATCATGGATGATGAAGCAGAAACATACAAATTGTGGCGTATCCGTAAAACAATTATGCAGGTAAGAGGTCAAAATACGAATAAAATTGAAATTCACTCCAAGGTTTGTCCACAATAGCTCAGCCATGATAGAGGATACCTTGTGACACAAGATGAATTGGATCAAACTCTTGAACAATTTAAAGAGCAATTCGGTGATAAACCCAGGTAGAAATGTTTTATTAATCATTTCATTTGAGAAAACTAACAGAAACTAGATTTTTAGTGAGAAGAGGCCAGCACGCTCTGACTTAATCGTACTGGTAGCACACAATGACGATCCAACTGATCAAATGTTCGTCTTTTTCCCTGATGAACCGAAAATTGGAATAAAAACCATTAAAACATACTGTACACGTATGCAGGAAGAAAACATTCATCGAGCTATTGTCGTTGTTCAAGCGGGAATGACACCATCAGCGAAACAATCTTTGGTTGACATGGCACCAAAGTACATTCTGGAACAATTCTTGGAATCCGAACTTTTGATCAACATTACAGAACATGAATTAGTGCCGGAGCATGTGGTTATGACACCTGAAGAAAAGCAAGAGTTACTTGCAAGGTAAAATCGTAGTTCACTTTTGGAATGAATAAATAAAACAAAATATTTTCGATTTTAAGATACAAACTGAAAGAAAACATGTTGATGAGAATTCAAGCTGGTGATCCTGTTGCTCGCTACTTTGGTCTGAAGAGAGGTCAAGTTGTTAAGATCATACGACCTTCCGAGACAGCAGGACGATACATTTCTTACCGACTAGTTTGTTGAGACTTCTGCGGTCTTGTAACTTTGTATTACCATTTAACGAATAAATATATTAAGAATAAAACTGTCAAGGATTGTTTGAAGTTAAATCAAAATTTATTTCCAGTCCAAGGAAGAAAACAATTTTTTAGATATGTTCAACTCATTATTTATATTAACTAAAAACCAAACAAACATTACGCAAATTGTGCACTTGACAACATTGTTGTCGAAGCATCCGGTTCTTCATCACTGGCATTTTGATCCAGCTTCTCAAAACCTCGTTTCCTATCCAAAAGATTTCCCAACTTGAATCCATCTGTTTTAACTGTTGGAAAGTCCCATGCATGTCGACGATTTCGTGTTCCACCGGGTGGAAGACATCCTGTTGTTGTTTTTGTTCATCAAATTATTTCAATTTTTATTCTACATAAATATTTCTACCATGTAAAAGTGAATGAAACAACGAAAAATTTTTAAAATTAAAAATAAATTTATTTGAAAAACAAATTGATTTCAAATAAAAAATTTAAACCTAATTAAAAAATAAACTGAGCTTAATTAAAACATTCATGTTAAAATATTGTTAAATTTAAAATAAATTCGTTAAAAAACTTTTTGAAAATCAGCCAAAGTTTGATTTCTCAATTAATCAATAAAATTTAAAGCACAGTTCTGAAATGAGGTAAATATCTTAATAACTATTTTGAGTCTTCTATATTATGTATATCGGAAATAATTCCTCGTTCGAACATATAGTAACTGGCTAAACAAATGGACTGTCACAATGCACATGCACAAGGTTTTTAAAAATTGGGTTTGTTATCACGAACTAAAGCTAATTTTGTATAAAACAAATAACTTTGTACAATAATAATCAATTGAAATTTTTAAAATATAAAATAAAATCCTAAATTGGAATAACCTCTTATTATTATATCTTAGCAACGTTTCTTCCAAATCAGTTGACCATCCACAATGCAATCAAATTATTCTTTCTCATCGAAAAATCGAACTATCGAACTGGATAAATACTCTAAATGGAGTAAAATTTCAAAACAAAAATAATTAGTTGATAACATTCTACGATTAATTAACTTGACAAACTTCCAATGCCTACAGTTAGTGCTACTCTAGGTGCCATAACAACTCCCTTTATTGGTAATAATATATGTATATACAAAACGTTGTGGTTAGTTTTCTTCTCAATCGTGCAGAACTAATTTACCTTTGAAGATTCTTAAATAAAATATTACAAAAGCAACATTCACTTGAGGTAGGTGAGGTTCTACTTGTCGTTACAAAAGTTTGTGCTTTAAGACTAAAGCATGTCATAGAAAGAAAATAAATTATTACAAAATAAGAAAATTACACAAAAAGAAATTTTTAGTGTTCAACGGAATCGATCAATTTGTACTCTACATCAACTTCAGATCCGGCAATATTACCTCGTTTTCGACTTCTTGATATTAAGAGTGCAATTCCAAAGGTAATCATTCCACAAATAGACACAAGAGTGACTGCGTATAGTGCTGTTGATCCTGATGGAGTTGTGGACATTGTAACATTCCTCACACTTTCTGTTGATGCACTGATTGTGGTTGTAGGTTTTGCCATTGAAATAAAAACTGTATTTTTTGCTATTGATTTGCTTAAAAATTTATAAACTCTCATTGGATCTATTTCAGCAACATAAATTTCATTTCCATCTTCTGATACTACTATATCATGTGGATTGGAAAATTGCAAATCATTCGGACCAAATTTCGATAAAACTCGCTTCGTTTTCATATCAATAACAAATCCCCGAACTTGATGATCTTTTACTGATTTCAGGTCTACATATCCCTCTTCTGGTCCATTTACAACAAAGAACCGTCCTCCTGAAGAGAATTTATTTCAATTTCAAGAAATGTTTATTCAATAAAATAAATAAACCTTCAACAGGAGAGTAATCGACACTAAAGAGTCTATCACCAATGATCGGGCTATGGTACTGAGAGTGGAATGTTCCATTCGTTGTATAGAAGCATTGTATTCTACCATTTTCTCGATCAGCTACACAAAGTAAAGTTTCCATGTTTGCAAGAGTCAAGGCATGTGGAATTGCGAAATAACTTTCAGGTGAAACATCGTATGCTCGTCCTAGAATTGGAATCCTCAGTTTATTAGTTCTTATTTTCGGATAGATACAAACCTCCGAATGTGTTATAACCCCATTCTAATAAAAATTCTCCACTTCCTGAAAATTTCATTATACGAGAGTTACAATAACCATCAGCAACGAAAAAGTCTTTGTTCTGTAGAACAGCTACAGATGTTGGCTTGCAAAATCTTTTACTATTTCGACCTGGTTCAAATTTTTCTCCCAGTGTCAACAAGAGTTTATGATTTTCATCGAATTTCATTACTTGATGTAGTGCAACATCAGTGATCCAGACATTGTTCTCGTGGTCTATTGTCAGACCGTGTGGCATGTAAAACCTAAAATCAAAGACAATACCATAAACGAATGTTTCTCTTGACAATAACCTTCAACTCACAAGTTCTTGCCCCATTCGTAAGAAACTTTTCCAGTTTGCCTGTCAAACGCTACAATTGTATTAACACGAATAGGGCCTTCGTCGATCTTCAAATATTTGTTAGTCAAAATGTCAAATGTATTCGCGCTCCAAACGTGAGGTCCACGATGGAATACAACTAGATTGCCTTTTCTATCGAACGCTACAGCTGCTACTCCACCCAATTCCTTATCCTTATCAGGCCATTCTGGCTGATATACATACGCTACAAATATAAACTAATATACACTACGTACTTGTTAATTTTCAAACCACATTACATATATTCAACTTTTCTAACTCCTCTTTCACATTTATTTTATCCGATTTGTTTTTTTGATCTCTCCACTTTCCATCTGGTTCCTGCATTATCTGATGGTATCTTTGCGGGCTAAAACCCAATTCATCAGAATTTTTTGGAATGTTTTGTTGGAATTGTTGCATTTCAATACTCTACAAAGAATTTATTTGTAATTATACTGTTTTGTCAAATCATACATCATTTTCAACGCTTGGTGCATTTCAAGTTTGTTGATTGTTTGAATTGTTAAAAAGCTTGCAAAGTTCCAGTTTGGTGCATTCAATTTGAATAAAATTACATGGATGTGGGTCAACCGAAACAGTGTTATTTACGCCAAAATACAAATATTAATATGATAATGGATGTTAAATCATCTATGTTACATCTGAATTTAAGAAAATTTTCATAATTTATTTTTATACAATTCAATTATCAATACACCTGTTGACATTTAATCGATAGATAGCTCAGAAGGAAAAAGTAAAACAAACATATGCTTTAAGTTTTACCTATAAACTAGTATTTACCTCACTTGAACTTGATTTTGCTACAAGTATTGTTGTGTATATAAAAACTAGTATCCAAATCATGTTTCTGTTGAAAATTTAAACGATTTGTATGATTTTGTTTTATCCTGAAATGAAAAATATTAATTCGTGATCAGAGGAATTGAAAATTTTTGAACTCTCAAATTACAATGATTCTGTTAAAAATAATTTTTTTCAATTTTTATCGTGGGAATTTACACTTTTTTATTTTTATTTTTCTCACATCAAATATTTGTAAATGATGTTTTTAAGCCGTAAAACTCTTATTTCTTATTAGTAAACAAACAAATTTCGTCTTCATATTACCACGACTCAATTCTCTTTACGCCAAATCTTCTTCTTACCTTCAGATTGTATGCTTTTTGTAGAGATTGAAAACATGGTGAAGACTTAATAGCAATAATTATTGATTAAAATGTTAATGTAATTTTAAATGCTTTACAAATATGCAAATAAGTAAGAAATTTCAAGCAAATACATTAAATTTTATGATTTTTTCTATTTAAATTTGTTTAAAGGCGATACAATTAAACTTGATTTCAGTTTTACTAGTGACACCTATCTTTCAAAACTCCTGCAATTGTTTTTTCTCTCGTGTTACGAATTTCGTTCTCTTAAAATAAAAACAAACAATCGGCTGTCAATTTGACAATTGTTGCTTTCATCCAAACTCCAAACAAAGCATTTTTCTTAGAATTAAAAACTAAAAACTGGTTTTACTTATTACGTAAATTTACTTCATCAACTAACGTGTGCAATATAAGTAACTGAAAAGTTTTATTAAACAATTTATAAATACTACTCCATGACATGTTACTGTCTGTGTTTATATCGTGTTCAGAGATCAGTAGCCATTGAAGATAAGGCAGAGTATTATTTTAGCTTTCTCATTTATTATTCGTTTACACTAGCTTTCAAACTTAGCACAGCTCTACGTGCAATTGTAAGAAGGGGCTTTGCACTTAGTTCAGTTTATACAGATGAGGTGGCCAGTAGTATAATTACTCTTTTGTTCCTGAGTCAAAATATAAATACGTGAAAATGCCTACAAAAGCTAGAAATGTGAATCCTGACTTGGTCAAGGAAAGAAACAATTGTTCATTTAGTATCGAGGAATTTGCTGAATGGTGGAATGGAGGAAAACTTAAATTGGATGAGAAAAGGGCAAGAGGTAGGTCAGGATCATTTGTGGGATAAACCCATTGAACCTATTATCAATCATATCATCCTAATTCTACGTTTGTTAATTTCAAAAATCATTTTAAATTTTCATCTTATTTTTTTAGTTATAGGTACCTACTAGAATTAAAATTTTAATAAAATTTTGTACTGTGACGTATGTTTCTTAAGCTCATTTGCGAGTTACACAATTTAATTGCACAATTCAATAAATGCTGCTTAATTTCTGCCATATCACAACTTTGTCCAAAGTCTACGTTAACAATTTAATCAGTTGATTGTAAAATAAAGATAAAAGAAAAAATTTTTTGCTAAGTAATTGATGTTATTCGACAGGAATTTAGCTTTAAAGCGATTATTAGACTTGATCGTTTATATGTTAATGAGAGTAATCAAGTAATTTTGAAATTTTTCTGTTTAAAAAATGCTTTACAATGTATGAAAGCAAAAGTCATTTTTCATTTGAGTGTAACAAGTTAATCGAAGCCATTGACTTGGTTCAATCCATGAAGAAAATAGTATCATGCTTCAAAGATTCTGAAATTGAAAATTGTATAACCAATTCAAGAAATCCGTTCCACATGTCTTCCACATCACTGTTTCTATATTTCCTCAAATAAAATCATAAATCTGAACCAAAATTTTCTCATAAAATATGCAAGTTATCAATCGTTCTTCATTTGTTACCAGATAAATTTTACAACCCCAACGTCGTTTTCTTTGAATTGAACAGAACGAGCTTAACCTCAAATTGACAAGATCCTAATAACTACCGAAAATTGTTAACGAAAGTGTTATAGGATCGTAATAAATTTTGCTTTTTATTTGTCAGAAAAATTCTTCCTTGACGATGAAACATTGCAAGATGATTTACCAGTGGATTATATGTCTCATAAAGAGATATACGAACATTCCATAAAAAAGGCAGTTAGAATGCTTGAAAAACTCAAGGAGCTGCAGGCGAAAGGCGATGGAATCGATAACTACATGTAATAAATTGAAAAAATTGTTGTAAATTTATAGGTATTCATGTGATTTGTAATTTTTACATCATTACAGGGCATTACTAGGTGGTTTACTTGGTTCTGGTGTTTTGAAAGAGGGAAATCCTTTAGGTGTTCACTATATTATGTTTCTACCAAGTATATTGGGGCAAGGTACTTTTCAACAACAATCTGAATGGTTACCAAGAGCATGGACCTGCAGTATTATTGGGACGTATGCACAAACCGAATTAGGTCATGGAACATTCGTTCGTGGCTTAGAAACGAGAGCAGACTATAATCCGAAAACGAAAGAATTCGTTTTGAATACACCGACTTTGTCTTCGTATAAATGGTGGCCTGGAGGATGTAAGTACTTTACAGTAGTCAATGATTTTATTCAAATCTATTGTTAACTCTTTACAGTGGGTCACACAGCTAATCATACCATTGTTGTTGCTCAGTTGTACACAGGAGGAGTATGTCGTGGAATTCACCAATTCATTGTACCACTAAGAGATGAAGAAACTCATATGCCTCTGCCCGGTGTTAAGATAGGTGAAATTGGTGCTAAAGTTGGTATGAGAGCTGTTAATAATGGATACCTTGGACTACAAAACGTAAGAATTCCGTTGAAGAATATGTTGATGAAGAACGCACAAGTATTGGAAGATGGGACTTATGTTAAGGCTCCAGCCTCCGTCTTGACCTATGGCACAATGATGTTTGTACGGACTGTTATAGTTAGAGACATGTCGCACAGTCTAGCTAAATCCACAACAATCGCGACTCGATACGCAGCTGTACGAAGACAGAGTCCTATAGATCCAAAGTGAGTTGAGGATTTTCAAAATTTCCTGATTTTTGATTGAATTAATTTTTGTATTTCAGTAAACCAGAGCCGCAAATTATGGACCATGTAACGCAGCAGCTAAAACTATTCCCAAATATTGCAAAAACTATTGTATTTCGACTGACTGGAGACTACATATGGAACATGTACAATCAAGTCACGTCAGAGCTGGACAAAGGAAACTTAGAACGGCTACCGGAACTGCATGCAATGACTTGTTGTTTGAAAGCTGTCTGTACAGCCGATGCAGCTGCAGGTGTTGAAGAATTGCGATTATCTTGTGGTGGTCATGGATACATGGCTTGTTCAAATTTCCCTACAATCTATGGAACGACAACAGCTGCATGCACTTATGAAGGTGAAAACACTGTGATGCTCTTGCAAACAGCGAGATATCTAATGAAAGCGTGGAATGAAGCGATTAAAGGAGAGAATTTATGCCCAACTGTAGCATATCTCTCGGAGGCTGTCAAATACAATTCATTCAATGCATGGGATGGATCTATACAACAAATGATTCGTGCTTTGGAATATACTGCAGCTAGGTATGTTAATTGGAAAATGATTTGACTGCTAGAGAATGTAAAAAATTTAATTACAGAAAAATCAAACAAGCATACGAACATCTAGAATCACGCAAACAGTCTGGTCTAAGTCACGAGGATGCTTCCAACATGACAGCAATCGAGTTGGCTCAAGCTGCTGATGTAAATTTCATGATTCAATATCAACTTATTTCATAATTGAATCATTTTGATTTCAGTTGCACAGCCGAGCTTTCTTGGCCCGCTCAGCATTATCAGAAACCGATAGTAATGCTCGAACTGTTTCACCAGCTTTAGGATTGGTTTTAAGGCAATTAGCTGAGTTGTATATAATAAACACATGCTTCTCACGTCTTGGAGATTTACTTCGGGTGAAATACTTTTCAAAAATAAAAACTAATTTAATTTTAACAAACATTTCTTTACCAGTACGTTCATTTGACTGACAATCAAGTTAATGATCTTCAAAGGAAACTAGAGCAACTATTAACCCAACTCAGACCAAATGCAGTCGGAATTGTCGATGGTTTTGATATTCCAGACAAAATTTTATCATCAGCTCTTGGTGTTTACGATGGAAATGTGTATGAAAAGATTTTCAGTGAAGCACAAAAGAGTCCCTTAAATCAGGAACCAGTAAACAAATCATTCCATTTATATTTGAAACCGTTTATGAAATCAAATCTATAACAAAATATTTTCATTGTATATAAAAATTGGTTTTGTTTTTGTATATTTTATTGGTGCTAGTTTGTTATTACATAAATTTTACTTGCTGTTGTGATGTAATGGGCTTTTGTTTTTATCGATGTACATAAAATATTGAAATAAAAATTTTTTAAGAACGCACGTAACATTTATTTTTAGACACATTTCCTAATGTACTTTTCCTGTGAACTGATGTGACATTCAGGTAAAGAGGTCCTCATATTCAAACTAGAAGCAGGTAAATGTCCCTTACTGAAATTTCCTGTTTTAGATTACGGCTACACATCAGTAAAGAAGATCTTAATCTTCTCAACCATTTGGTTGAAATTTTTAAAATTAAAAAGGGGTGACACAGTTCAAGTCCTTTGCAGCTGATTACACAACTTGAAATCAATGTTGACTACCCTGGCCATATCCATAGGGAGTATTTACAGAAAGGTTTACGGAAAATATATGAAAAATTCATATTCAATTTGAAGAAGCTCAAAGAAATCATCAACCAAAATAATGCTAGACATTCTATCTAGACAATAAGCACTAAAACGGATCATTGAGGAAATATTCTCAGACAGAACTTAATAGTTTCATCTGATAAAGGGAACCTTCACCTCAAGACTCCGTTTGACCTCTTTATCCTAATTATATCTTTGTGGGGGCATACTAATACCAAATGGACCTTGAAATCATGAGGTTATTGATCGATACAATATCGATTTTCCGTTTTTCTACATTGTAGGTATGCAATTTTCCCTTTCATTTAAAGTAAACAATTTTTTTGTATTTTACTAAATTTAAAACATAAACAACAATAAAGTTTTAGCTTTAAATTCAAACAACCCTTTAATGTTAAATTTAGTTGAAAAACATATATTAAATACAAAAAAAATGAAATTGTTGAAAATTTTTCGGATAATATCCTTAATCGTTTGCACTGGAATATGATTTTGTGCGTAAAATGAGTTTCAACCCTTGTGTGTTTGTTTCTGTTCTATAAAAAGAACAAAATTTAAAATTTCAAAAATTTCAACAGCAAGTTTCTGTACACAAACATTACACACATGTGTGCTTTAAAAATTGTTTAAATTGTTTTATTTCGGCTGCCGTCGAAGTACTCACCCTTAAAGTTTGCTGGGAAATATAGAAAAAAAACACCCAAAATATATAAAAACAACAATATTAGCATGTTGGTACTTGTTGTACTTATAATACACTCAAGCATACTGGGAGTTCTTTTAGGGGATGGTGTTTTTTTCGTGGTTGTTTCTGCTGCTACTGTTGTTGTTGTTTTTGTTGCCGTTGTTGTTGTTGCCGGCACACTTAGCGTTATTTGCGGATCGACATTTCCTAATTTACTCATCGTTTTAAAGTGTTACATTAAAGTTTTTTTTTAAACATGTAAATATGTTGACATACATAAAAATTTCAACATAATTTCACTTATTAAAGTTAAGTAAAAACGAAAATTTTCATGAAAACTTTAAGTAACGTAGTACCTACATACGGAAACGATTGCCTGAAGCTGTTAAATGTGAATCAGCTTTAATTTTTGTAAAACTGAATTTGTTTTTAAGACTTTAGTCAAATTTAATATCTTTATAGATTTACGTTTCATGGAAATTCAATAAAATTTCGTTGATTTTCGGATTATCAATACACATGCGGAAGTGTTCAAGAGAAGTTCCATCAGGAGGAGGCTTATGAGTTGATGTAATACGAGAATCTTCTCTGACATTTTGTGACATTAAAACTTTGCATTTTCACACAGTAAATCCTTAGAATATCTCAGATATTAATGAAATGATATTCATTGATATTGATGGACTCCTGGAAATAAGGTTTCCTTTGTTTAAACAAATTTAAATTTTGATTTTGTTAATGATATGTACATCACCTTGTTTGTAACGTTTCCACCATGCATTGAAACGATGTATTTCACACACTTATGCAGGACGAAAAAGCTTTTCCCCATTTCTGAGGACATGGTATTCCAGTTTTATGTTTTCGTTGTGCCATGAAACGAATTTGGAATAAAATGAAGAAGAGAGCGATGAATGGGTCCTTCTGGGAGCAGCAATTTCTATATAGCATTTCATGTATATTTTGTCGTACATCTAAAGCCCTTGTACTTCTTAACTGTCGCTGTTGTGGTGGTAGTGGGTTGGTTCTAGATTTCAACTAAAAGGAGCACAAAAAAAAACGATATAAGGAAATCACAAAAGGAATACAAAGAAAAAATTCATTCCATTTTGGCTTGTATTGATTTTTCGGTTCCTTTTTGACTTTTAGAGAAAATATAGATACGAATTAAGACTTGGGTAGATAAAACACGTGTGAAAAGGACTGCTTTTAAAAAATCTCCTTATCTTTCTCGTAGGAAGCTTGGTATTTCCGATAGCAAAGCTACAAGAAAGTTTTAAGTGATAATTTGAAGGTAAACATGATTATAATAATTATACTTATGCTATAGATTTATCCTGCACATACATATTGTATGGACACTTCCATCGTCATTATGTTCTGTAGCTGTGTGTGACCACGACGACACCGAATGGGAGTTGCCTTCTGGGCTGATGTGTATTTAACTGATAGTCTGTTGAGATTCACGTGATTACATCATTTTGATTTTGCTGTTTGTAATTAACTTGATCTGTTTATAGGGTAAACTCTAGTTCTTCTCTGAATTATCGTATGTCAGGCCATCACATCTTCTCTGTGATGTAAAATATAAAAATATTTTATTAACATCATCGTTATCGGTTTCCCTTCGATGACATTTTAAGTTTGCACTGAAGGTAGCCTCATTTCGACTTAAAACCTGCAGCCAAATTGTTGTAGACTTCTTGCAAATCCCATATCGCGCGCATTCACTTAAGTCAGTCAAGTTATCATTTTCGAGAGCAGTATGGAAAATCATCTTACAAAGGTAAATTTCTTGATTTAGATAGGGAACATATTGAAAAGTATGGAACTGTAGAACTTGTAAGGAATTTTCCATGAATTTTGATTCGGATTGCGTAAGAGGGTGTATAGTAGTTAAGTGATGACCACTTTAAGAATAATACCAAATATTGTTTTCCAGAAACGCAATTTGATAGCCACACTACAATGAAACGATTATGTTCATCCTCAAGAATTGTAAGATATAGGATTTAGCATAATCTGAGAAATGTTCCTTTTTCAGTATTTGCATTTCCAGTTCGTTTATGCTGTGTATGTATGCTATGGCATGGAGTCAACAGCAAGTCAACAAAAATCCAAACATTTTCAATGGAATCATTTCTCTCGTAAAGGTGTCGTGAAAACGTATACAGAAACATCATCATTATCATCATGAGCATCGTATTTTCCTTCTTTCTATTCCTCTAGACATCAAGAGAGTTTACTTTACATTTGAAGAGGAAACTTGCGCGGACATAAGCTAAAATAAGGTACTACTAAAAACAAAAACAAAAACGAATATTTGAATTTGTAATGAAACAACCCAAGAGTACCATCAATATAAGCCCAAGAGTTCTACAATTACCAATTCCCCCCACACAATATTTCTGAGTCATCAACGTTGAGGTTAAGAGATTAAATCGGTGAAATGGCATCCGTGTTGCTCTACACTTTCTTTCGGCTTCAGGTGCCAATTATGGAGCTGATCCCAATTATTGGCTTATCAGTTTCTCATCTACCTAAATGCAAAGTGTGTTCCACTACTACTATGGGATTTTCAAAATCCTGTAATAAGTTGTATGGGCTGTGTGGTTAGGAGTGCTTCCTGTCGTTTCATATTCTACGCAATCCATAATTTTTAGCCGTCTTCAGGTTCTTGGCACTTACGAGTATGACTTCTCAATTGGTTAATTCATATGAATCAGGCATTTATTCTAATCAATGAGTTTGCGAGGGAGTTTTGAAGTATTTATAAACTTTTATAGCGTGAGGGTGCAATGCTGGATTGATTTTCATCCCTTTTTTTTCTCGAGATGTTCGCGGAGATTCACTATCAATGGCTCATTTCTTCATAAAAGTTAATGAAAATTTCAGAAAATATTTTGTGAATGCCACTTTATTATGCAGTAATCACAGCAGTAAATATTTATCAGCTGTGTCGTCTAAAAAAATCATTGAAAATATGCTTTTTTTGTTACGAAAAATGAAATTTTTATTGATTCGCAGGAAATACCATGAAAATAACTTCGTTTACTGAAAATTTCCTGAATTATCTCGACGACTAGAACGTTCTAATTCATTTGCCAGTAAATATGGCAACATTTCAGTGAAATAACCAGAAACAAAAGGACGTAAAAGTCTGTAATATAAGAAAAAAAGAAGATTCGAAGCTATAAAGGGAAGCTTTTACCATATCCAAAGTCATATATCCAGTACTCTGTACCCAGAACACGATATCCACAACCGAATGTCTAGTGAAAAGCCAACTCTAGAGTATGCATGCTGAATGTATAAGATAGGAAATAAAATCCTGGGATCCTTCTTGTTTCTTTTGCCATTCAAAAGTTTCCCCTTCATGGATTATTATGTGTACCCTGTCTAACATACTCGTTCATCTTGGTGGTAGCCCCAATCGTGTCAAAGAAGGAAAACAAACAGCAGCAAATGGCATAAGGAATAAAATACAAAAATTATGGATTTTCTACATATGACGCCTAGCGGAAGTTTGGTTCATGTTCTGTATCTGTATATCCTTGTGCTTATCTATAATCCTCATAATACAACCAACTATTTCTAGTGAATGTATTCTCAACTTCTTCATGCTACTTATGCTTGCTTGTGTGCTGTGTGTCCCTCAGTTGACCCGCTTTTCATCATGACAAACCGAAATCAACCTAACCCACCGTACCTACATATATCCAGTTCCATGCCCTTTTGGTGGGAAATTCTGATTTTCTTGGAAATTTTTCGATGTCAGGCAATGAGTCTGCATGAGATTTACACTTTGTAACTTGTCCTACAAATTTTCCTAGATTTTATACAATTAAATTATACATTTTTCCATATAAAATTGTTGAAAACAATAATCAGGACGATAGCCCACTTAACATCTGTTGATTGCACTGCATTCCCCACTGCGGGAGAAAAAATAAAAAATCCCCAAATTATTTTTGAATATTTCATAGCTTCCCTTTAAATGTCAATATTTATTTAAAATAATTAAATCATTCACTAAGTGCGAATGTTACCACTTGCAGTGTTATTTTTTACAAAAATATCATACAGTCACGTCAATTATTCATGTGAATTAAACAAATTTTTTCATTTAAAACGTTAAATGTACGTAAAAATTCATTAATCGTTTTCATTTGCAATGAAATGATGTTGTTCTACGCGTTTTTTCTCCCGAATGCTACGCGAATGGGGTGAAAAAATTTTGTTTTTTTCTTCCATGGAAGGGTGAATTTTATGATTTATTTGATCAGATTTTTTTACGCTTCCCTCTTTGGTTTATGTGTTAACCTGGACCAAAATTTCGTTTACATTACCCTTGAGAGTTTTCCGCGGTAACCGCTTGATGGCGTTCTTAAGAAGTTCGAAACTGTTCCCACAAATGGAAGAACTGTGTTGGAGTTGTAGTTATAGCAATAACATTTCCTTAAGTGTACAAGTGAGTGCTTCTTTAAAGCCAGACGTTACCTGTAAATATTTATTTTGTAAAATTTAAAGTCAAAATTATCTATACAGTAAGTGGCCAGTGAATTAGAAAAAAGCAGGAAAAGAATCCGCATTTTTTTTTTTTTTTACAATTTACACGTTCAGCAAGAATTTCTTCCTATTCCTCTGCGTCATAATTTAAATTGATTTCTTCTTCGACGGAAAAATGACGATTCCTAATTAATTCCATCAGTGTACCACGTGCAGTCATTGTGATCGTGCGTCATTTTTGCATTGGCTTGCAGAACCAAATTTAAGTCAAGAGGAATGTCACCAAACTTGCATGAAATGCACAAAAGCCATATGTAGTGCACATAACATAAACATGTGTTTCAACTGTGTAGAATAAAAAACTATATACAGTCGAAGTCCTCTAACTTGGAATCGCTGCTGCCACTGAAAATACTTTGAGTTAGAGCAATTTCGAGTTAAAGAAAGAACGCACCGGACTTGTTCTCGATAGATTACAAACTTTTACCAACTTCACTTCACATTTATATGAACTTTCTTAGATTTTTTTCCATTTTGTTAGCCCTTGGTTTTGGTAAATTTTCAGATGAAATTAACTGAAAGTTTTGAGGAAATTGTATTTTTGTGGAATTTAAGGGAAAATTTAGGTTCGCGTCAAAGAAAATGAACTATGTCGCCATTTGGATATTTCTAGCTCAACTATTCTGTTCAGAACAGCATATTAGTTCCAGTTATTATCGAGAACTAAACTTATTCTGTTAAATGTATCGGATTTGACAGTTCTGTTCTATTAGAGTGACCAAAAGAACACGGCTTTTGATTATCTTATTTAATGCTTACGAATGTTTAGTACAAACGTCAGTCGCAGGATAGTTTAGTGATCTAATGCCTTGGACAGACGGGATAGTTTGAACTGGTTAAATAACTTAAACCTAAATAATGAACACATTTCTTGAAACAATCAAATATAGAACAATTAATATTCTAATAATATAATTACATATAATATTTGATTTACATAAGATCGAGTAATTATAGTTTCCAAATACCTGCCTGACTCTTGAGAATCGATTAAGCTACAATTAGTTGATTTCCTTCCACGCATTCCGGAAATGTGGAGCAACGACATGATAAAAAACGACTATTGAAAGTCAGATATACAATTTCTTGCTTGTCTTGGCTCCAGGAATCATCCCTTAAAATATAAAATATATATCATCCCTTTAACATAACATGAAAACCATCCTGCTGTCAAAAGAATAAAACAGTGATTCCATATCAATCCATGGCGTCCATTATGGATTTTCTAGAATAAATTTTGGTAATTGTTGAGATAAAATATCTTTGATGTGACGTGTATGAAAATCCAATCATAATCCGCTGAATTTCTCAGAATTTCACGATGAATTTAAGTGGTAACTTCTCTACTTTACCACAATTAGCTTATTTTCTATGATTTCGAATGGATGTGAGCATGTGAACAGCATTACGAATTCCATGATTTGACAGTAACGACGAAAGAGATAGATAGAATGACGTGTTCCATTTCATTTGAATTCGTTTAATTAATTCATAAGTGTGTAATTTGGTTCTTTTTGTTGTATATCAATTTAATACCTTAAACAAGTATCACTTTGAAACAAAACGAAAATTAAGAAGAAATTCAAAATGTTTTGTAGCACCACAGTCCACACAATCGCAGAATTCGAAAAAACGAGCAAAAATTAACTCCAAAAAAATAAAAAAGAAAAGGTACCTACACACAAATACATCGACCTTTTGGAGAAGTAGGAAAGAAAATCGATTTTCCAGTTGAGAGTTTTGCTGGTTTACTGTTTTGTACATATTTGATGTTTTATGTTTATGTACAAAGTTTTAAAATACATAAAACATACTCCCCAACCTCATACATGTTCAGTTACATGTTTATTTTATACGTGCACTGTTTATTTAATATTATGTGGAAAGAAATGTTTCTACACTGTTTAGTGACGACGCCACCTGCAGCGATGTTCACCGTTGCGATGGATTTCGATTTGTCGTTTCGTTGTTTGGATGTTGAATGTTGGAAGTTGGTAAATGACAAAATACGAAAAACTGTGCGAATTAAATGGTATCAAATGGAGCAATGTACGCCATTTTCAAAATGAATTTGAATTCCACTTGATGAGCGTTCTGCCGTGCTAAGAAAGATTGTCATATGTTCATTTTCATAGTTTTGATATAACCCAAAGGATGATAACGGAACTCTATTAATATGACTTCGCTGTCCGTCCGTCTGTCAAAGTGTCTCTTGAATCATAATAGGTAGACAATTGAAATTTTCAGAAAGTATATAACAACAATAATAATCCTTCATATGTGGGTCGGATTCGCACTTGCTCGCTTTTATTCTTAAGACGGCAGCGTTAGACAAGTCACAATTTCTCTTTCAAATAAAACAATATGAGACATTCAAGAAGGTATGTAGGTATCCAATCTCAAAAACCTCTTTTTATGTTTTATAGCCAACATTAAGATTCCGTTTTTATGATTCATTCATTCGTGAGACATAATTTTTATGCCGTCAAGAATGGAAGCTGTTTAAATTTTTAGATGATGTGCGCGATTTTTACGTGCAATCAACTAAATCTGACTCACTTAATTCAATAATAACCACATTTGGAGCATTTAACGTCTTCAAGTCGGTTACTGTACTCTGGGAGGCAACAGATCTGTTCATGAATTCCAGTATTAACTTTTGAAGGGTGTCTGATCTGATACTCAGGACGGAATAGTACGAGTTGACCTATCATAGATGAAACTGGCGATATACCACGATCTAGTTTTGAATCAAATCGCTGGTATCTTCATACAAATTTCACATTTAGAGTCATTTTGCTTTGATTTTGGCATTATGATGGTTCTGGTGAACACCTTTTCTTTTCTCTAAATAGTGATTCCGCAAGAGTGAATGAATTTTACTGTGCTGAATGTTATTTCATCCAGCTGAATTATGTTGTGAGTTGTCAAATTTGACATCACTTTCCTTGTTCAGGTGAATACTATTCGAATTAATGTGAAAATTCATTGGGATATGGATTGTTTACATATCAATATGATTCGCAGGAGAGTTGGTCGACGTTTAAAATTGAAAAAATGTTAGAGTAAGAGAAATAAGTTACAGTAATCTCAATTTAACTTGTTGTTTTTCTATAACAGCCCCATTTGCTCCTCGTTAGGTTTTGATGATCGTTCCATTATTATTTGCTAAAGAAATATACCAAAAAATAAGAAAAATTTCACAAGTTTCATTTTTAATTATCTTGCCTTTTGTTTTTGATTGAAAACACTGAAAAATTTGTACCTAAAACTGATTTTACTTTCATATTCACATCTCGAAGTTAATATTCACTCAGTGCATACTTGAAATGTCAGAAAAACTCATTCACACCGTTGCGGACGCGCAAATCACTTGTGAGCACTGAAATCGGTAAATGCTTCCAAGCACACCGTTGCGGAATCTGGAAAACGGACAAACGTCAAACGTGTATGTGTCAATATCATTAGAAAGTAAGCAGAAGGATTACTGGATGTTTGTTGCATATGCCACTGGGCAAAAATCGATCATTCGCCTGTTGACATTCCCGGAATGAAAAAAAAAAAATATCATAAATAATTTTTTATTTTCTGTTGACGCTATTTATAACACACGCAAAAAATAAAAGAACATTCTTAACGCACGAAATTTTTAAATTACCAATAAAAATGAATCACGTCTGTTTGGTGGAAATAAAAATATGTTGTCGAATTGTGAATGTGATATCGTCATCCATGCTCCCCTTATCCCCCCACATAGTTAATCAATCGCGAATTGCGGTTAGCTTCACAAGCTTTTTATCGTGGGAACATTTTTATTGCACTTTCGATATGATTTTTTTGTGCTTACAGTTGGTAACATGTAATGATCGATGTAAGTAGTAGATAAACGATTCAATTGTTAATGTAAATAAATTATTCCAAAACTAATGTTAAACATTGAACTCAATGGAAATTTAAAAAATTCCAATTAGCCTTCATAGAACCCGACTTAATAGAACATGAAGGAAAACTTTTACTGCAATTAACTCGAATCGATGATCGATTAAACAATGAACGAAGGATAAATTCGTTTCAACATGTACTATAAAACGTCACAATTTGAATTAGTTTTAGTACATTCTTTTCCTCATATTGAATTCGAGGAAAACCGGAAAATTCAATTAAATTGCAGTTTTCCTGAAATCCATCTTATGTGGTCAATGCAGATGCACACAAACACTTCAAATAGCATCTCTTTCTTTCGTCTGCTTTGAGAGTGTGTAAGAATTATACGTTTTATTTCATACAATCCAATTAAATGTTGATCATCAGGACAAATGTCAAAGTCCGTTTTTTTTCGGCGTTAGAAGTGAATCTTTTTATGAAATTGCGAATGTTCTACACATTTCCATTTTGTGCTAATCTTCGTATACTTTTCCTGTTTCTCTTTCTCGTCATACGAACATGCGGTAATTAGTACAGATATAATTTTGCGACAATTTTCGGTATCTCATTGCCAACGAATATTCCTCGCATAAATACATAATTGAAATTAATCGATAAAATTGAAATTGATTGTGGCCAGAGTCATCGAGAGTTCAATTATGTATTTGACAACACTAGCACATAATATTATTAATTAATAAATTTATGGAAGAAAAAGGGAAAACTAAACTGAAGCATTTAATATATTGTTTTATATATGATTGTGAGGGGATTTCTAAAATACAAATTTTATTTGAAGAAAATCAAAAATGCATTTGAACCGGAACTAATCGAATTTTCGAAAAACACAAAATGCAGTCGGAACAACTACAACGGGTTTGCGACAGTGACAGTTTAATATCAAATACAATTGCAAAAACAACCCCATAAACAAAACGACGACGACCAGAGCAACAACACAAACAACACACACAGCTATCGGGGATGTTGGGTATATTTTATTTTTATTTTGTCATGTTGGTGTTCGTCGAAATTATTGAGTGCATTGTGGCGTTTTGTATTCAAAAAGGAGTAGCATGGAAACACCCCATCCAAATGGGTTGCACACATGAGGGATGAATATTGGATTGTACTGGATTTAATCGCATTTTCACAAACACACACAAGTTTCAATGTACACAATTTTGTATTTGAATTTATTTTAATGTTTTGGTTTGTGCCAAAAGGAAACTTACTTAAACCTCAAACCCGTTTGTCGATTGTTCCCAGTTTCCACTTTCCAGTTCCTGTTCGTGTTGAGGGTGTACTAACATTTCACCCCTTAACTTTGGCATCTCATTATGATCGTAGAATTTCATGAATTACTCAAACCCCCACAGATACACACATAAAAGTGGATGAGGATTTACGAAACCCATACATTGCTGCAAAGTATCCTAACGTAAATGTGTCTTTTTTCGTATCGCAATGAAAAATTTATGAAATTCCAGAAATTCCATTTTATGTTACAAATAACTCAAAAATGAGACTCAGCTCAAAGTCGACCATTAAAATATGACTTCTATATTTGTTCCTTAACATCGCACCATCATCCTCTGAAAATTTCATTAAGAAATTCAGGAGTAGAAGAAAGTTATAGACATTTTTGTAGCGGTACCTACGGCACCACGTATAAACCGGTTTCTCGCGTTTATCTCAAAACTACGTTTACTGGTACAATGAATATCTCAGGTTCTATTCGCCAGATTGCAATGAATCAAAAAGGAATTGATTCGCAATTGGTTCACTTGTGTAAGGGTAGTTTGCTAATGTTTGACGATTATTTTATATTGTCTAGGAAGAAGCTTGAAAGATATAAGGATTCAAATAATCAAATTTCATATGGAAACAAGAATTACAATAACCTGGTATTAATGCCCACCCTTTGAACTTGGTCGTATTTCATGTGGGACCTTTAAGTAGGAAAAAAGGTACGTTCAAGTGACAGCTGGTGGGATTCTACCATGGCACACCCTTCTCAGTTTGCGTTCACGCGAATGGAATGACAGAGAAGCATCGAGTGCGATCAGGTTTCAAATAATTAACGAAATCTTTCGACTCAAACTTAATTTCAACGTTTATTTATTATTCAATAGTTGAATAACTAATGGATAAACTAATGTAATCAGCAGGAAGCCATACGTTGATACACTTCAATGGGAAACCGCTGAATTAGGCATCAACCAAGAAGCTCACAGACTAATAGGAGTTTGACATTTTATCTCCAAAACTTTGTTCTGTAGCCTACAAGTTTTCATATCTTCCTCAAATATAAGTCAATATAACCTATCGGATAATACAGTATGTACAGTACGGCAATATCTGGAAAACATTGTTTTGCAGCATATAACAGCTCATACTTTTCTAAGAGGCGAATCAATTATCTTACCTTTCGAACCACTCGAAGGAGTCTGACAGAGTTTCAGCGTTTTGTAGCAATAACTCGGAAACTTTGTTCTGTAACAGATAGATTTTTATGATCTCCTGATAGATGAGCCATTGTCTGTCAGATGGTATAGTTTATCCTGACTCTTAACCATTGAACCACGTTGCGTTTTCTCGCAATATGTCAAAAAGTTTATTCTGTAACAGATATTTTCTTATAGCACGCTGAAAAGTGAGTCAATTGTCTATCAGATGATATTGTTTTGTTTCAGAAGGATATGCGAGAGTGTTCTTCGTGGTTTCTTGCAATATCTCGGAAATTTTGATCAGGAAAAGTGTTTTATCCATCGTTTCCTGAAAAGTGAGTCAATTGTCTATCAGATTATATAGTTTATCCTGACTCTTAATCACTGGAAGACTTTGACAAAGTCGGACAGAGTACTGATACAAGACGTCGCACATAAACTTTGTTCCATCGCACACAGTTTCTTATGATTTTCTGAAAGGTGAGTCAATTATCTATCAGATTATCTAATTAATTTTAACTTTTATCCATTTTTTAATAGGATCTTCCTTAATGTTTTCGCAATATCTCCAAAACCTTGTTCCGTAGCAGATACTTTTTTATAGTTTCCTGAAAAGTGAGTCAATTGTCTATCAGATGATATAGTTTAACCTATCGGATATCTCCTGAAATTTGAATCAATTATCTGTGAGATGAAATAGGTTATCCTAACTTTCAGAAGGATAAAGGAGTTTCACAGAGTATTCTTTGTGTTTTGTCGCAATATCTCGAAAACTTTGTTCTGTAACATGTAATTTTTCATACTTTCTGTAAAGATAAATCAATTATCTATTAGATTATCTAATTCATTTCAACTTTAACTCACCAATGACACAAAATTTTCCATGGAAAGAAGCAATTTGACATTCAGAAAGAATTTAATGTCCAATTGTCCATAATCGAAGCAATTGTAGTGAACAAGGGTTGAAAAACTATCCTTCCTCGCGTGAAATAATTTCCCTTAAACAAAAACTATTTCGCCCACAGCGTAAAATTCCAAACCAACGCAACTCATGAAACAATTTCGACCGCGACTGTATCCGTGAAGACAAAGTGACGTTGAATTGTTTTTGTTTTCCATACATTTTCATGTTGTGGAAAAGTTTTGTTAATCGCAAAATGCTACTTATTCCGGTAATTGTTTGCAATTGTGTAAAAACGAAATTAAAAAACAATGCAACATAAATTTGTACGAGATTATTGAATTAATTTAACAATTTTAACAAAATTCTCATTTCAAATGCAAGAAGTCGAACATTTTCTTCGTTCTATTGATTTTCCAGATCCAATCCAATCCAATCCAATCGTTTCGGTTTATGTCACTTAATTCGGTTTTTGTACTGCTTAGTGTTTGCGTCAACGTAAGTAAGGTGGTTTTGATAACAAGGCGAAGTCGTTCCAGTTTTGTTTGATTTATTACTCCAGTTTCTCGAACGGAAGTGACCGAAGGGCTTAATTAAGACAATTAATTAATTTAAATTTTTAATATTTCGGTTTATCGTGAAAAGAGTGAGGGGATTTTATGCGGTTTTCGGGTTTTCGGTTTGAAACAATTCGAAATTGTCTTGATGGAACGAGTTTTCAAAGATGGGTGAGAGAAGATTCTCGAGAAGGACTCAGGATGAGAACGCGTTCATGGTAGAAATGTTAGTGTAGAGAGAATACATACAACGCACGTTCGAATTCGTACACCACCGTGCCGTGCCGTCATCGTATCGTGCATACACGGTTGTCGGTTTTACTACGTTCATTTCGTTTCGTTTATGTATCTTATGCCCCACGGCACGGCAGAAGTGTTCCTATTCCGTATCCGTTGTCGTTGTCGCTGTCGCTATCGCGGCAAAGTGTGGCGGCAAAGATTCCTTGAGTAGTGTTTGTGATATTGAATTTTCCGTAAAAATTAAAATTAAAATTAAAAGTGAAAATGAAAATGAAATAATTTTAATGGATTTCAATTGGTAGGTATGTATATAAATTTTTGTTTCGTATTCATCACTTCTCACAATATGACACTGAGTGGTAGACATAAGAGAAAAATGGCAATGAAACAAAAAGGTTAAGGAAATGGACCACATTTTATTTTCTCATTCCATCCTTCATTTCTACCTGCACTCTCTCATGTGACAGAGTGAGAGGCAAATTCCAAATCGCTGTCGTTTGTCTGGTCACAGCAGCAATTATGAAATTTCAAATTCGATCTGTCATGTATTGCACCATTATTTGGGGTAGAATTTTATAACAAATGCAGCGATGCTATTGATTTCAAGATTTTGGTGAATTTTTTGAATTTAAATTTGAAAAGTCACGTCACGTCAAGTCAAAGTTTACGTCAACGCGGTGAACTAACGAATTCAGTAATGATAATAAAAATAACGCAAACAATGAGATTCTCAATCGCATAGCATAGCGTTAATACCAGGTGGAATGAGTTTAGTCGCTTTGGGATTGAAACGAAACGAGAATTGAAGGAAAGGTGGATTTGTGTTTGTTTTTCATACCTTTTGCGGTGTAAAATGTTACTTGTAGTGGTGCTGCTGAACGTTGAGTGAATGACTGAGTGACGGATGGGAATAAACGGAATAAAGTAAAGTAAAGTAAAGTAGAGTAGAGTAGAGTGGAGTGAAGTGAAGTGAAGTGAAGTCGTTCGGTCCGTCAGTCGGTCGTTCAAATCGTTCACAGGCGTTTACATTTCATTGGATTTTGTTGTTGTTTCATGTAAAATAGAAAAGAAAATTTTTGAATTTGAATTTAAATTTGTATGAGTGTGTTTCGTGTTTCGTGTTTATGTGTATTCGGTGGCTTCTTGTCTCTGAAAATTTATTATTGAATTGAATTGATTCAAAATGTGGAAGAAATCATCATCATTTGCTGCAAACGCGAAACGAAACATAATAGCAATGGGACAGCTCAGCTCACAGCAGCATAAATGAATCGAATCGAAGAGAGCTTTTATGCGTTTGTGTTTCATTTACTCATTACCATTTGGTGTTTTAAGGTGATACGAGTGGACGATATACAAAGAAAATTGTGTCTAATTTAAGTGATGATGAATGAAAAATGTAATTTGTTAATTATCACAATTTAAAATTTTATTTCGAGTGCATTTCAAGTGATATTCAATTGAATTGATAATATTTATGTGAAGTAAATAAATGAAAAACAAAATTCAATTCGTCATCTTGGCATAATCGCATCGCGTTGTTGTTCGTTCATTCGAATTCCATTGCAAATGGAGGATGATTTCGTGGGAAAAATGTGTTTGAATTGAAAAATTCAAAATTGTTTGTGATTAAAATAAAAATTTTGTTAATAATAATTATTGGAATTGTTCCATCTTGGAAATATGTATTAAAAAGAAAAACCAATTCTCAATACGTACACATAAGAGTAGACGAAATAGTTGTACTTGATGAAATTGATACCGAAAACATTTAAACGAAAAGGAGGGAAAAGGTTAATGGAAATGTACACGTAAAAGTCGAAACATCTCAGCGCAAAATCGCAAAAACCTTTTCTTGTTTTTTTTTTTTTACCCTCGGGTTTGAGTTGATTTTCTTCAGGTTCTTGTTCGTGTTGTTGTTTCGTAGAAGACAAAATGTGGATAACTCTAGAATGGTAATTCTGTTTGAAACAATTTTGAACAAAGATTTCACAAGATACACCATAAGTGACGATCGTCCATGTGGCAGTGATCATTAGATTCTCACAGAAATTGTCCATAAAACAAACATGATTCTATGACTCAACATTTGGGACAAATTAACGATAAACTTCTGGAATTGTTGCGAGTTGAGTAGTTGACGCCTCTCACTCAGCGATAAACCGAAAATTTCTAATAATTTTCTTAATTTTTAAGAAGTGCCATATTCTTTTGGTTGTCACTATCGAATGCAAATTCACGAAAATGTTTGAATACATTTTGAGAAACATTGAAAACAATGAAATGAATCATGGCGACTTGTCAAATGTATGGGATTTGACAGTTCAAGAGAATATGGCTTCTATCTAGAAGTTGTTGATTTGAAATTCACTTGTAATTACCTGAAAATAAATTGGTTAATAGCTATTTAATATAAACGCTTTTACCAAATACAAAAATCTTGTTTAGTTTCGTTGGAAAAGATCCATGGAATTGGCCTGAATTCCTTCATCAATTTTACTTCGAGTCAATGGAAGTTGATCAATTTTCCCGCCCTTTGTCATGGATCAATTTCCCATGGAATTTTGAAAAGTTCAACTGAAACTTGCTGTAACTTGGAAAGGTTTTTGAACCGACGAATGTCAACAAGGCTTCTTGCAAACAACCTTGAACGTTTTGAAACAATTCGATCTGAAATTAACCGTGACCGTGACTTGATTTGTTCATTTTTCCGAATTCCATTCCCAGTCTTGAGTTGATCTTCAAGTGAAACTGATCAATTGTTACAATTCCTCAAATTGAATGCAAGTAAACGTTGAACAACTGCAAGTAAACAAAATTTGCTAAACGGACTGTACCAACCTTTTGATAACTTGTTCTTGTTGTGATTTATATCGTTCGGTTGCCGTTTCCAGAAATTGAACATCATCGCAGCAGTCCGCACAGCAACGGACAAAACTAAAATGGCGTCAGTGCAAAAATAAAACCAGCAGACGTTCATACAAAAAAGAGATTACAATTTTTACCTTTTCCATCGACTTTCCAGTGTTTTTCATTTTCCATTTTCTATTTTATAACGTTCATTTTTTGTCATTTCATTCAACGTTCCTCCAACTCTGCAATTGTGGAAGAGGGCAGTAGTAGCACTGTAGCAGTAAAAGAAGTCGCCGCCGTCAGTTTTCGGTACAATTTCGTGAAAGTTTTGTTGTTCTTTTTATGTGTACCAAAATCGTTGGAGCAAATCGCCAATAGACAAAAAATGCAATTATTGTAGTGGAGAGTAACGGTGGAGTTGAGGTAAACTCCAACGATTGGGGATTTGCTAAATAGAAGAATGTGTGTTTTGTCATGTTGGTGCCTCTGCACGCCCTCAAGTGGATTTACGAATTAACTTAACATTTTGTTAAAGATGGCGTAGCTAAAATTTGAATTTAAATTTGAAACAAAAGTGTGTGATTCAGTGATTATCGTCGAATTAATTCATTTTAAATGTAATTTCATAATTTGTGTTTTCCCATTTAGATTTCCAGGAATTTCCATACGAGTGGATGAGTAATTAAGAAAATTGTGTTGTGTTCGTGTGATTTATTTGTGTATAACGATAATTTTCTAAACTCAAAAATTAAAACTTTAATTTTGTTGTTAAAGAAATTAAGTGAATTTTTATACAAACAGTGATAAACAGTGACGGTTTATTTATAATGTGAATATTTTCAACATCGAATTCGTCAAATTTTTGGGATTAAAATATTCACCGGCCAACGGAGGGGATCGTTCTGTGTAAGTTCTGTTCGAAATTCCTCTTTGCGAAAATTAAATTTGAATAAACATGAAATTTTTATCGTTTTAAATTATTTTGAATTCAAGCAAACAAACAAAATAATTTTTCATAATCCAAAAAAATTTTATTTCTCAATAATTTGAAGTGTCTCTGAATTTAGAATCGATCTTCGGTTTCATTTTCGACAAAAGACTAACGAAACGTGACGTAACGTAACAAACGGTAAAAAGCAACAAATCAAATATAAAAAACAAACTTCTCATATACAAGCAAATAATAAGACCAAGTCCAGTATATTGGGGCTTAGCTTATTGCAAAACCTCAAAAACAAATAGGAAACAAGGCAATTCGACGCATCCTCGAGATTCCATGGTGTGTTAGGAATACAAGATTTTCGCAACGATTTAAAATTAGAGACAATAGACGAATACGTAAAAGACAAAGTATTAACCTCAATAATTGCAACTAGCTGTTGGCAAGCACATATAGAGTGATGGCAGGAATATATGCATAAAACGACACTATGAATGAAATAACGTCACTTTCTTTCTTCCTTCGTAGCCATTGAAATGTGTTACTTGGTTGTTACAACAGCCTCAGTTGCTGCAAGAGTCACAGTTTCCTTTAGATGCGTTTATCAAGGTTGTACTAGGAATCTTGAGACAGACGTCACAGATAACCACTGACTAAAGGGTAGTGGGTAGAAGGGGACTCACTATTATAAAAAAGCGCTTATGCAATAGCTTAAATTCAAATATAGTTCCTTGCGTTGTTGTGGATTTAGAAGACGACAAATTCTCAAGTAAATCAATTTAATTCCTTCACGGTCGAATTGCCAAGTGCTAAAATTTTCAATTTAATTTTAAAATTTTATTTATGTTTCCATACTTCCTTCATTGCTAACATTCCTTCACTTTCTTCATTTTGTGCGAATTAAAGATTTCAGAATTCCTTGATTAAAGATTATTACATGTACAGTACAACCTTGATAAACGCAACTAAAGGAAACTGGTTAGGAGCGAAGAAAGAGAGTGACGAAATTACATTTATAGGACGTGTGCAAAACGATCTAAATGCAGCTGAATGAGCTTGCTGAATTGGCTAATTCTAGTACTTCTTCATTTAGTGATTGTCCGAGCATGCTAAACTAATTCGAAGAAGTCTAAATTTTGTTGTTGTTCTCTTGAATAGTTAGATTGACGTGTCTTTTGAATTTGTAAATAAAAAATTTTAAAGTTTTTTTAAAAAAGATTCAATTAATAATAATATAAATAATTTCATACATAGGATTTTCATTTTGATTTTAATTTTTAACATATAAAAATTTCCTATAACAAATTTCTACAACATCAAATTCCAGATGTCAAAATTTAGCCAAGCAAACCAATTCGCACAGCCTGTGAATGATTCCAGTGAAATTCCAATGAATTAGATTTAGATTTAGAATTAGCATGGTTTCGCACCCGCCCATAGTGTCATTTTATGCGTATACTTCTGCTGTCACTATATACAGTGGGTTGCCAAATTAGTGTGAACACTTTTGGCGCTACGATTCCTTGTACTATCATAGAGTAATTTTGGCTCTCTCTATTACAATGAAAACTTTTGTCCGATATATTCCAACCAGTTCTAAGTGCTAAGTACACTATTTAATCATTGTGATATGTGGAAGCATAAATAAAATGTACCTTTTGCGAATAGCTTTTAGTATATTAAATATACTGGTGTAACTATTTCAGACCTATTTTTCTGTTTTTCGAGGTAACATTTCTAGCTTAACTTTAGTTTCTTAGATACAGTTGCTTCCATTAATTAAGGAGCAGCATCCAAAAATAAAGCCTTTTTTTACTTGGGACGTGTATATTTCACAAGACGTCACTTCTGTATTGAAAAATGTGCTGAAAAAAATCTGACATTTTCAACTGGGTTTCCTTACACTCCATGTGCTTGGCCACAGCTACTTGCGTTTAGCGAGGAGTTGCGACTATCGAGGGTTGCAATTATCGAGGTTATACTACATATAAAACCAATTTCTTGAATCGACTTTGTTTCATTTTGACGATGGTAGATGGAATTTTTTGAAAATTCACATTTTTAGTGGTACAATTTTTACAATTTTTGACTAGACCTAGTGTACCTCCTGAAAGTATCGTAAAAATTAGGAATCAATTGGTTTTTGTTTCATGAAAATCGGACGAGTAGAACCTGAGATATTTGTTGTGCAAAAACAGTAACAGCGAGAAACCGGTACACACTCGCATGCGGGTGCCGTTACAAAAATGTCTATAATTTCCCCTACTTCCGAATTCCTCAATTGGAATTTGAAGACTGATAGCGAGATTTGTCTTCATTTGGTTAACAATTACACACTCAGGTTTGCTGATTAGTTATGAAGATCTTTCAATTTGAATCAATTACAGTACGAAAATTGCTTTCATTTAAAACTTTGAATCGTTCAACAAGACTTTCCGAACATCCAACATCACTACACAATTTGGCCCACATAGCGATGTTCTATAAATTACCGAAAAGAAAAAGAAAAACAAAAAACACGAAAGAAAATATGAAAAACGTTTTCCGTGACAAATTTAAAAAACGAAAAAATTTTGTCTTTAAATTGAGAATGGAATGCGCATGCGTACATGACTAGTCACAGTCAGAGTCGGATGTGGACGCAGTTGAAATTGAAACAGAACATGCTTCAATTATTTATTGAACGATTCAACTAGGTGTTGTTCCAACTAACTTCAATCTAGTCTCTGTTCTGTCATCCAAGTGGTGGTGGTGGTGGTGGTGAATGTGGTGAACAACACCACGTTGTAAGTCACCAACCACGAGAGTGAATTGGAGCAAGAACAAGAAGACTGAGGTCAATGTACTTCCATTACTAATTTAGTATCTCCATTTTGTTGCTTGGCCTTTACTTGAATCGGAATCAATCATGTCATGTCGGTGTCTACTGCCTCTAGTTGCAAAGCATGTTTTTCAAATAATTGTAAATGAAATAATTTTTATGATTTTTCTGTATTATCCAATTGCCAGTCTCTAGCGGGAGGCATAAAATTTAGCCAAGCAAATCATGTGTTTGTGGAATTTGGTAAAAGCAAGGAATCTTGATGTTTACGAAAGTTTAATGATATCAAGGGAAAACCCAGAATTACTTCTCAACGGCGACAATAGGTGGTGCGATTCACCACTCCTCAAAATAGGCTAACTTCCAAAACGTATTTTAATTCGAAACATTCATAAAACGCATCGACAATGCATAATTTGAGCAATGTTCCAATGCAACGCATCACGACGGTTGTTAAACTGCATCACAAAAATTGTTATGACGTTTTGGAAGTCAGCCATAGTTAATGAGTTGTTTTAAGAAATTGACCTGTTCACCATGTTTTCTTTAGTTTGTAATTGCCACTGAGGAGGACAACATGTAGTTGTCGAAACAAATTTGTCTGACATACATAAAATGCGTATAAATGGAACAAGATTTGACTCACGTCAATTTTCGTTCAAACAGGGAAGCCATAAAATTTTCATCAAATATTTCTTGAAAAACTGAAATATCGATTCGTAACAAGAAAATTTCTTATATATACAAGAAAACCATTATTACCTGCGTCTCCTCGAAACATTCAAATTTGACACGAACTGGATATAGGTATCCTTTGAACCCTGCTGGATGGAATGAATGTCTCTTATCATTTTCACTGAGAATGTGCAGAAACTGAAAAATGCTAAGGATGAGAGGGATAACTTAATGATTTTCATTTTCCTAGGAAAATCCACTCACACAGGGAAGTTTTCTTGAATTTTCCCCTTCGCAATTTCAATCCAACAAAACGACGACGATGGACAATGAAATCGTCTTTAAATTCAAATAAAACGGTCTACTAGTGCTGCTGCAGTGACATCGCGCATAACCAACGGACAACAGGAGTGGCAGAAACAAAGCAAACTTCATGTGATACATGTGCATGGTGCAATCGATGCACATTTAAATATCCCGCGCTATGACACTAATGAAACTAGCGACTAGGAGGACGCAATCCATGTATCTGTGGCTGCACTTTTCAGTTGCCATCTTCTTCCGTTTCGATTCCATGTATGGCGGCACAAGGCAGGCAACCACTTGACGGAGATAAAGAAATACATATATTTAAAAAAAAAAAACACGAAACTTCTGATAAACTCCACATAGCCTACATAACCAACACGGCATAAACATAAACATAAATTTAAGATGGAACAGAAGGTGGCCTTGCCGTGTCCGTGTCCGTGTCTTGTCTCTTCTCGTCTTGAAGGAAATGAAACCAAAACGGATGGAAATGTTTCAGTTTCAGTTCCAGTTCCAGTTCCACTTGAAATTTTTTCTTTGATTTTGATTTTCTTATATTGTCCACATGCCGCTGTGAACGGCGTTTAGTGAGTACCAACTAAAGAAAAAAGGGGAAAATTAAAAAAAAATAAGAGGATTGCATGAGTGTGAGAGACACACATCTGCTCCTTTGCTCTGGTCACGTTCCAAAAAGGAAGAGACAAAAGAAATTATATACCAAAGAAAAAAAAAAAAAAAAAGGAAAAAGGAAACGACAATTCAAGTGAAGTGTGCGAGGATTCATTCTCTGAGGATAATGTTCGAGACGTTGCCAAATATTTTATCGATATGCGCGCTTGCTTTGACAAGAATTTTATAATGTGTGTATTTAGAATGTGTAAGTTTGTTGTTCTTTATCACTCCTTCAATGTTTGTACGACACTTCATTCAGGTGGGATAGAGATGGATATGAAATCCGATATTTGAATCTAGATGTTGTTAAATTACAATCTTTTTGTATTAATTTAATTACTCGTCTTCTTTTGAGCAGAACTGTTAAATCTCATACATTTATCCAGAACAAATCAGCTCTCGATAGTAACTGGGTTTAATTTACTCCGCTGTCCAAAAGGAGTCATCGTTCATTTTTCTTTAAATTCCACAAAATTACAATTTCTTCAAAACGTTCTGTCAATTTCAAGTTATATGTATTTATGTGTAAATTTAAGTGCAAGTTATATGTATATGAAAAAGGCGAAGGAAATTCATACAAAGTTGGTTGAAGTTTGTATTCTATCGAGTGCAAGTCCGGGGTGTTCTTCTGCTACTTTGGATTTGCTCTCCATAGCGATGTCCAAAGGAATACAGCTACAATCTCCAGCAGGGCAGAACTATCAAACCCCATACATTTATCCCAAATTTTTCTTTAAATTCCACAAAATTATAATTTCTTCTACCTTCGTTGGAAATGTAATTTTCATCCTGTCATTTTCACCAATCTAGGTCAAGGCTGTTTTCGCTTATTTCTACGAGAAAAGATTGAAAATTTCTTCAAAGTTAAAGGAACTGTCAAAAAATTGCCTGTTACCGACGGTGGTGCCATCTCTTATTCATCAAATATCGATTAATCGATTTTCATACAATCGAGGCCATGTGCTTAAGTCGCTCAAGTACCTACTCCAGAAACTCTTGAAACTATTTCCGACATTGACCTTCTTCTGTTTTTATTTTTATCAAACTCTTTCCGGATAAAAACGGATCGAATTCTTTTCCATTTCCATCTCGTGCTTTTTGCGTAGAGTAGAAATTGTTCTTAAAGTTTTTACCAAATGTTCCTGAAATTGACATTAAATTTGGAATTCTTCTAATTTCTTTAAACATTTACCAGAAGTGGTAGGAGTCACAAAATGATCTTCAAACATTCGTCTTCTTCTCCTACGCGTTCAGCAGCAGTTAATGGTGTTTCTAGAAAAACTATCGGACCATGGATTTTTGTTTGTTTGTTTCAAGACTTTTCCAACGTCAAACTCGAACTAACCGAGACGAGCCGAGCCGAGAGCCGTTGACCGTGAACAATAGAGTGATTGTTGCTTTCACACATAAAACGTTAAAATGTTTTCTATTTTGATTTAAATGTGCTGTTAAACATTTTATTGGTTATTGAATTAATTAATTTGATTAAAACTTTTCTTTTCAGGTGATTAAAAATTAAGAACTGCTGTACCAACTATTGAACGTTACGGGGTGAGTAAATATATCTTGTGTGTCCAACATGTTCTATTCGTACAAGTGCAATGAACTCATCTAGAGACGATCCTAGCGAACCACACGGGCTTGGGTCATTCAATTCAAATCCAAAGCGAGGAAATTATTGCACTTCTGGCAATACTCCCCAAGTATTTATCTCATTTTGAGTTTCAGTTTCAGTTTCAGTTTCAGTTCCACACAAAAAGATTCAGAGAAGAACTAAATCAGATTCCACGATGTGGTGCTGATGCTGATGTTATGTGTCTCCTTGTGTCTTTGGATTGAAGTTTTGTGGTTCTAATCGTCTGTTGGCTGCCTGTGAATTATTAATAATAAAATTAAATTAATTTTCTCATCCACCCACATGTATGTGCTTGTACCTGGAATCCTCCTGTGCGTGCCTTCGTGTCGTTCATCACCGAAATGATTAGAAATATATCGACGAGTGAAAATCTGAATCACACACAGCAGAACACACGTGCCACAAGAATTCCTTCGCATACACATACATGTATATTTGCGCAGCGCGTCATGTAAACTGTTCGCATGTGTGCACGTACACACTTACAGAGTGGTGCTGCGATGGATCGCTTCTGTCACTCTAATAAATAACGTCAATAATTTCGAAAGACATTTTTCGATTTTCTTGTCCTCTCCGACTCCGTCATGTTGTAATGTTGGCATCATGTTTTCCCCTACAATGGCTCACTTTTAAAATTGACTTTTTAACGAAAAATTCATATGAAAATGGCGAAATAAAATCATTTTAATTGTAAACACGAAAAGAATTATTTCAAAAATAGCGTGTGGTAGCAACAAACAGCATAACTAACATACACAAACGTTTTCATACATGATAAATTACTTGAGAAACGAACGACTTCATGGGAAATAATTCTTTCGTGTTGGCTTATTTGAAAAACTAGTTTTGCGTTTAACCAAATCAAAAAAAGATATTAAATTAGCAAAAAAGTGTGTAGCCAGAGTGGGTAATTATTGATTCTCATGTTTGCTGGCACACAAAGCTTTAGCTTTAGCCACTAAGACAACTAGATGGATACATCCGGTACAGTAGTTGAATAAACATTTCTCCAAAATTGCTGAAAAGTTTTTAAATTCAAGTTTTGATTTAACAAAAAATTTATGATACTTCCTTCACTTTGAGCTTTTTGTCACCAACGGTTGAATTTCAAATTTGCCACCATTTGACACTTCAATTTCGCCCAATTGTGGCAGTTGTCAAATTTGAAACTGTGTGACACATTAGTGCAATCAGGAAAGTAACTACCTAGGTATCGATAGTATCGCCTTGAGTGTACAAACATTAAAAATTGTTATTTATCAATTTCTCCAAAATTGCTGAAAAGTTTTTAAATTCGAGTTTTGATTTAACAAATAGTTCATGATACTTCCTTCACTTTGAGTGTTTTGTCACCAACGGTTGCATTTCAAATTCGCCACCATTTGACGCTTCAATTTCACCCAATTGTGGCAGTTGTCAAATTTGATTTAAAATTGATTTTGAATATTTCGCGAATTCAGTATACCTACCTAGTACAGTTCAGTAGAGTAGTTGAATAAACATTAAAAATTGTTATTTATCAATTTCTTTAAAAATACTGAAAAGTTTTTCAATTATTCAAATAATTCATGATACTTCCTCCACTTTGAGTGTTTTGTCCCCAATCGTTAAATTGCATCAACAGGAACCATTTTGCCAGCATTTGACACTTCAATTTCGCCCAATTGTGGCAGTTGTCAAATTTGAAACTGTGTGACACATTAGTGCAATCAGGAAAGTAACTAGGTATCGATAGTATCGCCTTGAGTGTATAAACATTAAAAATTGTTGTTTACCATTTTCTCTAAAAGTGTTGAAAAAATTTTCAATTATTCAAATAATTCATGATGCTTCCTTCAGTTCGAGTGTTTTGCCGCCAATCGTTAAATTTCATCAACCGTCGCCATTGACTGGTGAATTTTCAAATTTGCCAGCATTTGACACTTGGAAGCTGTCAAATGTGATTTTGAATATTCCGCGAATTCACCAGTTGAACTGGGTGACAGATTAGTATCGATAGTATCGCCGTGAGTGTATTTGCTCAACATTCGATACGCGTATGACGAAATTGTGAAAATGAAAGGGAAATTTTTCGATTAAAACGAACGACTGAATATCGTTTACGTCAGAAAACACGTTTTACCTCTGACTCTGGTAATGCCGGCAATGGAGGCCGGGAGCCGATTGCCGAATATCATGTTGAATTTTTGTTTTATTCTGTTTTTGTTGAGGATGAATCCTGTCATATTTGGTTTACACTGTGGAGTAAGTTAAGTTTTTGAGAATTTTACATATGTGCTCTCTATGAGTTTTAAAAAAGCTACACTTACTCTTTTGTGTGGAACAACATCAACAAGAAGACAAGATTGGAATTGCTGGGAGTTGATACATACGAATAACTTTGAATCGCATTTACTTACGTACGTAAGTACGGGCAGTAGCCCAACCAACCAACCAACAAGCCGACCAAGTTTCCCATCCGCCATCGCCATTGCCATCATCATAATAGAATACCACGACGATACACGAAAATAACGTACCGTCACCGTCACAGCATAAGACAACAGTAACAATAACAACAAACTGAGGAGCAGCAGAAACGTCGTCAACAGTCGACAGTGACTCCGTTGGAAAAAGGTGATTGCGATGATGATGATGATGATGGTGTTGGTGATGGTGGTGTCGGCGTTTGAAGTCTCTAAGCAAAGCAAAGCAAAGCAAAGCAATAGCAAAGTCAAAGCAACCGTGTTCCGTTGTGTTCCGTCGTTCATACCAGTCCCCATTTCGTCGTCGTTGTACCGTTCGCCGTTCATACAATAATAAAATGTTTGATGATGATATGTGCAAATGTATTTTTGTTGAAATAAAGTAAAGAGCCTCTGAAAAAACATTTAATGGTCAGCCATTTTGACGACGACGACATCGCAATCGCATCTTCTTGTACAGAAGTTTCTGTTTCAAGTTGAATAATGGTGAAAATGAAGTTTTTAAGTGGATAAATTGCAATTAGAAATGTGTAACTAGTTAATTGTGATGTGATTTTTAAGAATATTTTAAATAATTTTCTCAAATTCCAATTTCTTAAATCAAAAAAAAAACGTCGTCTTCTCTCTTTCTCTCTCTCTCTCTCTTTTGTTTTTTGTTGTTTTTGTTTTTCGGTGTACGCGTCGTGAAGTGAAGTGAAGTGAATTGTTCTCTGTGTGGTGTACCAAGGAAGAGGCCATTGACATATTTAAAAATTTTTCATTTCGTCTTCCGAATGAAGTTTAATTAAATGTGAATAATTGTAAATAAACACAAAACGTGTAATTAGAATTAAATTAAGTGAATTTATTTACAAGTGAGGCCATGTGCAAAAAAATATTTCAATTTTATTATGTGTAGGTGAATTATACGAGTGTGTGAGTGCTATTGTCGAAAAGATAAAAATGTAAATGTAATATAAACAAATATCAGCTGCTACTATTATTATTATTATTTTTATGGTAAAAAGAAAATTCAGTTTCAACCAAATCATGGAAAATGAGTGGAGTTATTTGAAGTGATCTAAATTGCAAAAGATGCATCAATTTCAATTTCAATTTCGATTGAATCAACATTTGTTGAAGTAAGTAGTGAATTCAATTCAATCAAGTACGCCATGCTTATTTTTGACGTATTTCCATTTCTCTCTCAAACAAACACATAAACAAATTACTTAACATGATAACAGTTCTCTTCGGTATCATTCTCTTTGAAATTATGCAATTTTTACGTAAGAGAAATCACTCGATTCATTCACAAATGTCAGTTTTCGAAGAGAATTCATTCCACATGTTTTTCTGATGTGTTCTCCTCTTATTTTTGTTTACGAGAAAACACGTTTTGTTTGAAAATGAGAGCTAAGAGATTATTCGTTTGTTGAATGAGTGTGAGATACGAATGGAACATGTGGATTGAATTGTTATTGTTTTTGTTGGTCGGATTCATTGTGGCTGACGTCGTTGGTAGCAGTAACTGCTGTTTTACTGCATCCATTTAGTGTCATTTGGTGTTTTGTTAATTATATCGACTTAATTTTATTCAAATTATAATTTATTAATACTTTGAAACTGATCTTTAATCTAACATGAATATGTGTTACAGAAGGATTCTCTTGGTCACCGCAATGGTGGAGAACTGTCAAATCCCATACATTTATCGAGATTCGAGATTGTTTTCAGTGCTTCTCAATGTGAAAATTAAAATTTCAACTAATTCAATTTTCACAAATCAACCGATGTTGGTAAATGCTTGGCAGGGGTGCCAATAAATAAATAAATAAAATAAATATAACGTACTTAGCAGCTCATTAACTCTAACTTTATCTTAGTACCTAGGAATACCTTCGTTATTCTTCTATTAATGGCAAGGACAACGTGATGCATCAATCTGTTTGACTTTTCAAGAACTACTTTTTCGGTTCGAAAACAAGGATTTGAGCTTGTGGGAACGGACAAAGTGAAAATTTTTCCACTTTCACTTTCGGCGAAAAGAGAAGGATTGGTGCATCACTCCATATGTGAGAAAGGGACAAAGAATCACTTTCTTGTTGACTTTGGGATGTGAACGTTCCTTTACACTAACTAGCGTTTACCAAAAGCACGCTGCTACTGTCAATTTCATCAGATGGAGATCCATCCAACAGATGGATTTTTCGGCGAAAAGAGAAGGATTGATGCTTCACCTCATATGTGAGGAAGGGATAAAAAATTACTCTCACGATGTTCTTGTGACACTTAACGTTGTCAACATTGTGAACGTTCCTTTATGTTGGCATACTTGAACTTTCAATTTTCTTCGTGTATTTCAACAATTTCCTCTAAAACCTCGTGCTTATTTTGATTCTAATAAGTGAAAAACACTTTGTAGCACGTGATTTATCATGTTACATTTATCATTCACAAAAACTCATTGCCACGATGGCCTTAAAAAGTTAAAATGCGCTTAAAAATTACAATTGATAATTTTTTCCCACACAAAAATGCTGCGGAACAAACAACACCCAAAAGGGGTGAGACATGAACCAATGAACTCATCACGAGGGAATAAAAATTTCACCCTAAAAGTAAAACCAAATATTTTTTTGTCTGGTCCAGCCTAGGTTATTGCATAAAAAACACGCACATTACCCTAATTTCGTGTGACACAGGGTTAAATTAAAAACTTTCTATAATCCCTCGTTGCATGTAATATGCACATTCATGCGTTTCTGGTGTTTATTAGCGCAAAACCAGCTCGAATCGTTAAAAAAACGGATTTTATCCTTTAACCCATATATGTGTGATGGTTTTAAAATTATTACTGTTGGAAAAAGTGCAAAAAATTCAATCAATTTTTACGTTACACACGAGAAAAAAGTGAAATTGGAAAAATTATCGCGTAAATTTATTCTGTGACGAGTTGTCACTGGTCTGGTAAAAAATACTCCTGCTCTTTTCTATGTCAGTTGGTTAAATTTAGTTCAGGGTTTAATAGGTCAGTTCAGTTATAATGAGTTAAGTTCACTTACACATTCAGTTTTAATGAGGATCTGAATTCTGACATTTGTTCGACACAAGTTTACACAAAGTCACAAACGAGACTCTGAGAACGAATTATTTGAATCAGTTTACTTTGAGAAGCTTCGTGTGTAATCAAACCGGTTTTCTCGCATGGCAGGTTGCTTAGTGATTTGAGTTTCGAGTTCAGTCATTCAGCAGGAGGATGAATTAACGAATTCATGATGGAACTGAACAAACTGCAAGTTTTGGTCGGTGGTGTATTTATCCATATCAAAATGAAATTGAACCTGAATATACACTACCACCCTGAATTTAATTTTCATTGTAAATGTTGTATTAGACCAAAAAACGAAAAAGTACTTAATATCTCTTAGACCAAAACACCGAGAATATCTTATAGACCAAAAAACAGAAAAGTACTTAATCAATTTTTGTGATTAATTTGTTAATAAAATTGATATTGATATGATTCCCTGGTAGCTTGTAAAGATAAAAACCTAATTAAGACATTTTCCGGTGTTGATTGATTTAACAATACGTGTTCTCTTGAATTTCCAGACGAGTATATTGAAAAGTTTGGTGAAATATGACTGACAAAACTATCGGCATTGATATGATAGCAAAAATCCGAGTGACTCCCGATCGCAGTGGGACTGTGTAACATGACTAAGTGAACTAGAAGTCCCATCTGGAAGATAGAAACTGTCGAAATCAAAGAAGAACCAAAAAGGCAATAAGAAGAAGAAGAAGAAGAAGAAGGTGTATTAAACTTAGAGAAGTATGGATAAAAATGGCGATTCAGGTGGAGGCGATACAAAATCAAGTGGCGGTGGTGGTAAGTCTGGATCAAATAATAACTCCGGTGGATCACATGATCCCTCAACCCTTCTAGACGCGGCGTCACTATTCGGTATGTGTAAGAAACGATACGAAACTAATGTTGATTATAAATTTTAATATAATTTTTATAATTTTTAGCATATTGGGGACGTGATCCAACAGCGGCTGCTGCAGCAGCAGCATCAAATCCATTATTTAGTTCACAATTTGGTGCTGCTGCAGCTGCTGGATTAAGTTTATTACCAAATCCAGCAGCTGCAGGCAATGATCGGTATTCAATGGCAGCAGCAGCGGCTGCTGCAGCATCAGCAGGTCATCATCATCAGAATACAATGGCTGTAGCAGCATCACAAGCAGCTACATTAGCTGGAATCCATCCAGCAAGTAAGTTTAACATGATATCCAAATAACAAAAACAGAAATATAGTTCAATAACCTATACTATACGCACACGAACAAGTTACGTATAAAATCTACGTAGAAGATAAAAAAAAGAATCGCAAATTGGTTCAATAAACCAAGGTCAGACATATGCGTATATCTACACATCTGTAGATACAGATATGACGTATCAGTAGCTGCTATAGTATATATGCTACGTTCGTATTAAAATACTGCAAGTAGTTAAACAAGAAAGCACACAGTGTATATCCACTTGTGTATATAACACAACAAGTTTGTGGGTGTTTTCTATAGATACTCTTGTTCGTACACCATGGAACCTATAGGCTTAAGCCAAACTTCCAAGAGTGAGACATGTTTGTGTGCTCTACATATATAGACTCAATCATATTTTGTTAAAAAGCACGTGCTGTGGTGCGTTTCGAACAAAGTAAAAAAATAAAAATACAATTTTTTGAGGCAGGTTATGTTGGAAAAAGAATAAAAAATTTTGTTTTATTTTTTTAAATCAAATTAATTTTTCTTTACATTTTTAATTAGATTGGTGGTCTATGGCTCAATTAGCAGCACAAGATTATCTTAGCCGTCTACAAGCATCAGTAGCTATACCACATCCAGATTTAGCAGCAGCATTTCCATCAGCATTTGGTATGGCTGGTTTAGGTGGAACAAATTCAAGTGGAAGCGGTGGTGCTGGTGGTGGAGGTGGAAATTCATCAAATTCACGTGGTGGTAATAATAATTCAAGTCATAGTGGTGGAAATTCTAGTGGAAATAAATCAAATTCGAGTAAATCAAGGAAAGATCGAAAAAATGCAGCTAATAATTTAGGTAATAACAATGTAAATATTGTCGGTGGTTTAGGTAGTGCTACAACAATAACTCCTTCATCTATTTCTTCATCATCAGCATCGTCTTACAAGGTAAAAATTTATTTGATTTAATTAATTCTATTTTCAATTTCAAATGATTCTCTGCAAAATTCTTCTTTCATAATGACTCGAACACAATAGTAATGACTCTAGCACTCATACACATATTTGCGTTTGTATTAGTACAAATGCTAATCTGTCAAATCGGTTTGTTTTGATTGGCAAAGATTCTGTGGATTTTCAAACAATTCAAAATGTCAATTTGATCGTTTCAGACAAATTATTAACTCTTCCCAAATGACTTAATTGACTGTTAAGTTTAATAAAATATTAATAACGTTTTGAAAATAATAATGCAAAAAAACAAGGGGTTAATATAATTAATTAAAATATATTAGGGTGTTGCAATGATTCAATTGCCGTAAAAAGGCATAATCAATATAATTTCGTATGTATCCAAACAAAATTGTGGTTGTAGTTGAAAATATAAATATTTCTATACATTGTCAACTACATTGAAATCGCCAAAAGGGTTGAACAAATTTAACTGGTAGAATACATAGAAAATAAAATACCCCTTTTAACAAAAGCAAAACACCCCCAAATAAAAAACTTATTCAACTTTTGCAGAGAACAGTACACAACATTGAATTATTGAATTTTAGATTGTAACATATAGAGAATATTTTGAATTTAAATTCATACCTCTTTCTTTTTTTACATACAAATTACAATTTACAAAACATAAATGGACAAATGGGCATTTCGCAATTGCATTGTGTATTGGGATTTTGGGAATATTGGAAAATGCGTAGACAAATTCATCGTCATATAGCAAATCACCATCAATGCAGTCTAGTATGTCACCAACCACACCCGTTTCAATACCATCACCGTATAATCCAGCAACATTACATAAAGAACTATTAGCAATGCAAGCGGCAGCTGCATCGGTCGCAGCAGTATCATCTAAAAAATCCCAACATCATCAGCATCAGCATCAACAACAGCAACAGCAACAGCAACAGCAACAGCAACAACATCATCAGAATATGTCAAATAGTAATAAATCCTCATCGATGTCTCATCATCATTCTAGTTCAGTAAATAGTCACAATTCTTTAATGTCTTCATCAAATTCTGGAATGGGAGGAGGAAATTCGAATAGTACGAAAGATAGAGATAAATCAAATCAATCAGTATCAGCATCAATGAATGCTCCATTAAATTCACAACTCGGAAATTTAGGACTTAATTCAACACAAAGTGTACAAGCAGCTATGAATGCATTAGCAGCTAATTCTGGAAAAGTTAAGGATTACATGCCATCTGGGATATTAAGGTAAGAATATATTGTTTATTTCCTTTAACTAAACTAAATAGATTTATAAAAATTTCTTTTTTCCATTTATATTTTGTATTGTCTTCTCTTTGTTGTGTGACTTAAGTGCTGCACTGGAAGGAAAGTAAGTTTTATATCTCTTTTGTTTGCACAATTTTCTGTAGAATGAAACTATTTAAAAATGAAAATGAAATTTTCAAAATGAAAATATATATTAAAATAAATTTTTAATAATTTTAGTGATCCATCATCTCTATTGGGAGTACGTTTGCCACCTGATACAGAAATAATAAAATACACAACATCTATAGTTGGACCGAAAATTCCGGGTACAACAAATCGTGGTCGAAAAAAGACAATATCTCTCGATCCAAACCCTCTGCTTGCATTTCCAGGCTTGAGTTCTTCAGCTAAGAGAGCTCGACTTGAAATGGAATATGCAGCCGCAATGGGACAGGCAGCAGCTCTAGCAACAGCAACACTAAATCAATTGAATGCTGTTAATAATTCAACAACAACATCATCATCATCAGCATCTGGAGCAACAGCAACAGCAACAGCAACAACATCATCATCATCATCATCATCAACGGACCGTGTTGAAGTTATAAAACTACCACCAACCATAACATCAAATGGTGCTTACAACTTATCTAATAAGCCATCAAAGGATATAGATAATGATTCTGGTACAGTTAATCTTAGTATAAAGAACGCTCCTTCTCAACAAGATGAAAACGATACGCCACTTAATCTTTCAATGAAACCAGATACCAAATCAAATAGTGATTATTCATCAGCAATGTCAGCTAATAGTTTACAAAGTTTAAGTTCAATAACAGCTGCATTAGGTTCAAGTAGTAGTGATAGAAATCAATCATCTTCCTCAAATTATAAAGAAGGTAGACCAAGAAATCTTGGACGTGGTGTATCAAAACCTAAAAAGAATACTGTTGCATCGTTATTAGCACAAAGTAGAGCTGTTGGTCTGAAACCTATGTTAGCTACACAACAATTACTAAGTCAAGGTGCAGATTTGGTATGTTAAATCAAGTGTTTTAATTTGAATGAATTCAATTTGAAATGTTATTAAAATAATTTAGGATAAAATCCGTCAAGCATTAGAAGCTACAGCACAAATGGATGTTTCAACTGATTCAGAAAGTGTAGCCGCTGAGAGTGGTTTATCTGAATCTGAAGGAGAAGAAACACAAATAATAAACATAACAGATTTGAGAGCACCATTAGAATTAGGATGGAAACGTGAAACAATTATTCGTGGATTAACTAAAAACGGTCAGATACGTGGAGATGTTTATTACTATGCTCCTGCTGGAGGGACAAAACTTAAAAGTATCGGTCAAATACTTGCAGTAAGTTTCAATATTTACGGGATAACTTTGAAGTTTATAAAAATTTCACTTTCTTCTCTTGCAGCACTTAGACAAAAATCCATCAAAACTTACTAGAGATAACTTTAGTTTCTCAGCTCGTGCCATTGTTGGGTCGTTTCTACAACCAGCACCACCTCAATATGCCAATGATGGTGAATACATAAGAATGGCTGATTCAGATGTAGCGAAACGTTTAGAAGACTTGAAAATGCTATCACGACATGGTTTAAGTTATGAACAAAAGATCGAAATTGCTAGACAACAGCAAGCAATACGTGATGCTAAGAAACAAGCTAAAGAAGAAATGGCACGGAATAAAGAAAAGGCAAGACAAGAACGTAATGAGAAAATTGAATCACAAAGGAAGGAGCGAGAATTGAAGAATCAACAAGCAATTGAAGTAAATTTGATCACATTCAATTCATTATGAATTATAAATTTAAAATCTTTGTAGGCACGTCGCAAACGCCAGGAAGAAATTGAAAAAATTAAACAAGAAGAAAATTTAAAGAAACAGCAGGTATTAATTAGTTATCGATTTAAAATGGAAATATTGTCGGGTTAAAAATGTTATAATATATTGAAATCCGTTTCTAAAAACATAATTATCACAAGTTAAATTGATTAAGAATAATGGTAAATTTTAATTATGATTTAAAACCGTAACGCTTGTTTACAGGAAAAAGAAAAGAAAAGGCAGGATGCAATTCTAGCCAAAGAACAGGTACAATAAATAAAATAGTTAGAATCAGAAAGCTATCGAAAATGTGATTTCTTAAAAATCAACTTATTGATTTTTATTTGTTTAATTTATCTCTATGACGATAGAATTAGTTAATTTTGTGTTTTGTAATTATTTTTGATTAGAATTTTTATGTTTGTTTGTACTTAATTCTCATGTCATTTTCATTATTATTTTCTTGTATTATTTTATTTCTATGTAACATTTTCGTTTTTTTGTTTTAAATTTGTTTTGGGAAATTGTTTTAAAACATATTGTTTCTCCAATGAGATATGAATAATGTTTTCTTCGTTTATTGTTGTAGTGCAGGAATTATCTTAATGTTTGTGCTGTTTTGGGAAACAATTTCCTATACACTCCCCGAATAAGACACTTTTAGAAAACCCATTTTAGTGGATCCTTCACATCCATAAAACGAACAAGAAACTTTTTAAACTTATAAATAAATGTTTAGATTGAATTTAGATCACACGGCGTAATTTATATTTGAGATTTACCATTAATAAAACGACGTTTAGAAATTAACAGAAAACAAGGGCGGATTTCCCGATAATTTTACAATAACTTGCAGATAAACGAATGCAACGGAAAGAATTTAAACAAAGTTCAAATAATAATTAACATTTTATGAATAATAATAAACTTTGTTGAAGTTCTTTTGTGTTCTTTTGCATTTGTTTGCTTTTTTCTTTTCATTTAACTACTACGCAGATCTATCTGCAGGATCTCAACAAGCAAAAGGAGTTACTCTACGCTATCGAACTGGTATGGAATAAAAACCATTTCATTATAATTAACAAAAATGTTAATTTGATTTACTGTTGATAAAATTTTTTATTAATTACAATAAAAATATTTTTGCATTATTATTTTACTAACTACACTACTGTTTCAACAATTTATAACGTATAAATAAATTATACGTTTTGAGCTTGTTTTGATTTACCTTTTCAAATATTAATTAATTAAAAAATATTATTAATCTAAAATTTTCGGAAAATTCAACCCAAAATTAAGTAAGAAACTTTAATTAAAAACAATTGGCCTTCAACTGTAACGAAATCAGTTAAAATTATCGTTTTGTTACTTTTACTATTTTCATTTCTAACATATCCACGAACTAGTAGAGTTCATTTTGTTTTATGTTTTGTGTTAAAATAATTTTTAAAATTTAAATTAAGCTTGCATGTAAGTTTCTAACCTGGACAGAGGGTGATAGTTCCGAAATAGATAATAACCCCTGTACTTTAGTAATTGATTAATAAATAGTTTTGCATAAGTACTAAATTTTTTGATTTAAATATTTTCTGTTTGAATAAAAATAAAATAAAAATGCGGACGAATCTAAAGTTTGAATCTTCACAGGAACGTGAGCGACGACGACAGCATATGGGATTAATACGACAGCTTGAGAACCGCAGAAAGTTCGAGGAGCGGGAAAAGAAGAAGCATCAAATGGTTTTGGACAGACTAATACTTAAAGAGAAACGTGCAGCTGCGAAGAAGCGTGATGCAGAAATTTTAGCTGAAATAAGGTAAATTTTGTAGTGAATTTTATTTGAAAAGTTTTAAAATTGTTGAATGTACGACTTGCAGGAAACCACAAGAAGATTCAGAAATACCAAATCAAAAGGATTTCCCGAATTTGGTTCGTTTACAAGGCTGTAGATTAGCGGGACAAGCAATGGCTGATTTACTAATGGTTTTCGAATTTCTGCATAACTTTGGTGAAACGCTAGGTTTTGGTTAGATGATTTTGGTTAAGAAATGTTTGAATTTTAAAATTAATGCTTCATGTTTATTTCAGACATGGAGTCACTTCCGACATTACAAAATTTGCACGATGCTTTAGTTAGTGACAATGTTGAAGCTGAGGAAGAACTTTTATCCGTGATAACACATTTACTTGTTTGTGCCATTGAAGATCCTGGAATACCGAATCCAGGACGACACACGACATTGTTGGGTCAATCATTGAGAAATGCTGATTTGACTAATTCGAATATATCGGAAGTTTTGAGAATATATTTGTATGCAGTCGCAACAGGTGAAGTAAGACAAATGTCTGGAGTAACATTGGATCGTGAGAAAGAGAAAAGAATTGCAGATCATCATCAAGTTGATATTGATTGTCTTAATACAGGAGGAAAGAATCAGCAATACTATGAATTGTTACATGAGAATGAAACATGGAAATTGTCGTTGTGTTTGAGGGATAAACCATTTGTTTCCTTGAATCCCACTAAGAAAGCACAAATGCTTGCTCATTTATGCAATGATTTGCTTTTGAACAAGGCTGTCCTGAAACAAATCGATGGAAGTTTAGAATCTTGTGCACAAAATAAGCGTGACAAATACCTTAATGATATGAAAGTTAGAAAATACAAATCGTTGCACATGAGAAAGGTTCGAATGGAAGCATTTGAAAAAATGCAATTACAGCAACAATTAGAACGAGAGGCTGCTGTACAAGTTCAGTTAGAACAAAGTCGTAAAGAAGCAGAAGAGGAAAACGAAAATAATAACAATCAGGAAACTCCAGTTACGAAAATGGATGTAGATGGAGATGTTAATGTGACGCCACAGAAAGAAGAACAAGAAGATAACACTAATTCTGTTGAAAGAACGGTGGAGGAAAGTCCTGTCAAAAGCAATGAGCCCACACCGGTGAAAGCTAAATCTGAGAATGTTGAAATACCAGCGTATCAAAATGGGACAACAGTTCCAACTGAATTGAATCATATACTAAATAAGAAGATTCATACCCGCGATGATGCATCGACTGATGTTTGCATGGATGAGGATTTAAGTGACGTAGAGAGTGAAATAACAAACATCGAAGAAGATGAAGACAATCGTATGACTGCTGATGAAGTGCAAAAGAAACTAGAGAAACTAATTAAATCATCAGAACAAAGTAAGGAACTTCTAGAACAAAGTAGTAATCAATTAAGAGCAACATGTTATGGACAAGATCGCTTCTGGAGACGTTACTGGAGATTACCGAAAGCAGGAGGAATTTTTGTAGAATCAATGGAATCAGCACAGAATGAGATATTCGATTATCATCGAGTGTTAGAAGAAGAATTTGAAAAGAAGAAAGCTGAAGAAGATTTTGATAATATGCCTGATGAAGAAATGGAGGATTTGAAGAACATTGAAATGCCAAATGCTGTTGATGAGAATGTTAAAACAGAAGAAGATGAAGAAGAAGGTATTCAAAATGCTGAAGGATTACAAAATTGTGGAAATGATAGTGATGATAAAGATCGAGATGATAATAGTGTCGTTTTGATTGAGCCAAAAACTGAGACTGTTGTAATCGACGATAATGATAAGCCAGAAGATGAAGTCTGTGATAAAATAAAAGTCGAAGTGAAACAAGAAATAGAAACAGTCAATTTGGAAGAACAGAAACCTCAAGGTTTTTCAATGAATGAAAAATGGTTTTCAATTGTTAACCGTGAATTACCTCTTGTATCATCTGAATCACCAAATATTCATGAATATCAATTAGCATTTTCAAATTTAACATGTGAATCTGCAGTGCAATTAACAGGAAATCGATGGGATATTAGTAATAATGTGCAGTATCTAACAATTCCAATTGAAAATGGTACTGTTGATTTGCAATTCAACACGGAATCTGTGTTGTCTTTATCTGGATTAGATGAGCAATTGGTTGAGAGTACTGTGACAGGAGAAGATATTGAAATGAAAGATGAAGATTATTTAATGCGTGAAGAAGTTATTGATATAAAAGCTGGTAAAGCTGAATTGAAATTGGAAGAAGCTACTGGTATACCATTGCAAACATTTCTCAATATGACATTAGGAAATGTTGGTACTTATGTTGCATGTGACATTCCAACACCACTTTCGATGACACCAGAAGAACATCGTTTAATGGAAAAAATTAAAAATGTGGGGTTTCCAAAGAAATTAGAGAAAAATTTTGTTCCAGCTGATTTGAGACATGGATGGTGGAAGATAGATTCATTGGAATTAATTAACGATGTTATTAATGTATTACATCAGCGTGGTGTTAGAGAACGAGAGTTACGATTAAATTTATTAAGATCAATAAATGATTCTTTAGATTTATCAACACCATGTCCTTTAATCACAGCTGATGGTGGTGATGAGAGCGGGAGGGCGTATGTGATGCCAGATAAACCAAATGATTGGAATCCTAAAGTAGCCAAACGTGTAGAACTTGCCTTATTGGAACAATTAGAAGCATTAGAGGATAAAATAGCAAGTGCCTCAATGCAAGTTAAAAATTGGACATTACCTCCACGAATCGAAAGTGAAATATCATTGGATCAAGAAGATATAACAGAAGAGGAATTTGTTAGTATAATTCCAATGATACGAGAACGTATAGCAAGTTTAGAAGCAGCTATTGAAAGAAGATATTTAAAACCACCTTTAGGTAGTAGTACAGCAGATGCACATTTAGCTGTAATTGCTCAAAATCAAATAAACAGTCATAATACTCAATCATCGAATGATTCATCAAATCAAAATAATACAGCATCAAATTCAGCAGCAGGATCACCTGCTAGTGCATGTAGTAGCGAAAGAGACATTCCAATACAAGAGAATATGCCGAAAGGTTTGATATCATGGCGTGAAGCTGTATCAAGATCTCATACAACATCACAACTAGCAATGGCCTTATATTTATTAGAATCTTGTGTAGCATGGGATAAGAGCATAATGAAGGCGGTAAGTTGAATATTCCTATATGATTATCATTACAATTATCATCATTGTAACATGCACATCAAGATGTGATTTCTGCTTAGTAGTAGATGTTGCTTGAATTGAATTTGTTTTTATTAATTTTTGATTTGAAATAACTGAATTTTAATAATAAATGTAATTTAATTAATATATTTTAACCCATAATATGTTCCTTTTTAACCAAAAATTAAATTATATTATTATTGAATTATGCACGATTAATCCCAATTAAATTAAAACAAAATCCTTGTTTTCTTGTTTCGGTGTACTTTTATTTCAAATTTTTTTGCTGGTCGTCTGTCTTGCTTTGTGTCTGTTTTGGTGGTCGGCGCTTACTATTCCATTAGCTGTCTAAAAAGAATAAGAAATCGAACAATGCTGGTGCTAGTAGTAGTTCACAAGGGCGTTTGAGGGCGAAGCAACATCAACTATTACATCAAAAGCAAAATGGTCATGGACTAACTACTGCTACTAAAAATTCAACTGCTGCTACTACTACTCCTACTAATCCTACCACTCCCACACGTTCTAACGTACGTTACTTACAGAATTGCCAGTTTTGTACATCTGGCGAAAATGAGGACAAACTACTACTCTGTGATGGTTGCGACAAAGGTTACCACACATATTGCTTTAAGCCGAAAATGGAAAATATACCCGATGGTGATTGGTAATGTTTAAAATTCATTTATATTTATTAAATCACATACTAATAGTATATTTCTTATATGTTTTAGGTATTGTTTTGAATGTGTTAACAAAGCAACAAATGAAAGAAAATGTATCGTTTGTGGTGGTCTTAGACCTCCACCATTAGGAAAAATGATTTATTGTGAACTTTGTCCTCGAGCATACCATCATGATTGTTATATACCGCCGCTACTTAAAGTACCACGTGGAAAATGGTATTGTAATGGTTGCATATCAAAAGCTCCACCACCAAAGAAACGGAGTAAGAAACCAGTTAATAAAGATTTGAAATCACATAATTCATCTGCTTCACTCAATTCATCTCATGATGATTCTGGTGCTTTAAGGTAATAGAATTTGGTTGAATTGTTTACAATTTATTAATTATATTAAATTTATTTTAGTCCGGCACATTCGGTTGCATCTACATCATTCGATGATCATCAAAATTCAATTGATGCAGCACGATATCAACCACAAATTACAAGACCACCTTCACCGAGTAGTAGTGATATAATTGAAAACAGTATGGATGATATGGTTGCACCACAACAGCAACAAGTCCAACAATCACAACAGCAGCAGCAGCAACAGCAACAACAACAAGTCCAACAATCACAACAGCAATTGCAACAACAGCAACAACAACAAGTACCACCGCAACAGCAGCAAAACAATCCACTCCAGATGACAGTATCATTGCAAGGTAATCAAGCATCAATTGCAATGCCACAACCGATGCAGCCCCAACCAATCCAACAGCAACAACAAGTGCAATCAAATCAAACATCACAGCAACAATCACAACAAAGTATTACTATGTTAAATGAAGCTAAAGAGAAACTGAAGCAGGAGAAGAAGGAAAAGCATGCAACAAAGAAACTAATGAAGGAACTATCAATTTGCAAAACTTTACTTAGTGAAATGGAGGTAGTTTCAAGAGAAACGCAAAAATTACTAAATCATTTAATATATTTCTACAAATTACAGCTCCATGAAGACTCGTGGCCATTTCTGTTACCTGTAAACACAAAACAATTTCCAACGTACAAGAAAATCATCAAGACACCAATGGATTTATCTACCATTAAGAAAAGACTGCAGGATATGATGTAAGTAGAGATGAGTTATTCGTTTACACTGTCCCGACCACCATTTATTGCTTTCATTAACTGTTAAGATTTAATCACAATAAGATTTTCTAGTAAAATGAATACTTCACTTACAATTGCAGATACAAATCACGGGAAGACTTCTGTAACGATGTCCGACAGATTTTCGACAATTGCGAAATGTTCAATGAAGACGATTCACCAGTAGGAAAAGCTGGTCATGGAATGAGAAAGTTCTTCGAAGTTCGTTGGGCAGAATTAACTGATAAACATTCATGATATCAAGTACATCACTTAAAGTATTTGAATGAATAGCAAACACTGAATGTTACGCAAACAATTGATTTGACTGGAAACGATGATGATGATGATTGATCAACAATTATTATAATTGATGATTAAAGATGATCCTGATTACTACGGAAATGTAAATAGATGATATTTAATAAACGCATTAATATAAGAATTAAATATGAAATCAAAAATGAAAAAAATTTAACAAAAAATGAAAACACAATAAGTATTTAAGTTATAGAAATAAAATCAAATGGTAATAAGTGAAAAACAATAAACGTGTTAATAATAATAACAAAATTAATAATTAATAATGTTTAGTGGTAGTGAATAAATTAAATAGAAATGTTTTTTGTACAAATAGAGATCAATCTGACAGTATTTTTTCAATATTTATGTTATAACACATCATTAAATGCAACAACAACAACAACAACAAATAAAAATAAAAATATATTAATTTTAATTGATAACAATTATTCATTTCTTTAATAAAACTAAATCATCACAGTGAACAATAAAATTAAACTTAATTCAAAATGCATTTTTGTAAATTGACAACGAAATTTTATGCTAATTTATATTATTTACAATTTTACTAGATTTTCATATAGTTCCCATGACGAAAATAAATTTTTCAATTTTTATGGTATTGCGAAGAATAGTTTAGAAAAATGTTGTCATAGTATTCTTATTAACAAAAAAGTATTTAACTAAAGTCTCCCTTTTTTAATTTATTAATTCATAAGCATTTTTGTTTATTAATAATAATAATAATAACAATTACAAATTGTAGTTGTGATCGTAAATACTGTAGGTAATTCACTCCTAGGATGTGTGCATTGGAAATTGTCTGGCTTGTACACTGATAACAGAAATAATAAAATACGTTTGTATCATTTATTTAAATATTAGTATTAAATTGTACAGTATTGGATAGAAGTTTAGATAACTAGCTATCTTAGAATTGTAACTAAATGGACTAATAAATTAAGAACAAGTTAAACATAAATTTGGTGTGTAACATTTAGCTTCAATATGGCGTTAGTACCTTTTAAGTAAATGTGAATATTTGTTATTTTAAGTGAAAAACAAAAATAAGGAACACGATTAGATTGATAGCTCATTTATTTTCAAGTGAATACGTGTCTTGTTTTCATTTTCTAAGACGCCCTCAAAATACTGACCACTTGTATTACATACAGTATACAGTGCCAAGCAATTGCCAATACATTATTCTAATTAATTAAAGCATGACTCAAGCCGTAATTGAATAAATATAAAATTTGAAACAAAATATATAATAGACTGTTGTAATTTTTCGAACAACAACAAGAAAATATTAACAAAAATGAAATCTTTGTATTTAATGAAAGTTAAGTAAAGTCAATAAACAAAAACGTATATATATAAATAAATAAATAAAATATATAATGATAATAGGTTTAAATAAAATTAATAATATTAACGTGTAAATAGTCGATTTAATATAAAAATGGTAATAATTACAAGACACACATTATCAACAAAAAATGAAATTCTCAAGAAAATTATTATCTAATTATTATTAACAAGAGAACAAGATATAGAACAAACTGATATGATAAATGTTAAATAAATGAAGAAAAAAATAAGTAAACCGTTCCAATTCGAAACATATTTTTGTTGCAAATATCCGCAACATCTATATAAATATATATTGAAAGAAAAATGAATAAATCTAGATTTGTAGGCTACTCTTTTGGAGAAGAGAAAAATATAAAATAAAAAACCGATAAATAACATGTAAAAGTGAAAAGCCTTTTATTTGAATTAAGGCTTTTTCAATGATCAAATAGATAAGATTTACATAAAATGCAAACAGAAAGCACACACAATTTGCAAATATTGTTCTTGTATACTTAAATAAATAAACAAAAGAATTGTATTATTATTATTATTATTATTATAATTACTATTATTGCTAAATGTTCATTTCACTCACAATACTCTTAAAAATGAAACGAAACTGCTAGTTATTTGTGCTTTTATAAAAACAAATTTTTTAATTTTTAGTAAATGTATATTTTATTTTATTCTATGATATTTTTTAATTTTCCTAATTTATAAGTTTTAATTGTAGTGTGAGGTCCAAACATTCTTTCATACAAAGTATGAAAAGATTTTTAAGAAAAACTAAAAAGAAAATTTTTATTTTTCATTTTTAATATGAATTTCCTGACGTGAAAGAAAAACACAAAATGAAAATTATGTTTTTATTTCTATTATTTTTAATTAGCATTAGTGGCACACAAGTATTCGAAGTTTACAATTTAAAATATTAAATATTAATTAAAAAATATACAATTTTTCTTACAAAATTTGTTAAAAATTTTGTCAATTGTATGCCTCTGTTAAGAAGACTTTTTTTATTTTAGTGTTAACCGAAATAATAAAGACTTAAATTCTTGATAGCTAAAGGAAGTTTCTATTGATTTCATTCATTTTAAATACAACGCTAAAGTATACAATATCTTGATTCGTCAGATAATAATAATTTCCATAATGTCAAGCTTCAGGATTAGATATCTTCTCTAACTTGTCTGTATCCTTAACACTTGTATAAACGTTTTCTTATATACTAGTTTTCTTTAAATTTTATTCAAATATTAGAAGAGATTTTTTCTGGAATCTCTAAAAAGTACAACAAGTGTACTCAATAAGTTTGCAATTGGTGTCATAAATCTTTCCCGTTTCATTTATTGCAGATACTATGATGAGAAGTTCCCTTACATCCTCATCGTTATACTGGGTTTTATTTATCTGCTACTTTATTATCTGAACATTGAAATAGTTGAATTGACGATAGTTGCCAACGTTTCGGTGACTCAAGTATTTCTTCTGTGATCCTGAGAGTATCTATTGGCAGAGGGTAAATATCTTCAGGTTCTGAAAATATTCTAATTCACTAAATGTGCAAATTAAATATATAGTAATGAAACCTTAGGATGAAGGATGCAAATATTCCTAACGGCTTTACCAGATATTTTATGAGAACTCTATTTGTATTTTAGTACTGACACAACATTCTGGGAACTTGAAAGAACGTTCACATCCTAAAGTGAAAGTGGAAAGTGAAAGCTCTTCGTTATTCGGTGCAAGGACATCGTGAGAGCACAGACAATCGTGAGAGTGATTTTTTATCCCTTCCTCGTATATGAAGTGAAGCATCAATCCTTCTCTTTTCGCCGAATAAACCATCTGTTGGATTTTTCGCGAACTACTCTTTTGGTTTGAAAGCCAGTATAAGAGCTTTTGTTTTGGAAGAAAGTGACAAAACCCACTTTCCAGTTTCACTTTAGGATGTGGACGTTCGTTTAAGGATTGTCTGTGCTTCAAGGTGCTTGAAGCCCATTTTGGGACAATGAGCTTGTAGGATATTATTCTAGTATAATGCAGATGACGAATTGTAATAAGACTGGCAGGTTAAGCCATTCTCCAGCAGGTGGCCATCCACAAAATGCCTAGTGAAACCACAAACAAGTAATCAGATGTCGCATTCCCATACAACGAGTTGGCACCCGATTTTGAAAGCTCTTTTCAGGAGCTTTTGCCAAATCGTTGTTGGGAATGTGAAACTTTGAAGAGCTTGCTCTCTTCAAAGTTTCATTTGTTTTTAGGGTGAAAACCGGTTTTGAATTTATTTCATAGATCGCAATGTTCTATGAAATAAATTCAAAACCGGTGATATATTTACGTAGCCACACACACCACCAAAGGGATTGTTGGCAGTGTGTTGGTACATAAATTCTGGTAGCAAATTTTTCAAAAATTCGGATTGAATTTTGTTTCCCAACAACAACAACAATCCCTTTGGTCGAGTTGAATGACCTTTTGTTCATTCAACCCGTAGCAGGTGAATTTTTAAGGATTATGTTAAATGGTAAGTTTATTTACGAATTACAGATTACATAACATTATAGTTTCCGGAAACCATAAAGTAATCAATTTTCTTCCGATTTTTAGGGGTCTTTTCCGGTAAAAATTTGAATTTTCAACGGTTTTTTGCCCGTAGCAGCTAAACAAAGCGTCCTAGCGGGTACATATGTATGACCGACTCCCATTATTTTTTTACTTGCTAACTTTTTTTCATACATTATTTTGCTCTAAATTAAGTTTTTAAAAATGTACAGATAAAAGTTGGGGAATATGATAGAATTCAGATTTTGAATTTTTAACAGATTTTTCCCCCATAACTGCTAAACTGAGTATTTTAGGAGGTTCATATCTATGACCGACCCCCATTATTTTTCTATTTGTTACCTTTTCTTCTCACATTTATTTTCCTTAAATTGAGTTTTTAAAGGTGTACAGACAAAAGTTGGGAAATATGATAAAATTCAATTTCTGCTCGTAGCGGCTAAACTAAGGATTTTAGGGGGCTCATATATATGACAGACCCCCAGTATTATGATATTTTCTATCTTTCTTTTATACATTATTTTTCTCTACCGTGAGTTTTTAAAGGTGTGCCCATACAAAATTCTAATTTTGAATTTTTAACAGTTTTTTGCTCTAGCGGCTAAATTATCCTAGAGGGCTCATAGAGGACTCATATGTATGACCAATCTTTGAAAAACTCAAAACCTAATTGAATTGCATCATATGAGTGCCTCCGACCGTATTGAGAATTGCATAGTTTATATAGTTTATAGGTACCTAGTTTATAGTTGTAATTCAATTGTATAGTTTAAAATTTAATTTAAATACCAAATAAAATTTGAAAGACCATTAAAATAATTTTGTTAAATTATTCAAAGGAAGTTTAGTTTGTTATTTGTTGATCATTCATTTCATATTTTATATTTCTTTAGATTGAATCAAAAATTTTCCGTTAAGATATACCTAATTTAACGCAATTCATATTCGTATATTTTTCATGTTTTTAAGATTTAATGATGACGTTTATTTTAAGGTGGCGAAAAATTGGTTTTTTAGTCCTGAAAAAAGTTATAGTTATAGTTTTTTTCTTAACTTATAGAATACGGACAACTTTTCCATAAATTTAATGAAGAGAAGTCCTTCCTGAGATGATAATTTTTGATAAACTCCTTATTAAAGCAACATAAGCTAAATCTATTTAACATTCAATTATTGTAGTCAATTTTCAGTAATTTTCGGAAAATAAATAAAATAAGATTTCGGAAAAAATTATATCAATTTATCTTTAAATTATTGTATATTAATACATGTAAATATTTGTGAAATTTGATTCATTTTAGGGGTAGGGTACACTTAAACAAATTTTTCATTACTGATTTTTTTTAAATTTTTTTTTTTTTATTTAGATATATTAGACTGAATTAATGTTCAATTTAAGGGGTGGAAAATTTGTTGAACGCCCCCCCCCCCCTACCAACGGGCCTGTGTGTATGAAGGCAGATGTGTATGATTTGTATCAGAATTCTGCTTTAATTCAATGTTCTTGTGTTCGAAGCTCAAAATGTGCACTATACTTCCTTGTTCTTGAAACATGGCGAAAAGTGACAAATTCTTTTATGAGCTCCTCGCGGAATAAAATTGAACATTTAGTGTTTTGGAACGGAAAAACCAATTTTTCCATCCTTTAAAATAAAGATAATAATCACATCTAACTAAGAATGTACTTAAAAAAAAAAATCATTAATAAAAAACTAGCTTATGTGTACCCTACCCCATCATTTTTGTCTCCCATAAAATTTAGATCTTCGATTATGTTTTCGGTTAATTGATACTGTTCAAGAAAACTCGTCAAAATATTTTTTTTTCCATTTTTTTATATATTATTTACATATTTTTTCCCGAATTAATAAAAACAACCAATACATACAAAAATTTCCATTTCCAACACGGAAAACAGAAATTTTTGTGTGTATTTCCGTGTACGGGAGTAAATTGTACTCAGGCATGTACACACTCAAATGATTTCTGCTGGTGTGAAGGAACCGAAAATTTCAGAAAATGAAAATTTTGTTCCTTCCACCAAATTTTATTTCCCCCCCTTTCTTCTTATTTCGATGTTCCCTTCCCGCAACCTTCAAACTAGTCGACACCAACTAGCAGACAAATTTCGCTCTCAGAGCGCATAAAACATGCGCTCATCAAAAGCTTTATGTCCGCTAGTAGACAAATTTTGTGCCAACACGATGTATGGCAATAGGACATCTGAATAGTTGTCTGTGGTGAAACTTTATTGATTTTAATTGAATTTTCATTTATTAATAATGACTTTGTAAACATTAATTTTCAAATGGCATTCCCACTTCGAATTGTGAACGCTTCTTAGAATCGACTTTATTCTCATATGTTGTACAAAATTTGACAGCAGAACAATTAACGCCTTCTCGAACAGCAGTTAGTTTGAAACTAAAACGAAGACCGAAGCGACGCGCTGATAAAGAATAACCACATGCCAGAGATGGACGGACTACAGTGAGTGCTACACTTTTATACCAAACGAATACAAGTGTAACAAAATGACTACAATTTTAAATTTAATTTCAATAATTAGTAATAAAAATAAAAATTAACAAAGCGTTTTCATTAGAAACCAATCACAGATCATTGTCTGTGGTACGACCAATGTCATGCGATGTTTGTGCATATGATAGAAGGAAGTTTGTGTCTTGGATGAAAGTCATCAGTTTCGAGTAACGACTCCTTGGTGCGCTGAGATCGTTACAATGCGCAGAACCGATCGTATTTTATTTCAGTTAGATTTTTCCCAAACATGCAAAAATAAATTAAATTCTACCAGAACACGCAAAATTTTCAAAATAATTGATTTTCGGGTTAACCTTAACCATCTGGAGTTAACCAAGCAAGTGGTTCTACTTTTTTTCTTACCGGGGTTTTCCCAAGAACTTGTTAGGAATAATAATATCTCAAGTAGTTGAACAGATGATCAAGAGAATCACGAATCTTTAAGACGAGAAAATTAAGATGCTTTAACCGCAAACAAGGAAAAAGCGGTTATTACAGTAACAAGGTTCAGTGAAATTTCGTTTTGATGGATCTGTCGACACCAGAACAAGAGATAATGAATGGTTTTCGGGCAGTGCTACCCTTAACCTCAAAATTGGAGTTATTCCCGCAAATTCGAAATTTACCAATGAAATTAAATAAATTTCAACACGCCAAAGGTAGGTAACGCAGAGTGCACCTCGTTAAATACAAAACGACAATAAACAAAAACTATTGGGAGTCAGGTTTCTTATTACGATTCTTTCGTTTCTTAGGTTGCTCAGCTTTCTTATATAGGTTTGAATAGGTTCTTAAGTTCTAATGGTCATGATAGCATCTAAATCGTATTTTAAACATTCCAAACGACAGTTTTTCGGATTATTTATACCGTGTTCTGGTGTTTTCTGGTTTTTACTAGGTAATATCGTCTCCAATAGCCACCAAACTTTAGATTTGTTTCGTCTTTCATATGCTGGCACACCATTCCGCAGACGTCATGTGGGAATTGAGGGAAATTTCATTTTCTATTGGACGGTTGGAAAATTTACGACTTTGATATGAATTTGGATTGGATTTGGATTGGATTGGAGGAAAACCTGGAGATTTAGTAGCTGGAAAAGAACACATTTACGGTTTTCGGGTTTTTGATGTTTCACCGGCAGATTGACGTTGATAAGAGAACTTCTTTCTTGTGCATCTTAAATTCAATTTTATGGAGATCAGGTTACGTTTCGCGTGGGAGTATTTCAATGATAATGATTGAACTTCAGAATAGAAGAAACATCATAAACTTCCTTCTTCAAGCTCAATTCTTTTCGAAAACTAATTTTTGTGAGGGCTATAATGAGAATAGAACAATTTATAGCTGGACGTTATTATCTAACCAATTAAGTGTTTTACTATTCTTATGAAGAACGAAATGAGAAAGGAACACTCCACTGTCGAAATGTCTGGAACGCGTTTTGACATTTTCTTTTTCTTTTCGATTGACTGATTAGCGATTTTTGAACTTCTTTGTGGAATTATTTTGATTTTCGCCATTTTGTGAGGAATTATTTTGATATTTTCCTTTGAATTGGATTTGTGACACATGTAGGGCACATGTCGTAAAATTTATTTTAGATTTGTCACAAATATGTAATTTTGTATGAAGGACGGAATGAGAAAGGAACATTTCCTTGTCAAAATGTTGACTGATTAGCGGTTTTGTGGAGTTATTTATTTATCCACCATTTTGTGATAAGTTATTTTAATATTTTCTTTGAAGAACGAAATGAGAAAGGAACACTTCCTTGTCGAAATGTGTTCAGCAGTTTCAATTGTACTTATTTGTGAAACTATTTTGATGAAGAAGATTTTGTAATTTTGTTTGAAGAACGAAATGAGAAAGGAACACTCCATTGTCGAAATGTCTGGAACGCGTTTTGACATTTTCTTTTTTTTTCGATTTTTGAACTTTTTTGTGGAATTATTTTGATTTCCACAATTTTCGGAGAAACTATTTTAATATTTTACTTTGAATTGGATCTGTGACACATGTAGGGCACTTGTCGTAATTTTGTATGAAGAACGAAATGAGAAAGGAACATTTGCTTGTCAAAATGTTTAGAATGACTGATTAGCGGTTTTGTGGAGTTATTTATTTATCCACCATTTTGTGATAAGTTATTTTAATATATTCTTTGAAGAACGAAATGAGAAAGGAACACTTCCTTGTCGAAATGTGTTCAGCAGTTTCTTGTACTTATTTGTGAAATTATTTTGATAAAACTGATTTTGTAATTTTGTATGAAGAACGAAATGAGAAAGGAACATTTCATTGTGATAATTCGATTGACTGAATCGATTTCACTCACACTTTTTTCAGTTTGTTTTCAGTAAATTTTGTGACGAATTTCGGCATCAATTCAAACCAGGGAATCAATCAATTTTTATGTTCGCATATTACTCAACCGAAATAGTTAAGTTGAAATAGTTGAATGGCGGTCAATTTGATCTTGAGTTCTAGAAAATATATATTTTTAATAATTTCCACTAAAATTTGATTGATTGCTTCGTCTACTTTGTCTCGATTGTCATCATCATTCATCGTTTCGTTAGAAAATGATAATTTAACACATTTCTGTTGAATTACAGTGCGAGAAATAAAAAGGAAATTGTAGCATTTTTTAACAAAAACATAAATTAAAAAATAAAAATAACTACAATTTTCTAACAATAGTGTTCCCCATGGGGCAGTCTTGTCCGACTAAGATGGATCACGAGATGGATCGTAAACCCGCTTTGTAGCGGCACTTAATTGCTCCTCGTAAAAGCTCTTCTCACTTACATGCGGAGTGTTTTGAGAGGTGGCAGAGATCTACGTCGGAGTGGTCTTAATTGATTTATAATTTGATTTAATTTCAACGTGTTGGTTTGGCTAAGTTCAACATTTGTCTGGATACCTTTCAACTAACAGCGGCTCCACAAAAGACCAGTGACTTGGTTTAGATTGATCCTCCATTGTAGATGGTTGTGATGCCGCCCAGTTAACAGCTTTAATTTTACGATCCCAAATGCTTTGACTAATTACTCAGAGCTACAAGTTTTGTTTGATTGAATACTAAAAACGAAGATAAATCACAGACAAACCTCAACTATGGGGACGTCTCTGATGGATCTTGGTGGTATCTTGTGATCTCCTGTAGTTTCGTTTCCACGGAACACATTCCGAGGTTTTGTGGAATGAAACTTATTAATTTGTCAGACCCTTGTAGCCGTTAATTTATTAATGTATTAATTACATTTATTCTATTTGAAAATCTTTTTGTGACTTAAAATTATACCAATACTGGTCGATGTAAATTGGAAAATAATTAAAACTTCATTAAACGTTCTAACTAATTGTGAAGCATGTAAAATTCATAAACGAGATATTCATTTGAAAGAGACACGATTATCCACTTAGCATACAGTATACATATATATCCAACCCCCACTTGAAAGAGACACTTAACCTTCGACCTATGGGGCTGAGTAAGTGATTGCTGGGACACTAATTACCCTCGTCCGGGTAATTATGATCTAAATTAATTATTAACAAGTACAAATTGCTGTAAACTGGGAATCGTGTCTAATCAAAACCGGAAAATGTCCCAAAACTGACGGTAATGTATTCCTGTTTGGGACGAGTCTAAATTGTCCTTGTGATCACAACACCAAAGGACTACATTTCTTAGTTATGGTAGTTGACAAGCTTCTTCAAATGAAAATGGAGACACAAACGAAAATTTTCCCGCCCCAATATTCTGTCCCGGCTATGCTTATTAATTTAATGACATATTAACGAACCTTTTTCGAGGAAACTTTCCTTTGGGGAATGAACCCATTTTTCGGGGGTAATGAAATAATTTTCGTTTCGAAATACGAAATTGGTTCATTTTCGTGAATCGTGGGGTTTTGTGTAAATTTCTTTAAGGGCACAATTGTCGATTTCATGGTAAAACTGAAATTAAATCCTTATAACCTTTCACGAGCGAACGGAACCATAATTTACAAAAATTAATGTCCAGCGTATTAGTAATTTATCGAATCCCGTTACTAAAATGATAATTATCTTTATCACTTGAAGACAACATCAAAATTCTGGTCACATATATGCAGGTGAAGTTGAAATGACTGAAATTCGAAAGTTTCTTTCCCAGGTTCCAGTCGCTTCCAGTCCAATATGCCATCAACAATTAATGGAATGAATTTATTAGTGTTGTTATATAAACATTGAGGTTTCGATAAACTCATCGATATATAAACCTCGCGACATTTTTGTATTTTAATCGAGAAATAGAAGAAAAAATCCATAATGGAGGTTGCTGTGGATTGTGGGCAAGAACAGTGAGACGCAGATGTGGATCGAAATGAAATTGTCGTAAAACGATGTGGAACGGGTTCAGATATCCCGTACAGGTAGTTGCGACACAGATGGAATCATGTGAATTCCTTGATTCACATAAACGTGAAGACTTGCATTTCGATTAAGGCCTCAAATAAAATTGAGATGATTCCGGCAATGATTCTGTGGTCTCATGAAATTCCAGACCATTACTGGTGTGGATCTACCAATCGTAGGTATTCTGTCATGGGCAGTTCTATTTTCGGCACATCGCCATCATGACGACCAGGTAGTGAACTGGTTTGTTCGGGGAATAAACGATTCTTCGTCGTAGGTTGATAGGTTCAACCTTAACAAATAAATTATCTCAGTCGATGTAGGTATGTCGATATCTATAGATACTAGTTCCTAAGACTCATAACTTAATAAATTTCCCGTTTCTTCACTCATAGAGAATTTCTCATTTTTCCAAAATATCTCCGAATGAAGAGTGAGATCAGGATCCGAGCATAGTTCTAGACATCAAACATATCATAACGAATCATAAGATAAAAACAATTTGTCATTCACCCTATCCGTGCTCCTGGTCTAGGAGGAAGAAGATTGGTTCTTGTTCGACAGCTACTGCGTCTATTGAATATTTGGACAAATCACCGAATTGGAATGATCAATCCATCAAAGTCTCATAGATTAATCATACCATGAACAAATACAAAGTAACCAATTTGACATAAACAGGCTGTTCCCAGTTCTGATGGAAGCAATTAAGTCCCACGGCCAGTGACATGTACGCAGAACATAGACAAATGAATGGAAGGAGTATTGTCATAAATCTGTAGCACACAATAGCCGTAGTTGTGGTCTGAAGTCGATTTGTCGGCCTCTAATCCGATTATGTGGTTTTGTATTCATTTTGTCGGTACGAAAACGAGACACTTCCTCCAAGGAACTAGAACACAACGATAACTACCCACAAAAGGGTAACTCTTGTTACCAACATTCCGGATTAAATTTCCATGTTAAGACTGTCACTTGACGAGTAATTAATGCGAAATTGAAATCGTAACTGCTTCGATACATGCCAGCAATTTAATTAAATTTATCTTCTACACCTGAAGGAATTTATACCTTACAAAGGTTTCGAGGTGAGATCGAGTTGAATCGATTTGCGATTGCGTTGTGCCTGTTGTGTCATGACACAGTCATACACATTCATTTAACAATATAACGATGTATCGATGTATCGATGTATCGAATAATAGCAGCTACAAATCGAATATTGTTTGTTAACAATCAACAACAAGCGGATTAGATTTTTCCTCTATTCCGTCACGTTACCATGTAGCCCGTGGAGAGGTTGGCCCCAATTATCTCGAGTTGGTAATGAGAGTCACCATTGTATACGTGATGCCTATATAGTGATGTGGTCCAGTGACTTCTTGATTGCCCCATTTGTACTCAATTCACACTTCATTGCGACGTGGATCTTGCTTCAATCTGAATTGAATTATTCCAAACCCAAAAATTTTGTGGTCACCAATTGCAGAAATAATTAGCCAATTCACAAACCAACACCATGTAGGTAACAAATCGAAATGAAATCGTGGTTTGTTTCGTGGTTTCGCCTCGTTAACAAAACCGACTAATTTTCCAATTTGAGTAATTCAAATTGTAATTTTCATTTTAAATTTAATTTTTTTCCTTATAGGTATTGTGGAAATTTTCAATTTAATTCCAAAATTACATTGTTCACTTCATAAACACATCAAATCAGTTTCGCCTTGTTAGCCATGTGTGAACGGAGACCAACTCGAACGAGACTCGAACTAGGCTTATCCAATTGCATGTGCTGTTCCCAATGGAAATGTCACTTTGACACTTGTTTCGTTTCACATTTGAATTTTGTCGGTTTACTGCGGCACATTGGGGGGGGGGGATTGGTTGGGGTGAAATTAAATTTTTTAAACTTTTCATTATCTACTCTCGTGAACTTCACGCTTCTTTAGCCGCAAATTGAAATTTTAATTCGACAAAGTCATGCAAACCACGAGACCAAATTCACAGACAGTTCTACGTCACTTTTGTACGTGACGTTTCTTTGGTTCTAGTTTCATAAAAGTTTCGGTTCATGTTTGCTTGACAGGCGATGAAGTTTGAGATACATCAACTCGAACTTACACAGAATCGTCTATTCTGTTTTTGTACTCGCTCAAAAAATTGCCTTCAGAGAGTTTGACGGAAAGCAACGGAGGGGAAATGTGATTCAAAATGCTCGAGTAACTTCAAGCTACTAGGAGAATGCGGTTCATTTGACAATGTCAACTGTCAAATTTGTTTATGTTCGCTTATGAAGTTGCTCGAAGGTTACTAAAATGCGTTTTTGTACTATTTGAGTAACGAGAGTGAACTTAGAAAAATCCTCTCAAATTGCTCATTTACAGCCGAGTAAACTCATTGATTTGTTTTGAAACTGATTAAATAATTAGAAGTTGTCCGAACTTTACGAATTAAAGTATATTCAACTATTTTTTACATTAATTGCAAACCGTTTGTGTTAGAAATGACGGAGATATGAGCTTTTGCAAACATTTTGTGGACGACATAAATTGATTCAGACACCAATATTACTCATTTTTACATAATCAATATATTAATTATCTAAAGGTATCCTTTTTGTTTTACAAGCATCAGTTAATACCTACATCTCAAAGTTACAGTGAGAGGTATCAATTGCAGTTTGAAAATATATTGTAGTTTCATTTTGAGCCAATAACACTTAAACTATACTTTGAATTTCATTTTAAAATTTTAATATTTTAAAGATAAACAGCCTTCTATCGATTTTTGAAATAAAAAATATTTGAATATTTTTGAAGATTTGATTGACATTTTGATTAGAAGTTTGCGTATAGGAAGAGTGCGAACTCTCGTATGAAAAGAAATTGTGAAGAACGAAGTGAGAAAGGAATATTCATGACTATCACTGACCATCATCTGTCAAAGTGGTTTATTAATCTGCACAGATTTAATTCACGACTTTCTGAATTTCTGTTCCAGATATCAAAAGGCAGAAATCTGTGAAAACCTTTTGAACTGTTTTTGATGATGATTCTGTGTATAGTCATCAAGGTTTGCTAAGTGAAATAAAATGAATGAATCCATTTGCCCAGATAACGAGGTAAAATTTCACAAAATGCATTTAACTCTAATGTTCTCCAACAAATTGAAATCGTACTTTAAAGAATGTACATCATTTCAGAAGAATCGTGTCATTAGTAAAACCTTAAATTTCAACTTCCTCGAGATGAAATTAGTTTCATGTCATTCCACCATTTTGATTCAACGTTCAATATTTCCATCATTCAACATTCCGCACTCTGCAATTATTTCGCACTCGAAAATCGCCAACAGCAACAAATAATCCCACGGCCATCATAATCCAATCGTGCTCGAATATTATTTACACTTAATAACAAGTCAACGATATCTCCTGGTTATCTCGCCACGTAGAAGGCTGAAGAAGATGAAGGCGGAGGAGGAGATGAACCTAAATTCATCTTTGAATGGCCAACCAATAAATTCCAGGTTGTACTGTGCAGATGGAAACCTAAGAAACCTACAAAATATGGGCTGAACCTTCTGTTAATGTTTCAGTGTGATTTTCGTGAATTTGAAATTTTCCCTCATTGCGCTATGGCACGCTATACCTAATATGTATACGAGGGAAAACTTCTACAGTCTGTGTGGAAAGTCAAACACGAAAATCATCATCATCATCAAAAAAAGAAAACAAAAAAAATTTTTCGTGAAAATGTGAAAATGGGAAAATCAGAAAATCTCAAAATTCTGCTGGAGCTCCAACAACTGATAATTCTGATTTATGGGGCCGTGCTTATTATTTATAACTTATTTACTTCCCAACAAAGCCCCAAAGTCGCAAAGCTTGGGCCGGATTTGAGTACACAAAATATACTCAAACTCCAACTCCTGTCAGCCCCCAAAGGGCTCCAACTTTGAAATTTATGTGTTTGTGATGAAATCGATATTTTTATTATTATTATTGTGATTAGCGGGCCTCCCGGTCGTGCCAGCACGATAGGCCCCATCCCAGTTAGCCCCACAACGTCTTGGTTTTAGTAAATATTATTTCATTGTATCTGTATCTTGGTATCTTTTGTATTTGTGTATCTGTGGGTCGTATAAATTTACCCTGCTCGTTTCGAAGCCTTGTAATTAAGCAATTTTTTAAAGGTTGTGTACCTTCGAGGCTTAGGGTTTATTTTCAAATATGATAAATGCGAACCTATTTGGGTTCCATATCCGCACAGAACCGCATATAACCGCATAACCGTTGAACGTGGGGGTTTGTTGTGTTGAGGAGCGTTTTATTTATGATTTCTTGATTTTCTGCGATTGTGTATAAAACTGCGATTTACCTTTTTCCATGGAAATTGCTAAAACACGAAAATTTTTCCATTTACAAATCTATATAATATACCTATACCTCTATATTCATTAGTACCAGGGCAGGTGTGAGGTTTGAGGAAACAAAGCGAACTCTCATCGAGTCATCAATCTAATTCCAATCAATACAAAAACATCTCTCTCCTTTCTCCATTACACAAATTCTCCGTGAATTCTAACTCAAGCACGCTTTATGCATTTTGGCGAATCCTCAAACAATTTTTGCTATTCATTTCTACAAGGAAAAATGTCTGTATTGGAGAAATTCGAATTCAAGTTTTGACGTTTCAAGTTTGTTGACATTTTAAATGTGTGGGGAATTGAAATTCAGGGGAATGATTGATTTACGACTCTACTGAATGTCTCTACTTTATTCAAAGCCATCTGTGGACGATTAAGTGAACTACATATTTCTGTACAAATTCCACTCTAATTTTAGTATGAATATTTTATGGAAACGTTTTAATTTATACCGAGCTATAACTTGTTTCGCATTCGAGCACTAAATAATTTATTTAATTTTTTATTGCAAAAAACTGAAATTTCTTGATTTAGAGACTTTTAAGTCGTCCAGAAAATCCAGTTTCACAAAAAGAACGCTTTCAGTTGGTAATCTGTAAATAAATAAAGTTGTCTGAAATGATTGGCGTCATAAAAATCAGTTTGACGTTTTTGGGATATTAAAAATTAAATGAGGATTAATTAAAAACTTCATTTTTCGTTTAATAAAATTGGAAATTTAGAAAACCGAATTTTTTTAAGGTATTTCGTGTAAGAAATTCTCAGAGTTTTACAACCACTGGTAAGTCGGATAAAATTCTAGAACCTACAAAACCGTCTTCAGTAGTTAATAAAATTTTAACGCTAGCAATTAATTATAATTTATTGCATTATTTACGATTATATTAATTTTTGTTTGAGTTTATCACGTTACAAAAATGCCTGGAAGCTTAAAGAATTTCCTAGGAAATCATCAGAATTTGTGTGTTCATAAATCAAAAAACAGTTTTAAAATTAACGATTTATTGGCGATAATTTGAATTTTAATTTGATCCGAATCGAGCCACGATCGCAAAATGGCGGACATTATGGCGGATTCGAATCGTTTTCATTTTCTCGTTTTTCATCGCATTTGTTAATGTTTGTTGAAATGAAAATTGTTGAATTGCATTCATTTGTGGTTCTATTTAATAATACTACAATTAATTGTGTGAGAAAATCAAAGGTTTCAAGAACAAACAAACTTCTCAACAATCAACACCAATTTAGCCGCCATCAACATCAGCGCCATGTTGCGTCTCATCTCATTAAAAGCGATAAATCGTGGTTAATTAAGATCAGTTCTTGAGAGACAAAGCCACACAAGTCGATTCCATTAGCGCAATTAAACCAGAGTGCAACTAAAACCAAACAAAACATCAAAGACATATACCGAATTTTAATGAGATTCACATTAACGTTGAGTGGCTATATCTATAGCTGCTAAAAATGGTGGCAACCTGTCAACACCTTTTTCAGGTGATTGTAAGACTAAATTACACTTTCATGTTGCAATTAAAGTTGAAAATACAAAATAATTACGTTTTCTGTGTAATTAAATGGAATTTTTTTTTAATTTTTTCTTTTAAGTTTTTCTCTACTTAAGGAATTAAGTATAATTTTTATGAAGTTTTAATTTTTGAAATGTATTATGGTATGCCCTTTGAGTGAGTTATCGTGACTTTTATGCTGATTTTCCATTTGTCGTTTATAAGTGGAACTATCAACAGCACTTTACTCTTCTTTTAATTACGCCATTTTGAAAGTTATACGATTTAAGAGAGTGAGAGGGAGTCAAAAGGTCATTACGTGGTGCGTGAATCTATTTGGTCCAGATCCACTTGAATTACAAGTCCAGTACCTAGATCATTTGTCCAATTTCAAGTGTAACTATGGACAATCTGGTCTGGTAACTTAGATTTTGATCATTTAAACGATTGCGGAATACAGGATTTAAGATATACCTACACTAGTGGAATTAATTCTGGATCACATTTCATACGATCTCAACAGTATTATTTTAAGCTAACTTAATTCAACTAGTCAGTTCAAAATTCAAACACATAAAATGCAGGAGGACAAAAAATAAAGAGTGAATCAAATTAAGAAAGCATTTCCAGATTGGCTCGTTGAGATAACGGGACTTTTTGTTGTTGCCGTTCCTCACAAATTTCAAACGAAATATGCTTCTTTGAGACACGCACTGTTTTTAATTTTTTTTTAAAGGAAAAACTGAAAACAAATTAACATAAATTTATGTTGAAATAATGAGCAAAACAATCATAGTTTTAAAAAGAATGGTCAAAGTGTTAATATAGTACAAATTACAATTGAGTCTCCTCTTAACTTTAAAAAACACAACGTTTTACAAAAGTATTCAGAATTAATTCCACTAGTGTATCTCGAGTTGCATTGAAGGAAGTGTTTCAGTTTTTATTCAATATATCATGAAAATAATAACAGGCATTGAAATAAAATTAACATGATCATATTAAGTTAACAACAAGCTTTCAATTGAGATTTAAAAACTTAAATAGAATAGGAAATTTTATACAAATTTGTCCAGAAAATTACAAACAAAAACGGAAACTGTCATTTTTCAAAAATTTGATGAACTCCAAAAAAAAAACAGAAATTTAATGAAATGCACACATGTTATGTAGACCTGCACGTGGAAAAACGATCCTTCAAGCAGCAACCCTTTCCAGCTGAAGTGAAAAGTTTCAATTTGCCTTAATTTTCTATGAAAACGTCTCGACAGAAGTGCATAAAAAAGTCATTAGCCTAATTTCAAAATAATTAAATTCCCGTCAGTTGCAGCACTCGGTTCGGGAAAACAAAAATGGCGCAATTAATTTGAAAAAAGGGAAAAACGTTTCCAAAGGTCGAAGGTTAGATAACCCTCGAAATGGGAAATTCTAACCTTAAAGAAGAGAAAAAATTAGTTCCAGGTATTGACGGTGGAAAGTTGAAGAACAAAAAACAACAGGAAATTCACCTCAAGTCGATTCGACAAAATGGCGGACTGTGTGGCGTTTCCATTTTGAGTTTTCATTTTGAGTTTCCCTTATGCCAGTTGGAAGTGCTGCGTCATTGAATTCATTTAATTTGAATTCATTTTTTACCTTCCATCGGTTTGGGAAATAATTAATTTCAGGTTCTGGTTCAATTCGTGCCTTAAGAAACCAACGCCGAGGTGTCTAAGACGTTGTTGATTCGCTACAGCTATAGATATTCCTACTATACCTACAGCTGATATATCAGGGAAACTTTTGTGGAACGAAAACGTGGAGACAACGCCCATAGGTTGTGCGCATTTTAATTAAGTCGCTGAAATTGAAGAAGAAGATGCTGAGACGGCGACATCTTGCGGATATTTTTTTCAATTATGTGTCTTCCCGAATGAACAATAAAAATTTCCTCAGCGGATGAAGGTTCTGGTGGTTTCTGGGAGAGAAAGACAATAAGACGCAGCTGACACCATTTCGAGGAGTTGCAGAATCCAATATCGGGAAAGTTATGCGCTTTTCCTGGTCCAATATGGGAGGAAAATTGAAAAATTTGCTTGGGAATCAAGGGGAGACTACGATGGGGAATGGTTTTATTACTTGCCACATTATTACTTGTTGGGGAGCAAGTGGTTCTTGGCGAAAATCCAAGAATTACACTCAGTGGAGGGTTTTCATTTGTCAGCACTTCGAATGAGGTTATGGTGCAAGACAAAATGGTGGCAGTGGGAAAATTGTTTTATATTTTGCTGCGATATGCGGTAAATTCTTAAGGAATTGCTGCAGTTTTAAATTTTTCGCTTCGAATTGAATAATGACAGCTGTCACAAGAAGCGTCAAGAAATTTTCACAAAATGGCGGCATTTATAATTCTGGAAGCGCTGGTAATGGAATGCTATTGGAAATCTTAATGAAATTGTCATGAAGTCGAATTGGCTTTTGGAAACTCTATTTATGTCAGAAGAACTGTCAAAGTCAAACTTGATCTGTCAAAATGATCGCCATGTCATAAAATTTATCAAAATGGCGGCGCATTAGAACATTTACCAAATCGCCATGAATCAGAATTTCGGTATAGTTACGAATTAAAATGACAGCTGTCAAACTCATAACATTATGAAGTTTGTCAAAATGGCAGCCATTCAATTTTTCATGAAACATACAACCATTTTCTTGAAAAAACAGATGACAAATTTGAATTATTTCCTTCTCGTTCTAATGACAGTTGTTAAACAAAGTTGTCAGAGTGCTGTCAAAATTGACAGAAAATCATGAATTCTGTCCAATTAGTGTCTCGAATAACGCTAAACGCTACCCGACTTACCTGTACCTGGAGCTACGCGATTTTCAAATCTCGTCGATTCGTCTTTTGTTTGAGCGTCACACAACTCTCGATTATCGATTATAGACCTACTGCCTCCACATTAATGTTCAGTCAATGTAAGTAGGTATATGTTCGGACTTGTTGCACGGAATCAGATCGAATTGTATTTAAGTCTAGATCGCGCTGCGACCACAGCTGTCACTACAGAAGTGTCAAATTTGTTCAAGTTGGATGGAGGTGGATCTTTATTCCTTAAGGGACGTATCATAAGAACTGTCAAAGCACGAAAATCGACAAAATGACCGCTGTCATCAGAACTGTCAAACTGAAGATTATGGTAAAGATTTCAAAATGGCGATGTAATTCTAAACAAAAAAGTTTTCTTCAATTTTCGATTTTAATATCTCCTTTAATTGGTAACAAATTGCAAGAATTCTCACAACAAAACCACATTCATTACCATTTGGATATTCTGAAGAGATAATTATGAAATTCCTGAGGGATAAACTAAAAATTCCACAATGAAATCGCAATTCTTCAAGAATTGTCTCAATTCCGCCATGAAAAAGTCAGACAAACATCAGATCCACAACAAAACCATCACAACTCCATACGATCCCTTATTGGCTGGAGTTAATTATTTCGTGCTCCATTTCGAGTTTCTTCATTAACTCCATTTTGATTTTGATTTTTTCGATTTCTGTTGAGTTTAAAATTTCAAATCATTCCATTTCGTTTCATTATTTATCCATGCAGTCGACAGAAGAAATCCGTTCTTATGACTTTATAAAGATAATTAAGGCTCCTCGATGTTCATCAGATCTTCACATGCGGACAGCAGCGTCTCGCAAAGGAGTAGATGAAAGAAATTAACGAAAAAACTAAATAAATAAATTGAAATGTGATCGAAGAAACAGCGAAGAAAAAATTCAATATGGCGTCTGAATTTGGTTCGAATCTGAGAACAACTTCAGACTGGAAGTTAGTTTTAATGAATTCTTTTTGAATTCGAAATCGAATTCTCAAACTCCATTGGAGTGATCTTTTTATGGTGTCGCCTCATTCGACTTTAATTTATTCGAAAAACAAAAACCAAAACCAAAAAATATAAAAATCAATTCAACATTTTTGTGGTGGTCCTCTAATCAGTTCGGCCATATTGCATCCCTGGCCCTGGACGTCATATTTCTGTGAGCTTGATCTCGAGCTGACTATGGTATATGGGTTGGGTTCGAATGATTTGGTTTTGTTTGGTAGGTATCCAACCAAGTCGACCTTTGTTTGTTATGCAGACCGAAACCGAAACGGTCTGAAGTTATTGGAATTTTAAAATAATTTTCAAAACTTGATAAAAAAATGCAACATATCTCTCTCTCTATCGCACTCACCCTCTATCCTTGTTGCACTCGCATTTGCGGCCAACTTTACTTGATAAACATCTCAGGCGGCTGTTGTTTCCAACATAGATGGGCGGTCAAAATGGCTGTTTCGATTTTATTTATTATGTTATTAGGTTTGAATTGTTACAGGTAAAACCGAGAAAAAACCTGCACTAATAACTAAAGACTTCTTCTTCTTCTTCTTCTTAAATAGGTACGACGGAAATACTAAATTCGATCTTGAATTCGGCGGGATGGAACGCAAGGAATTTATATCGAAAAATTAACTGCACAGCAGTCAAGCTATTCCACGTGCGTTTTTCAGGTGAATAAAATATTTTTTCCCTCAGCAAAATTGATTCATCGAATTTGAAAATATTTTCGGTTCGTTAATTTGAAAATTATGCTTTCATAGTGACTTTAAATTTCTTTTCATTTAATTTTGTTTCTTTGACCTGTTCCTCTTCATCGTCTTAAGACGTTTGGGCGTAGAAATATGTTTTTTGTTTTTCATGCCTTGGAATTGCAGTAACAAAGAAACAACCAATCATCGAATTTTAAGATACAAAATCTTTAAGAAATTTCATTTTGAAAAACTCATAAAGTTGTCTTCAGTCGACAGGGAACAGAAGCTTCAGTTGTTTTCTTAGAATTTAATGAATAAATACTTTGAGATGTTCGATGGAAATAAATGTATCGTGTCTGGATGGAGAGATACACATCAGGGAAGAGGAGAACAAACTTTTAATGGACATGAGAGTTTCTTCATCGAAATTTACTTGTCTCGTTTATATAAGAAATTCATTTTTAAACACATAAATTCTCATTATCACGACACTGTTGCCTTGAAATTCAATTTAAGCCACTAAAATCTTTATCAATATGACAGGATCATGGGGGACATCTCTTGGTCGGTATTGATAAGCTTCCTTGATTACTGGTTTTTCTTGAATCACCAAAGGGCCACTTGAATTTCTTCATAAACCAAACATTATTTGTGATTAGAATTTGTTGAGAATTTCATAAAAAGTTTGATATGATGCTGCCAGACTAAGTAGAGTCACCCTCCTCAGATCTGTGGCAATACTTTTCTTGGAAAAAGTTGGCCTGAATTTGGTTCAAAGAACATCAAAGCCCTAAAGATTGAAAATTCCTTGGCAAATGTCCTGGTGTCGAAATACCAACTCTGATTACTATCACTGCAAACAGAAGTGTTTAGTTTTAAAACACTTTAAGTGACTAAATCCGCGTATACGATTTTTAGACACTTAAAAGTGTTTAGTTCAACTAAACACTTGTAGTGTCTAATATTCAAGTATAGGTACTGAGAGAGAATTGAGAATTTATACCTGAAAAGCAAAAGAGAAAAACATGGTCATAAGGATTCATGAAGGGTCATTGGTTCAGGTCAAAACCTAAATTTGAATGCACCGATGCGTTTCGGAACTTATAATTTCAAACTTTTTAATTGCAATTCGCATGACGAATTACAATTTTGAAATTTCTATATTCTCAAAATAATTATAATTAGACAATTTTGTTTATTATTACATACGTATAATTAAAAAAATACATATACTAAATTAATTACATATTATTCAAATATTGAAGATAAAATTTTACTTGGTATAGAATAACTTGAAACAATTTATTATTATTAATTTATTGCATTATTAACAATCTGTTATTTTCTTCGTAGTTGGGTTGTTTTTTTTAATATTTTATATAAGTAAATATTTCAAATTTGTTTCATTTGTGAATCATGAAAGACGTGAATATGTAGGATAAAACACACAAATGTATCTTAGACATAAGATTGTTTTTGATATTATAATTACAAAATTATTGTGAATTAAAAAATCCACATTTTAGGCGTTTCGTTGAAAATAAGTGTCTACAAAAATTATGTGTTTTTTACTCTAAGTGTTTTTTTCATGAAAATGTGTTTTATTTTAAGACGCTTCTCATACATTTTCTCTCTGATAAAACTCTCTCAAAAATTTCTAAGTGTTTTGTATTTAAAAACGCTTAAAACGTTTACAAACAAAACACCCAAGTGTCTAAAATTGTGCTATTAAACACTTGATCCGTTTTATTTCAAAACATTTTGTGTGTAAGACACTTCGCTCTCAAACATTTTGTCCATTAGACGATTTAAATGTTTTGAAATAAAACACTTGCTAGACACTAGGATTTGCAGTGATCAAAATCCTTATTGAGATAACAGGATAATTAGAGATATCCTCCTCAGATTTCTGGCCATACTTTCTTTGGGCGAAATTGGTCAAATATGGAACAAAGTCTATATCTAGTGATACAACTATGAATCAAAATGTTCTGATGATCTCTCTGATTACTGATCCTTCTTGAATAAAGGAGGTGTCACTTGAAGTCCTTAATAAAATAAAACATTTTTTAAATCAGAAACGTAAATTTCCACAATTTCAATTTTGTTCGAAAGCCACCAAAATCCTTATTGACATGACAGGATCACAGGTTATGTCTCGAAAGCTCCTTAAACAAACTAGAGATATCTTCCTCAGAATTCTGGCCATACTTTCTTGGGAGACAATTGGTCAAATGTGCTCAGACACTTTTGGGAATCATTATATTCTGATAATGTCCTTGATCATATCCTTGACCTTTCTTGAATAAAAGAAATATCACTTGATGTTCTTAATAAAATAAAACATTTTTCAAATCAGTTTTTGTGTAGAATTCCATGAAAAATCTCCACACACCAAAACTCCATCGAAGTGGCAGCCATTAACGCCTCAAACTTGAATAAAATGGCGGACATTTTGTCGCTGCTGAAATTATGTTATTTGAATGAATAATTAATAAATTAAGCACATTTTTGTTTTAAAAAATATTTTAACGAAACATTTTAAAATTCCCTACAAGTTCATTATATGGAAAGTCATAATTTTGCGCTTGCAAACGACGTGTGTGGGCTTGTGATTAGTTTTGGGGCGACCATTTTTGGAATATTAATAATTATTCAAAATTAAGTGGGAAAAAATACTGAAGAGACGATTGTGTGATTTTGAAATGACAGTTCAACAGCACGATCTCGAATTAACACGGATTTTTTTCGTGATCATTTGTGAAAATTTTCACAAAATTTGTTTTCATTATAGGTAGGTATAGGTACCACGAGACATTTTCGTGTTTTCTCGTTATGAAGGTGTGCTAATTTATGGAAACTAATTAACATAATCAGAAATTTGAGTGTCTTTAAGGAATAGAGCGATTAACAAAAGTTGAAAAATGTGGAGCCACAATTGGAGGCGTCGTACAGAATTCCCGAAAAAAACGTGATGCGATATTTTAAATTTTAATCAGTTGATTTTGAATTTTTTTAAGTAATCCAACTAAAATCCATCGAATTTATGTCTCCATTTTATCAGCATCACGATCGCATTGAAGGTCTCCACGTTATTTCAAATCCAATCGGACGAAAGTTATTAGAACAGTGGGAGTAGGTATAGATATTTCCAAAAATGGCGGTTCTTTTGAATTTGATTTTAACGTTCTGAATTTGAAAAGTATTTAACTGAAGAGGCGTTTCCTGGGGGACGTTTCCTAGACTCCATCGTGACGGACCACTAATTCAAGGGATAAAATTTTCAAATGCACAAAAAATCAGTGTCGGTATAACCTCAAAGAATCAAAATATTTTCATTTCCTTTTGTCACCTGAAGAAAAGGTATATCTACGATCTTAAGAAACGTTTGACTTTCAAGTCAAAAATCAATTGAGACCATACACCTGAAGGTCATGACAATATTTTGACAATTTAGGTAAGAATGCAATTTTACAGGTACCTACCTACTACCTACAATTTTGATCATTGAACAAGGTGAATTTTGGAAAACGTGGGAAAAATACGTTCCTGGTATTTTGAATGCGGCGCTGAATTGCATTTGAAATGATCCTTTACAATGTTGTCGGTTATCAGGTGAAGTTCAAAGCACAGTTGGGTACTAGATCCTTTGTCATACAATTTGGTTTGTGCAGAGCCACCCACATTGAGATCGGTTTAAGGATATTTGCATTTAAGGAAAATTCGGTAAAATAAAAATAAATTTTCGCTCGATCAAAACGTGTGCACGATCAAATGTCAAAAACGGAATGTTCCTTTTCCACTTCGTTCTTCATATGAAATTCTGTCGAAATTTGCTCGCATTGCAAAGGAAAATTTGAAAGCATTTATTGAATTTTCCCAAAAGAATCGAAAATTATATAAAATTGATTTAAAAAAATATAAATTTTTATGCTCGAGTTAACGACATTTCAGCGAGCATATCGAGTAACACTTAATAAAACAAAAATAAGAAACGTCCGCGATGCGAACAACGACCGTGCGATGAGCAACTTAATTACAAAATTTTAATGGACTTGATCATTTCTAAATAAAAACTCAAACTTGATTGGTTGATCATAAAAGATACTTTAAAAAGAAAATGAAGAAAATGAAGAAAACAAGTTAAACATAAACTTCACTACTTAATTCAACACATTAACTCGGAACATGGAGTTGATGATGATCGTTAAAAACTGGATTTTAAAACTGATTTAAATAATTAAAATAATATCAAATTTCTTTTCGAATAATCAAAGATAAGATAATTAAAGAAGGTACCTATACTCAGAGTCAGAACAGAAGTGATTAAATTTAATCAATGCTATGAAATCAAATACAATTAAAAACTGAAAAATTTAACATCAATTAAAATGTGATTGTGCACATGGAACTAGAGACATAGGTAGGTAGGTATAAGAACAACTACTGATCTACGAAGAGATATAGGGATATGTTAAGAGATGACATGATCAATCGTTTTGTCTACAAGCAAATGTAGGCAAAATGAACAAAGATACGTTTTTCTACATACCTACATATACCTAGGTAACTATAACTAAAACAAAAACAACTTGCAATAAATGTCTGACAAGGTTTAAGAAAAACACAACAATAACAAGCACACATGTAAATTGTACTACAGAATGATATAGAGAAGCATGTGTCCCAACATGGTCCCCCCAGAGACTCCATTAGTTCGAGTGGAACTCGTGTAATTTGACAGGAAACGTATTACTCTATCAGGGACGTTCCTGTCCCCCTAGCATGGCCATTGTAGGAGACATTAGTAAATTGCAATGTCGGTTTGGTCTATAGACTTCCTATTAGGGAATCATTTCGTATCACTGTGATTTTGCTGATACCAACTATGAGGAGATGAAGAACACAAGAGGAGAAGTAGAGCTATAGGTATACCTACACGATAATCTAGCGGGCAGAGCTGTCATCGTGCAGTGAAATATAAAACCACATAAAATGAGTTTTATAATAATCGTTGCATCGTTGGATTCAATTCAAAAAGCACAAAGGCACACTATGTATAGCTACTCGTACCTACTATCTAAAATCAGCAACAGTTTGTGGATTTCAGTTTTCATGAACTGATCTTGCTGTGCTTCCAGTCTTTGAATGGTTACTGCATCTACAATTAGAGTTAACCGACTGAGAAATGTTTTTAGTGTCTTATCAGCATCAACAATTCGATGTGATCTTAACGATCAAGCCAACGATCCGAGATTCTGACGATGATTATGATGAAGCAGTGAGACGTGAATTGATCCAGAAATAAAAACAAACATTCATTTAAAAGGATATAGGTATACTGTATAGGTGTGTATAAGGATTCATCTTCAAACTAGTAGTCGATTAATCGTCCTTAAGAAGTCACATTCAAACGCAGCCGACGCCTTAGAGTCGTGTGTGGTCGAAAGACATCAACAACAGATTACAGTCCATCCAAATATTGTGTTCGGAGCTGCCTAAATGTGGTCAGGATCATGTCAAAACATTTAGATTTATAACCGAAAAGAAAACCTGGGCGGATGACTTTAGGCTACATTATGCGAGAAAACACACAAACACCTAAATTCACTCAATTTTTATCTTCCTTTTTCATCCCTTAAGGATCACAAGGGTTCATATATACCCAGGATCGACAACAATTCAAAATTGATTTTCTTAAGTCGGTCTTCTTGTGCATCGTCTTCATGAGGTCACAGTGTCAAAAGTACTAAGGACGACACCGACATCCTGAACACAATTTATAACAGACAATTTATTCTGTCAATTGATAACAATTTTCTTTTATATTTTTGTGTTTTTTGGCCAATGCCGACAAACAAATTTTTGTCTATTCAAGAGATAAGACGAAGAACTGAACACTGATGGTGAAGAAAAGGAGCACGGACATGATGTGGTCGAAGTTGATTCTACCTGTTGAGACGAGGTATAGACTCGGAATCATGACGTGAATTACGAAAATCCGACAGGGACACTGTTTATCCTGGCAGGAGGCACTTTAGCCAATTATTTCGTTGTTTTCAAACATTTTAAATGTTTCTCTTTGAAGGGTAATGGTGTTGTGAAAATTCTAATAAATAAAATTATATTAAATCTTCTGTATTAGATACACTAAAAGCTTCTAATATATTTCAAATTTTTCAAAATTTTTTTATTTTCATTTAAACTATATCAGAATACTTTAGAAACAATATTTTAAAATTATGTTCATGAAAAAGCTTTACAAATGCCTACATTTTTAACGTAAATTTTATTAAATGTATGCAGCTTCCTCATGAACGTGAAGCTTTAAACGCGTTTTTCTCGAAACAAGATTTATCAAAGCATTAGAACGGATAGCTCGGTCACAGTTTAACGGATTGACTTGAAATTTTTAAATTGTATTTAGCACAATATTCTATACTAAATTTTTAAAAATTGTTTTTAAATATTGCATGGTTAATTTGTTATTATCAATTTTCTGTAAAAATTCTTGTGATTTTGAAACACCCGCCATTTTTATCAAAACTATTTTTAACTAACTAGGTTTTGTAAGTATGTAGATGCTATTATATTTAATTTAAATTATTTTAGTTTGTAGTTCTGTCTTTTGAATTGCAGAAGTTACAGGGTTAATTAACATAGTACTACAATAAACGATGTTGTCTCAGAGAAAATGACGGGAATCCGCCATTTTGTTCCAAACAATATTCATAATCATCCGGAGTATTGTCAAAATGTAATGTAATAAGAAACTTTTTACCAAATTGCAATATGTTGTATGAATTCTTTGGGAAAAATTCACAAAGTTTTACATAATTCTTCATGGAGACCAGATTTGAGAAAACCTTGATTAAGTGCTACTTTTGTGGTTTGTCAGTTAGGCTAGAAAACATTTAAATCATTGATGAATAAAAATGTTAAAATTTCAAAATATTTTCCCTGTTAGCAATACAACAACGAAACGTTTCATGGAAATAGTTCGTGTTCGAGATGCGTCTCCCTAATTCATGACACGAACTGCAATCACTCTAATCCGAACAACAAATTTATTTGTTGAATTGAAAAAAATTGTTTTTGTTAGCAACATATTTCCCAGGCAGCAAATAAACACAGCATCCGGGTGATCCAGAAATAATCCACTTAGGGATGTTATCAACCACTCCCATAAGAATCATCCCTTAATTTAATTTGACACAGAGCGTAGGGAATGAAGAGTAAAGGGAGTTGTCTCATTTACAATTGGATAGAGTGTGAGAGCAACAGAGAGAAATGGTGCAGACCAACCCATGGAATGAATTTACACAAATTCGACTACGAGAAACGTAGAGGGTTGTGCAACCCTTGTTGCCATCAATTTTATTTCAGAGCACGTTTTCACAGCAAAACCCGAAATGATTCTCCTCATTTTCATTCTCTCAGTTCTGTTTGAATGGCGGAAGTTGATTTATGTTTGGGTAAACTTTTGAATAGCGTCCATTATCAGGTTCGCCATTGAATATACAAGGGATGATTTTATGCGTTGCCTCACTGTTGCCGAACATAATAATGCATGAGTCTTGTTGATTTTTATTCCACATTATTAACAAGGAAAAGGGTTAAATCACACCATAAGGGATTATGATCGTCCCTTTGGCCAAAATCCCTTTTTGAATGAGATATCGATGTGAATGCATTGCTCAAGAGGCTACTGAAGAAGATTTGATCATTTTATCTGTCACCCTCTTGTGACTATATGCTTCATATATCTACATAACCCTTCATGCATGTGATCCCTCACGTATTTGCTTTACGCTTGTCCCTTTTGATAAATTTGTTCAAGGATGTGCCGAAATCCAGGAGTCAAATCTGCATTTTTAACGAGGCAATCAACATAGAAACAGTTTGAGAGATATTCATGAAAAGCACATGATGATAATCAGATTTTTTTTTGTTCATCACGAACACAAAATCAATTTCAGCCAATAATACTCAAAAGCACAAAAACCATACCTATCTATATCCTTTGAAAGTTTGTATCGATTTGAAATTAGTAAAAAGGGAAAAAATCCGAGAGGGATGGCTTGCATGTGATACCAACTCGATTCGTAGATAATCGACAGATAAACCGAGACTCATCCCACAATCCCTTAGTTGCGTGCAACAACTACCCTTCCTCGTTTCCACCGAGTATAATCATGTCCCTAACATATCCCAGTGGCAGATGTTCTCAAGCACTTTCAACCAGAAATTGAACGTCATGGAAGTTTCCTTCATTTTCTTCATCCCCTGTCAATGCTATCATCAACAACAAGGGATGATGATATTTTGAAAGTGAAGATGAACATATATTTCATTATGGCTTCCATCATTTATTCTTCCCTTATCCTTCATATTTGTGGTTTTGAAATATTTCTACCCATTTTTATTATAGACAAAAATGTTTCTAGCATGTGTCACCACAGAAACTATCCGAATTACGATTTTTGTTATTTGTTAATAAATCTCTCGGTGGTAGAAGATGGCCCAGAGACAAGTTGTCTCCAATTCCAATTTCAATTCCAATTCCAAGTCACATTGTCACATTTGGTGGAAATTGCAGTTTCGGGACATTTGCAACTAACGACCGCAGAAAATACAATTTCCCGGGAAATCGGGGAAAATCTAAATTTGATTTGAACCTAATATCATTAATTAATGACACTCCTAATGTGGGTGTTGTCGGCGTCGCTCCAAAGCTAGACGCCATCAGGACAGGTTCCTCTTCATCACTGCGACATTCCCCGAAAACGATCACCATTTCCCTGTAAAATTGTCTCGAATTCCAGCACATTCACCTGATGCGACTGAAAATCTTCAGGTGACAATAGTGACACTCTACGAGGGTGCGCTACCATTAGCCCATTAGACGAATAGTCTGAAGGACATTATGGGCATTTTGTCCGTGATATGTCGCTGACAAGAAATGTCCGCCTGCTGTGCATCTCTTCCAGATCGCAACGCTGGTGGTCTTGAGCGGTAACTATCAAAGTTCACGATACGAGTTGTCACATGAAAACTAACAAATAATCGGATAATACCGGATCAGGTACCTGAAAGATGAAATTTATGTATTAGACTTTGAAATTTAAGATAGCGTTTTATGAGGTAATAAAAATAAAAATGTTGTCGTCCATTTTATCAGGATCATATGTGGTTCAGTTTCAGGGGATACTTACTATCATCTTGCCAAACACAAAATCCTCGTAATTAGGGAACAAATCGAAATGTTTTGACGTTTTAAGACATTTGTTGTGATCCCTCTAGACAATAATTACCCAAAACACGAATAATTCCAAACACCCGTCCCTCACACAGCAGGGGTGCAATTCTGAAATTGTTCGTTGCTCGAACCCGGGAACATCAAACAGATCCGGGACCAGCACGTAACGACTTGACCCTGACCAAGGGAAACTATACGTCCGAGCCGGGTTAGCAATTTTCATCCAACGAAATGGGCGTGGCTCCTGCTTGAAACCTTGAAATCATTTTTAATGAACATTTTCACGATTTAGGTTTCCTTCCTAGGTACCTACCTTTACCTAGGTATGCCCCATTGAGCAATTTGATTTCATTCGAGCAACCACCTGGAGCACGTGTCGATCACCTAATAAACCCACAAATGGGCAAACAAACTAACCCGCAAATTGGATGCGCAGCTAACCCGGTTGGGATCGTTGCAATAATTTCCGATCAGTGTCGATAACTTCCAGACCAGAGTGCTCGGCTAAATCGTGCCCACTAAAACGTGTCATTATCTCAAGCGGTCTCGGGTTCAAGACAAAATGGCGCGAATCGCGATTATTGAAAATTGCATATTCCCCATTATTTATGTCTCGATCAAGCGGTGCGATTTGTTCGAAACGATCAGTTCGATTTTCTTTCTCTTGTACCTAATTTCTTTAAGACAAGACACAAACCAGATGAAATGAAATTGAATTGAATTCATCCCCTACGGTGGGGAATATTTTAATTAACTTTATTCGATAAAATGTTTACGATCCACAGGGTAACCATAAAGTGTAAGAAAATATTTACCCTTGATGTGCATCCCTTTGAAAAATCATCCCTTATTCGAGTGTAAGGGCTGTTACAACCGAAAACAACCCATAAAACCAACAATGTAATCAAAAATCATTGTTTATTATCATTATCAGTTGGAATACAGCCATTTTATTAACTCAAACTAACAACCCCCGCGTCACGGTACCTATGTTCCACCCTCTCGTCATGGACTAATTTTATCCACGTTTTTCCAGTGTAGAAAGGTATAGTGTAATTGTTCTCATTCAATTTCTATACACACGAGATGGCAGTATGGATTTGTGGGAAAAAATACACGCCATCAAAATTTTCCACCCTTAAAATTTCAACCCCCACGTGAATTCACGCAAATTGAATGGAATTATGCAATCAGGGATCCACTGAACAAAGGTGGGTCTACACCAGCATAAGCACCAGTACATTTTTATATAGTTACCTACATATATACATTGTGAATGAAGTGGTGTACAACCCTTAAGAAATCCACCCTTAACGAAAATCATGAACTGAAAATTAGTTTCGTTTTCGAGTGGATTACGGGATGATGGTGGAACTCATGATGGTGGTTGTGTGTCTATCAATGAACTAAGGGTTGCCACCCCCAGTTCCGTATTGAGGATAATAGATTTATTATCATGTAAACATGATTCAGCTAAAATAAACTGAATTATATTCAGTTAATGGGTTCCAATTTTACGCTACTTTTTGTGGAGCACTCGAGCTTAGTTCGACAAAATGTGGGATTCTGTAGGGGATGGTTTTACGAGTACCTACTTACGTTCTCTATTCACTTTGTGGGGGATGAAATTCTAAGTGAATTGAATTTTCCTCTTGGGGATGATTTCTTTCGTTTAAAATGGAGTTAAGTGGTTGAGTGTTTCATCTGAGGGATGTTTCTCATGTTCTATCTAAGGGATGATTATTCATGATAGACACTCTGCATTACCGACTTCCATATGGGATTAACTTGATTTCTTGAGTTGTGAATTCTCAATTTATCCACGTGGATTTCTCATTGGTGACATTACACAGACAAGGGTTGACTAGTGACGCCACAATATCAATATCTCATAAATTTTACAAGATATCAATGTGATATTGATTCAAATTGGTTTTTGTTTTGTTATCCAAAATCTTATTGAATTGGCTACAGTTTCCAACCATTATGATCAATAAACGATCGCCCACGCTTAGATGAGGTAATAAATAAAAAATTTCAATTTGTGTCCAACTTCACGACGATTGAAATTTTTCAATTTTTAAATCAGAAGCACGTTTTATAACCAATAAAAACGATTGCCGTCAGAAATGATCTCCTGAATGTGTTGCATCAGGACCAGTCCAAAGACCAGGCGAATTATTGATTGTCAATAAACGCCCATTGATCTATGGAAGCGTGTTAAGTTGTTTAATTGATTTATAGCGATCGATTTGAGATTTTAAATTCATCTTTTTCGATTTTTAATGAATTTTCAATTCATGTTATTTTTTAATATCGAATTTAAAAACGCTAAATGCCCGTATTCGTTGCGTAATTGTTGATTTCTTGATCACTTTGAATTGTTGTTAATCCAATCATTGTCCTGAATTTCAGCTTTAATTTGAGGGTAATTTTGTAGATATTCTCCAGTCTGATTGACTTTCTAACTCAATTTCAAGGCGACAACAAACCAAAAATGGTTGATAACGTTTCATCTATGATTCTGAGCTGTGACTCAAGAAATCGTTATACAGATGTAAGGAGCTACATTTCAATAACTTACAATTTCTAAATCACACCATTCTTCAAAACAATCTTCCATTGAAACGAAATTCCTTAAAGTTCTCTTGGACACAGAATCGAGTTTTACTTGGAAATCATGAAAATTCAAAAGGCTGCAAAATCACAGGTCCACCAAAGCCTAAAATCGAACTAGAAACAACAGTGAGAACCTTAAAAAATGCGAAAAAACCCACAAAATATCGAGAAAACGGAATGAAACCAATTTTTCGCAAACGCAATGGCGGCCATTTTGTGACGCACCACGAAAACAAAAACAAACAAGAAACAAAAATTCCAGGCACAGCGAAATGTTTGGGTAAATATAAGGACGACGAGGTGATCTTGCCAAACCTTGAGACGTCTTCTTTACGTTCTCCCCTTGTCATCCAAGTCGCGATCGTGCCTGAGCCGCCATCTTCCTCCCAGGGACAAAGACGCAAAAAGAAGAAGTCTCACTTGAATCCCTACTGGTTGGAGAAGGTTCTCTTCATCTTGTTCTTGTTCTATTTCCATTTTTCTTCTTCTTGTTCCCCCACAAGGATTCAAGGTGGCGATTTAGTTGTTGATGTGTCAGCAGGATGCAGCTGTACATGGACCAGAGGTTCAACTCCAGAAATACCTCGAGGAATACAAATTGCCAAAGTTGATCCAGTTCAGACTGGTTTCAGGCCTTCAAATTTAAGAACACTCTCCTTATAAGGTGAAACCCATTGTTTGATCCTCGTTCAGCCACAAATAACATCATTATGAAGGCATACGCACTGTAGGTATAGGCACAAGGTACAAGGTATGAATCTTGTGGAGTCTTCGGGATGAGCCTGCAATTTTATCTTGTCTTCTCGTTTAAAGAAGTTTTCAGTTTTGATTGCTTAACCACCATTTTGTGTGGATTTAGGTTCAGGTTCAGGTTCAGGTTATAGGTTTTTTCTTCTTATTTGGTTTGATCAAAATTCACGATCGTTTGGTTTGAATTGAAATGTAGCTACGACTGGACCAAAAATCTGACAAAATTTTTAGGTTTTTAGGAATTTTCCTCCAAGAAAATGATCCTGTGGATCTCAAAATGGCAAGGAATCATAAAACAATGATTCACCTAAAAAGTATGCCTTGATGATCTCATGAAAACAATTTAATCTCAGGAGCTCATACCGCATTCCAGTCTCGTGTCTTTATTGAAGATCATCAAAATCCGATAAAACTGCAATGAGTACCTACCTATCGGTACGAATATCCCCATGGAACTAGGAGTGTACTGGAGTCTATGAAATGATTCTCCCAAATTCAAATGCGCGACACGATCCCTGGATCAACTCAATTCAGCCTTGAAGGGATGCCCAAAGATGGTGATCTTCGTATTTTTTTTGAGGCTTCAATTCACCATCAGATCTTCATCTAGAAGTTACCAATGCAAGTTCCACAGAGTTGGAAGATAAATAAGTTGGTACGAAGGAATTAAACCGTCCAATGAGATTCTTTAATCAGGCAAAACAGAAAAACGACAAGAAAAATACAAGAAGGTAACGAAGAAAGAAGCAAGAAATCGAAGACATAATAGCAATTTGAAAAAGTTGTTGTAACAACTTCATTTCTTATAAAATTTCTGCCAACCTGAAGTCAGAGACAAGTCAGAAGAAGCCTCAAGCTATTTTCCAAGTGATGGAGACTGAATCCGCGATTGGACAGACAAGACAGGCATGCCAACCCAGAGTTGTGAGTCTGTGAAGGGCATGCGTGGATATACGGAATAGCTTCTCTCCTCTTGTATACCTGACAGGTTATAGCGAATGAAGTGATGACCATTTTGATGTGAGCTCAACACCGTAATGACTAAATAACTCCACTGGGGTTTTCGATGGAGTGGAGCTAATTTAATGGCCGACATTATGATGCGCGTTCAAAGTGTATAGTAGATACGACGAGTAGATACATGGAGGCTTGAATTAATTGCAAAACACATAAATTTCGTTATAAAATTCAAAATAATTAAAGTACACGAAAAATTATGAAATTTCTTTTATCAAAAACCACCTGAAGCCTCATGACCCATCATTGCATTTCATTCACTCACGCAGTGACTTCAATTGCATGCATCCCTTTTATCCGCACTCTTTCACATTAACCGCGTGAATAACACTTTGTTGATTGGTTTATGATGATAGTATCATTATCTTCATCTCGGCTAAGTGTTACTTTTAACAGTATGCAATTTCTTTTCTTATTAAAAACTCATCAACGAACAGTTTCTTATTTCATTCGGGAAATAAGAAGAAGAAAAATAAATAAATAATTTTCTTGCAAAACGCTAAGACGCCAATGTTGAAGATTGATGTGTTGCGGTGGAAGAGTGGCATAAATCAGGCGTTACAATGTTGAGGGCGTCGTAAAACCTTTATTTAACATTTTGTGAAATGGAATCCATCCACGAAATGGTTAAAACAAAATTTTAATTTTCAAGTTTTTTCACTTTTCTTAAAACAAATGCAAAGAAAATGGGAAAATTTTAATTTGAAGGAAAATTCTTTTGAAGGAAAATTCTTGCGTTGGGGACGTGTGCAAATTGACGTCAATATGCTCGGTGTGCGTCTAGTACATCTTTCTTCTGATAGGTAGGGGAAACCTGGGCAAAACGGGAAATTCGCTATAATGCGTCAGTCATACATGCAAATTTCCTAGTGTGCACCAAATTTGTCCCTACTTCAGTCACCGAGAATAACGTGTTTATACTCAGTTTAGCTCACACTATACAAAAATATTCATTTTGGTTATAATTTCAAATGACTCTGTAAAAAAGCATCGAGCATTTTTATGTGAACAAGAACCTATGTTTTTGGACCAAACTTTCGATTGTAGACCGTAGTAATAGCATTGAATTTTGATATTAGGTACTTTCAAGAGCCGTCAACAGTTTAGATTAGAATGCAAAGAAAATGGGAAAATTTTAATGAACTGTTTTTGGAAGAAAATTCTTGCGTTAGCGTTAAAATTTGTTTCATTTGTGAATAACGAATGACGTGAATTTGTAGGATAAAGCACTCAAATATATTTTAAATATTGTTTTTGATATTATAATTACAAAATTATTGTGAATTTAAAAATTCAGATTTGAGGCGTTTCATTGAAAATAAGTGTCTACAAAAATTATGTTTGTTTTTACACTTCTCATTTTTTTTCTCTTCACAAATAAAAATAAATAAAACACCTAAGTGTCTAAAGTTGTGATACTAAACACTTAGTCCATTTTATTTCAAAACTTTTTGTGTGCAAAACACTTCGCTACTAAACATATTGTCCATTAAACACTTTAAATGTTTTGAAATAAAACACTTGCTAAACACTTGCTAGACACTGAGATTTGCAGTGTTGGAGACGTGTGCAAAAATATTGACGTCAATGGTCAGTGTGCGTCTAGTACATGTGAGAGTTTGGGAGATTCACATTTGGAATTGTGAAGAAAATCTCAATTAATTAATTAAGATAATTAACATAACAATAATAATAATTGAAGCATTCTGTTTGATCTCCAAACTACTACATGATGTTCATAGAGCTGCATGTGGAGGTAAGTAAAATCACTTGATAGTGGATTTAGTGTAATGTACAAGACCACATAATTAAGGGGTTTCCAAAAAAAAAGCAGGAATTTAGAAGCAAATGGTGAATTCTGAAAATTAATGGAATTGTATCTCCTCAACATGAAGCATGAAGACCTCCAACACATTTCCAGGAAAAATCGCTTTTAAATGAACGAGGACTAATATGTATCACAGTCGCAAAACCGCAAATATCTCGCGCGCCAACATTGGATTAGCGTCTGAAACTTGTCGCATCATTAATACCAATAACAGCTCATCGATGGTGGTTGTAAGTAATTAATCTGAAGATTGTAAATGTTCTTCTTATTCCTATAAACGCTCCAAACCAAATCACTTTTAGCTCGAAAAGTGTTGCTGCCGATACTCAAAGTGCCAGCACAATCAGCCTTGATTAATGACGAATACCCGGCTGGAGTTGATAACCAGAAACTCGTATTGGTTTTCTTTAGAACTCAAATGATAAATTAATCTTAGGTTTTTTCAACCATAAAACAATTCAATAATTTAAATAACAAAACAAAAAACTTCGCTTCAGATCAGGTTGTCTTCACCTGAACCTGAGAAGCCTATCGCGGCTCTAGGGCTAGTCCATGTTAGTTCGTTCTTGTGTTGATTATAATGCCATCAAATTCTCATAAAAACATGCCAACGATTAATGCCTGCCCTCGAGATAGAAATAGAGTGAGAGGGAGAGGGAGTGAGAGAGAGAGGTTAAAAAAAAATAAAACTGGTCCTGAAAAGTCGACACGAGTTTTAGTTTTAAAAATGTCGACTTGCCCACATCCGAAACATGTGAAGAAGTGAAGAGTAGCCGAAAGATACAGTGAAGACACAGTGAAGACACATTGAAAAGTCTTAAAAAAAATAAATGCCCAATAAGACGAAGAATTGTTCCGATCATCAGCCGTGAAGAAGAAAGGCCCAGAATCCGAGATAACATGGCCGACAGGGGGCATTAATTTGTTATCGAAAATGTTTGTTGGCTTCTTCGTATGGCAGGGCGGGTTCTTTCAAATTCTTCCTTTTCTCGTTTTCCTTCTTCTTAAGAATTGACCGCGATCAGTGAAGGAACGATCAACGATCGAATTGAGTTTCTTTATATAGTGTCGCACATAGGTAATCTTAAACAATTTATTCAGTTTTCTGGGTTTTATAGTTTGATTCGAAAGTTCACCTTGATTTAACCCTGTCAAGAATTGAGTCATGAAGATCACCAGTTCAGTACGAAATGATCATCACGCAAACGGTATTGCATTCCAACACCTCACCACATGATTATCTCAACAACAACAAGTTGATGCCCGTAAAGGCCACTGTCATCTGGAACTTGATCAATTCCAGACACCCTAGAAGCCATAAAATCTACGGAGTATAGAAATCAAATCAACACCTCTCAAGCCTAGAAATTACATAAATTGAAATATATCTCACCATAATTAGCGAAGATCGTACCAAATGATCTATCAAGATGTTCCGATCCGATCAAGGGATCAACTTGAACCAACAGGTTCCACTCAATTCAAAACCAAAAGAGTTTTTTGCATATTTCCTATACTTTGTAAATACATTATAAGTAGGTATAGGTATCTATATCTATCTGAGGACTCCTTCGAACCAACAAAGAAACTCAATCCATAAAACCAGCACAACCAGTCGCACAGCTCCTGTACCCAAACAGCGCCATAAATAATTGAGTCAACCCCATGGGCTCCAAGAGACTCCAAGACTGTTAAAAATGAAAACGAGAAACAGTTTATGTTTTATAGAATCTCGATATACAAAAACTCATTATGTCGCTTAAACGCAAATAATAAATTTATTTTGTCCGTAACATAAATAAAACTCATGTTGAACAACTCAACAAGACGATGACTAAAATATAAAACAGAAAAATAATAAAATATAAAAACTGTGTGTATATCTCAAAATGGACGAGTCTACGAATGGGGAATTGCAATGGGGATCATAACGACATCGACAATTGCTGCAAAAACGTGCATTTCTCAAAGATCCATCCGTGCAATCTGAAGGTATAGGTACATATACCTGTACTCAGAGTAGAAACAACAAGATGATGCGGTTCTGGATCGGTTCTGCACTTACATGGATGTAATAAGGAGAACTGTTTGACTTCAAACAAACAAACAAACAAATGAATAAATGGAAAAATGGAAAAAAGTGAATTGATTCAGCGATCGTCAAGATATGATCACAAGAAACGAGCACAAAACAAACATCGATTCATGCCGCAAAAGGCAACCGAACACGATTTCCAATAAAACCTAAAACCGTAAAGAATCTACAAAAAGTTTAACACAAATCCTAGAATGCTAGGTTTCACTTGGTATACCTATGGGGTGCAGGCAAATTAAAACATAAATTGATATTTTTCGGGCTACTTACGATCAGTTCTATACCGACGCCATTTTGTTTACACGAGTGTTACGTCATAAATAAACGAAGTGACACGAGGTGGATTCATTCACTTCGGCTTCTTGTTGTCGTTTGAGTCCGAATGGTATGCAAATTTTATGCACGGTTCTTGCGTGTCTTAGCTAAGATCACTTTTGTGATTTTTTAATATTTTTTTTTTAAAGCAAGTTTTGTTAAAAATATTTTTAAAGTTTTAATTGTACCAAAATAACTAATATTTTTTAAATGTTTTTCATTAAAATTTTGGTAAATTTATTCCTTTATTTCCTTAAAATTTACAAATGAATTGGAAAACAAAAACGGCGCCAAATTCAATTTATGAAAATCTAACTTTCGTATGTTGAAATTTTTACAAAATTTCTTTAATTTATTTGAGAAAAATGACTTCAGTTTTTCAAATTCTGTTTTTAATTTTTGTTTTTCCTAGTTTTGGAATCCTAGACAAAAATTATGTATCATGTATTTTCAACAAAATGAAGGTGTAGTGTTTAAATAACGAACACTTCTACTTTTTGATAAATTACCACCTGTAGGGCAGAATTTTTAGTCAAAAACAAAATATTAAATTATTTTATAAAGAATATTAACAAAACTAGCAAATTTCGAAGAAATTTTAAAAAAATTTTGATTTTCATAACAGTAGTGACGTTTTGAATGGGAAAAAATTTTTACGAAAACATGACTCAAAAATCGGTTATAAAATCTTTGAATTTCTATCAATTAAAAAGTTTTTCAAATTTTACAAGAAAATGTTATGGTATAAAATTATAGTGAAAATTTGAAATTTATCGATTGAAAACTGGAGGCTCTAGTTGACCATTTAGCTTGGAAAACATAGTTTTGAGAAAAACGCGTTTAAAGTTTTAAAGTTACACAGGCATACAAGTGACTTGTTATGGTAAATCACCATTTACAACAATTTAAAAAATATTTTCAATATAAAAATGTTTGCTTGTCGTTTATAATTAGTTGTGGAATCATTTAGGGTAATAATAAAAAATTGGCCAAAAATGAATTTCGGACAAATCCCCAGATATTCAACTTGAAGTCCCTTCCATACCAAAATTTCACATTTCAGCGCATTCCATCTTCTCGTCTTTTCAAAATGGAACAATTTGTGTATCTTGTAGCTATTAATAACCCGAATTGATAATAGTTCTAGAATACTAGACAGAGACACTTGAATATAACTTGTGGACAGGATTGTGCTCGGATTAAATGTGTCGCCATTTTGAATTTACATCTGAGTGAATTTCCAAGCCTTGAGAACATCTGCCTCCAGGCACAATTCCAATGAGGAAGTCAATAAGTTAAGGATAAGCCCACAATGACAATAACACAAAAATAAAATGATAAAAGGAAGTCATTTGGAAGTTTGTTTGTTGTTTAGCAAAATCCACACTCGGGCAGATGTTACAAGATCTGAGATACCATTAAAATGGTGTAATAAATAAAATTACATCAGTTTACATTGAGCATTGAGCAGCAAATGGGATTCCTTTGGTCATGATCTTTTGGTGACACCGCATATACAATGAGACAAATTTCAAAGGCGATGTCACCGCAATGTTACCAAACACAAGACAATATTTTTTTCCGTTGTTATTGTTGTGTGCATCCTTCTGTGGGTCGGATTACATCCAGAAGGACAATTGAAGAAGATTTGTTTCGAGCCCACCTTGGATGACAGCCACAGCAGGACACGTGTCCTTTGCAACTGTCTTTTGAATTTGCAAATTTTTCGAACACCTGAATTTCTGTTCTACCTAAATCAATCAAAATTTTTGTTGAACTTTTTTCAAGGACTAAAGGAAAATTCAAAATGGCACCAGTTATTGATTGTTTTATTTTGTTGTTGTTGTAAATAAATTAATTACAGCGATTCGTTTATATGTCTTAATTGATAAATCGTTACGGAATATTTTTGACATGCGATAAAGAACTAGGTATAGGTACCAAGCAACTGGAAGTCGTTCATAATTCATAAGGGATATCAACTGTATGAAGGGTTTCTCAAGGAATAAATAACAATCGGTTTGGTAAATAAAGAACTTTCAAGCAAACGTGTCCTGGTAAAATGAGGCCAAATGGGGAAGGAGTCAACTGTAAGGATTTAACGAAAAACAAAAAATTCGTTCCACTGAGTCTCGACAGGATGATGGAATTGTCTCGGTCACGCAAGTGTTTCATGTGTTTCAAAGACTTTCTCCAGAATAAAATTTGGGAGAATTTTGTGGTTTACAAACAGAAACATTCAGGTCATCCAGATCATCTTCCATCCAGATGGGACCTTATTCCCGATGCTAACAAGGATGAAGTCTGTCCACCACACACACGCCAACAATAATATTCAATCATGAGATCCTCATTATTCTGTCCCGAATTCCAAATTCATCTAATTTTGCGTCAAATTTTGTTGCGGTTTTCAGTGTTTAGTGGTTCACCGGACAATTTCTATTTTCTTCGCATCTTTAGGACACACTAAAGAGGGCACTTTTCTTGTTTATTTTTTCACCTTTTTATCATCAATTTGTGAGTTGAATTGTCTTGAAATTGTTTGAACAAAACCAGATGGCATTCACTAATCTTTGTCCGAAATGAGGTGTCCAACATATTATACCCCATTTTCGAGGTCGGAGACAATTCTTGTGGCATGCACTTAATTTGTCGTTAGGTTGACGTATCTTGATGGGAAATCAAAAATATGCCTTCCTGTTTATGGTTTTGAAAGTAAGTTTTCGCAAAAGTTTCATTTTCGAGGGACAGAAAATTATACTTTCCTTTGACTCAATTTTATATGAAAACGGAAGTATTTAAATCGTACTGCCCCAAGTGACTCCTTGGCATTCTTGGAACTTTAATTGACTTCAAGTACCTACAGGAAGCCGTTGTTGGAAAGTTTCAAGTTGATAAGGTAAAAATACTGATTTGAGGGAAGCTTTGTTCATAAATCAAGAAGTGTTGCACGATAAGATATACTTACCTTAAGACAATAGCCATTAGGTAACAATGGTTATCCAACATAATGCAATCAGCTCTAGATCTTCAGAGAATTGAAATCAATTTTGAAAATCCCATCCGCCCCTAAAACCTGAAAAAGCTTTCTTCTCTTTGATTTATGACTCCAATTTGGTGTGATATCCGTTTGCGCAAGCTAATTACTTGAAAACTTTAAAATGGAAATTGACCAACAGAAAACGGAAACGAAATCGAAATTGAAATTCGAAAAAGAAAATGATCCCATACCTAAGTTCGGACACCTCCTGCAATTAGTTCCAAAGGTCCAAGACCCGGTTTTAATTGAATTCCAATTGGACACCGTGTGGAGTCATCTCGCTATATAGCGATGACGTGCTAGAATCCCGGCATGACTCGAAATGTGGGGCTAATTGGAAAATTTGTTTGGGTCATGTAGACCAAACAAGACTCCATCAAGACAAGACCATCAAGCCCCCATCATCATTGTGAGAGTGGTATAAAAGGGGGAACACGCGTTTTGTGGCCAAGCCTTAGTCGCAGTCGCCATAATGGTATGGTGTTCAGGCTGTGGCTGGGTTCTGGTGATAAATCAATCCGGGACTTCGATCAGATCAGATCCAGCTCGTTGATGGCTCATGTTTGATGTTCGTTAGTACGTCAGGTTTGAGCGTCGTGTGAATGAGGTACGATTTTTCATGCAACACCAACCAGTGCCTGGTCTTGCATTCTTCTTCTGTCTTGCCTTGATGAGTTCTCCTTCATAGATGTTTAAGTTAACTTGGATTTCGCAACGTCGTAGACATGACTTCAGTACCTCGTGGTAATTGTTTCAACTTAACACGAAATTATTTCATAACGATCTTGTATTTAATCTTCCCACAATTACATACCAATAACAGCCGCCATTATGTTTCCAAATCGCTTCACTTCATCGCACCTCACCTTATCTTGTAATTAAGTTTTAATTTCATCCGGAAAACCCACGACTTTCCGTGCGAATTCATTTTGAAAATTTCAAATACACCGCCAAGAGTCGTGTCGACTCGGAGGCGTCATATCCTTGCGTTGGTCGTGTCAACGAAATAATAACTGCAGGGATGGGTAATCGTCGGAAATTTTGAAGCAATCAAAACATTTTCATTTGACAGCTTGATGACCAAACTACAGGAGTAATCATGACAGTCCAGAAATCGAGTGAACAGTTTGGAGTGACCTGTAACATTTGTGGTAGTCGTGGTATAAACATCAACATATTTTCAAGTGAATTTTATAGTCCAATCAAAACATTTTCATTTGACAGCTTGATGACCAAACTACAGGAGCAATCATGACAGCGCAGAAATCGAGTGTACTGTTTGGAGTGACCTGTAACATTTGTGGTAGTCGTGGTATAAAAATCAACATATTTCCAAGAGAATTTTATAGTCCAATCAAAACATTTTCATTTGACAGCTTGATGACCAAACTACGGGAGCAACCATGACAGCCCAGAAATCGAGTGAACTGTTTGGAGTGACCTGTAACATTTGTGGTAGTCTTGGTATAAAAATCAACATATTTTCAAGAGAATTTTATAGTCCAATCAAAACATTTTCATTTGACAGCTTGATGACCAAACCATATAGGAGCAATCATGACAGTCCAGAAATCGAGTGAACTGTTTGGAGTGACCTGTAACGTTTGTGGTAGTCGTGGTAGAAAAATCAACATATTTTCAAGTGAATTTTATAGTCCAATCAAAACATTTTCATATGACAGCTTGATGACCAAACTACAGGAGCAATCATGGCAGCCCAGAAATCGAGTGAACTATTTGGAGTGATCTGTAACATTTGTGGTAGTCGTGGTATAAAAATCAACATATTTTCAAGTGAATTTTATAGTCCAATCAAAACATTTTCATTTGACAGCTTGATGACCAAACTATATAGGAGCAATCATGACAGCCCAGAAGTGTTTTTTCAAATATTGGAATCCTTTTATATTAGTAAGTACTGTAACAATGGGAAGGAAAAAACAGCATATTTTCAAGTAGATCTTACACTACAATCAAAACAATTCATTTTGACAGCTTGGTGACCAAACTACAGGAGCAATCATGACATCACAGAAATCTAGTTTCTTTGAACGATTCATCCTCATGTTGATATTTCCTTCAACTGTCATAGGTAGTAACTATACCAGGAACATTTATGGCAGCCCAGACACGGAGGAAGTGTCAAACGAAAATGTATATTTAAACTTATCCTGTCGTAATTAGTTCTTTGGACTTGGCGTTCTTTGAAACATTTGATTACGGTTGTCACGATGAAATCCATGGCGCTGTAAGGTTTCTCCAAAAGGTCAAACGTGTAAATCAGTTCAGAGGAATGAAAGAACTTACTTTCATTTTCTCCCTTCAATTCGTAGTTCTGTGGTATGTATTTTGTCAAGTAAGTTTCACATAGTCCAATCAAAACTATTCATTTTGACAGCTTGATGACGAAAGTAAGCGTAACTTATTATGACAGCACGGTAGTGAAGTTATGCTTATATTCCTCAGAACTGAAGCTTCAAACGAGATAACTGTCAGTATTGACGGATGACACAATATTTCTTGGAAGTCTTAAGGCTAATACGGAAGTTTTCAACATTCGAATGGCGACACTCGTTTCCATCAAGTTTCCAGTTTGTTGACAAATTTAAGAAAGTTTCAAAAAACAGGAATTAATTTTTTCACTCCCATTCAACCAAAAATTAAATTAAAACGAATTTGTCAAGCTTAAGCAAACCACAAAAAGCTCGTTAATGAGGGAAAGACAAATTTTTTCCGTTTTTCACGTGATATTCATTAGAAATTCCAAAAAAAAATAAACGAAATTGTCTCTTGTCAATGTTTAACGAATTGTAAATGAACATTTCGTTTTTGTCATTACACTAAACAATTGTTTACAAATTAATTTAGAAATAATTTTTCTGGTTCGATAAATTTGTGAGTTCACGCAACATTAACTAGGTATGGTGACAGAGAAAAGTGTTATCGCTATAGAGAGAGGGATAGGGATACAATTTTAATTTTCCAGGATTCCTTCATTTCCAGAATTCATTGTCCACTGAAACGTGGTCTGAAGTTGCGCACCCTTTCACACAAATCTCATTCGATCTCGTGAAATTTTGGGCCTCGAACCGTCAACTTGATTTACCTCCTGTAGGTATATGGACGAGGGCACAGAAGTCCGACAGGCGATTTTCACGAGTCTCTGCAAAAAGGGTATAACGAGCGATGAAATTTGGAAGAGTAAAAGAAGAAATACAAAAGTGGAGCTATACAAGGGGGACGAATCGAATTCCTTGTTGAGGAGAGAGAACAGGGAGACACGTAGATCGCCAACGCAAAATTCAACTTGGGTGGTCTGCAACAAAAATTGGTTTTTTCGTTTTACAATCTCCACAATTATTACGCACTGCTCCATTCTCCATCGCCTTCACCTCCAGTTCTTGGTATATCAAGTCTCCTGGTGATGAATTCCCCGAATTCCGTGAGACAATTCAAATTGAATTTCTCGCAAAAATTATGAAGAGAAATCGTTACAGATAAATTCATTAATTTGATCTCTCGAATTGAGCTTAAGTGCTATGTCACCTGGCACCATGATACGATGAAGTTGTCCGCGTCCATCTTTAATCATGTCGTCTGCGAAAACTTTCAGCTCACCGCGAATTCAAGTTTTGCAATTTAGCAAGTTATGGTGCTTTCCGATGGTTTTATTATATATTCACAAGATGCCATTGATCTTTACACCTTTTGTTGGATGCGATCAACAGTGTGAATAAACAGTGTTGGAGGCGTGGGAGCGGTGGTGGTCATTTGTCTGGACAATTCAAAGTGCTGGAAATTGATATGTCTCAGTTACTGTTGAACAATTTAATGCTAAACGCTGACAACTTAAGTGCTTTCTGGCAGTAATGGATCTGGCTAAATGCGCTGCTTCATTCCACTGTCACTGTATCCACTGGCAGGTGCACCGCACCTCAGTGTGGACAAACTTTTTCTTATTATAATATTTTTTATTTTCCAGTTATCGTGCTGACACTTAATTTGAAACCAAAAGCGCGGAATGAAATGAATTTTCAACTTCTTTCAATGTTTATCCGCTATACCGTCGGCCACAAGCTTTTTCAATTCAATTTTTTAATGAAACTTTTTAAATCAATTTTTGAATTTAATTTTTTAAATAAATTTTTGATTTTAATTTTTCATTCAATTTTTCATTCAATTTTGTCTTCAATTTGCGTTTCAATTTTGAATTCAAATTTTAAATGCAATTTTTCATTTGAAATTTTCAAAGTAATTTATTGTGCAATTTTTGTTCAATTTTCGATTCAATTCTTCAGGTTGATTTTTAATTTAAAATTTCAACACAATTTAGTGTTCAACTTTTGAATTCAATTATTGTTCAACTTTTCAATTCAATTATTGTTCAATTTTTGATTCAATTTTTGATTCAATTTGCGTTACAATTTTTCAATTCAATTTTAAATTCAAATTTTCAACGCAATTTTTTATTTGAAATTTTCAAAGTAATTCACTGTTCAATGTTTCTTTTGTTCAATTTTCGATTCAATTTTTCAGGTTGATTTTTAATTCAAAATTTCAAAGCAATTTATTGTTCAATCTTAGAATTCAATTTCCAATTGTTCAACTTTTCATATCAATTATTGTTCAATTTTTGTTTTGTTCAATTTTTGCACATCAATTTATTGATCAACTTCTGAATTCAATTATTGTTCAACTTTTCAATTCAATTATTGTTGAATTTTTGATAAATTTTTCATTTGATTTTTAAATCAAATTTTCAAAACAGTTTATTGTTCAAATTTTGAATTCATTTTTTGTTCAACTTTTCACTTCAATTTTAAATTCAAATTTTCAATTCAATTTTTTATTTGAAATTTTCAAAGTAATTTACTGTTCAATTTTTGTTCAATTTTCGATTCAATTTTTCAGGTTGATTTTTAATTCAAAAGTGCACATCAATTTATTGTTCAACTTTTAAATTCACTTATTGTTCAATTTTTGATTCAATTTTTGATAAATTTTTCAAAGCAATTTATTGTTCAAATTTTGAATTCTTTTCTTGATTCAATTTATTGTTCAATTTTACAATTCAATTTTTGTTCAATTTTTAAATCCAATTTGATTCACTACAATAATTGAAAGCTTTTTAATTCAAGTTTGGAAAGTTCTGAAGATGGTTTGCAGAGCTTTATTCAATTTACAACTCCGCTTTAAACTGAAATATTGAAAGGTAGATGGCGTTGAACGCAGTTTAAGTGTGAATTTCATGGTTTCAAGAGATTTTCTGGCTTCAATTTAAAAATGAAAGCGTTAAAAATGAATTCGGAAATTTAAATTATAGATATCTATTAAATAAGAGTTTACATTTGATTATTTGAATAATTAAAACTTCCTAAGTTAAGGAATGTGCAAAGGTAAAATTTTAGAAAATGTCTCTAACGAAAATACAAAAATTGATTTAAAAATATAAAAAACAATTCCATAAAAATGAGAATAATTAGAAGAAAATTAGTTTTACTAAAGTTTCATCCATTTATCTTGTAAGATATACACGAATATCATAGTGGAATTGATTTCAAAACTTTACCGACGGTGAAAAATTGATCCACTGTAGTTGAATTGAATCGCCATTAGCAGTAGCGGATTTAAAAGTACTTACACAAACTGTCCAGTAACAAAAATCACAAAAAGATGATTGTGATCCAACCAAGAGAACATCATTAAAATTGACTTATCAAATGGGAAAAAGATTTTCCAAACTTGAAAATTGTGTTGTTGACCAGTTAAAGTTGAAGTTGAAGTTGAATTTGAAGCAACACACAAGAAACAAAGTGATCAAGATAGAGAAAATTCCGAAAATCGGATTATTAAATTTCTCCCTGTTGGAAAAGAGCGATTAAATCTGAATTTTAGTACGAGATACCTATACCTAAACCTAATGGAATGAGTTGAATAAAAATAAAAAATTAAATTAAAAAAATATTCAGTTCAATTAAATTCCACTTAACCGTCGGGAATGGCAACAAGTTCAAGGAACGTAGATATCAAGTAACAGGAACCATGAGAAACTACCTATAATCTGGAGGTAATCGTTGAGGTTTTGTAGAAAGTCAAAATACGCATCAATTACACGTGAACAGGGTATTACTGGAAATGATCAAAGATTACCTTCTTAAACCCAGTCACTTCATCCAGGGAAGAAGATACTGTACTACTAAGAAGATATTAGTTGTATGGAAGAGATATCGCAGTGAGGTTGTATGCACGTGTACAGGTGTTCAACTGCTCCACGTCGATATTATGTGTTCATCATATTAAATTGTGATTGAAATCGACGACATGGTTGAATGGAAAACAATCAAAAAAAGAATTTGTTTTTTTTTTTTTTAAAGATTATGGCTTAACTTCAGTTGAACAATCTGGTTGTAGTACATGCAAACCAACAATTATTGACGGGAAAAGTTGAAATGGAATGGAAGGGATCAAGATTGACTTGAGGACGAGAAACGTGAAATCTTTAAGAATTCATCAAGCTCCATGTAATTACCTCGTTAATCAGCCTTAAGCGAACTGGCCACAATACCGGCCCCATACCTATACCTCCGGTACCTAAGTAGGTACTGTGTGCATGTCAGGAATTTTTCATGTTTGTGTTCGTGTTCGTGTATAAATTTACACGTCATGCTCAGGATTTTCGTCTTATGTTTGAATTAGTAAATGTTCTGGAAGACTTAACAAGAAAAACTTAATAAAATAATTAAATGCCATTTCAGCAGGGTTGAATGGGAGTAGTGCGGCAGTGGAGGGTAACACCGTCAAACGGCGATCCTTAAAAGAGTTTCCATGTTCGAAATAAAATTCTTCTTTCCTCTATTCACTTCTCGAACACATGCGCTATTTTGTTGTTCAACTTGGGCGGAGCTACAGTTGTGGCCAATCGATTTCAATTGACATGAACACGAATGCACACGAACACAAACAACAATGTTCGATGTGGGAACTGGTTGCATTTGGTTCGAGTTGATCCCTTTGGAATTTATTTTGTTTTTCTTCTGCGTGGAATCTTCTTCATTTCTTTAAGAAACTTCGGCCCCAAGCTGTCTTCGCTCACATTGGAGTTGCAGAAAAATTCGCTTCAGTCTGTTTGTCTGCAACGAATTTTGAAATTTATTTTTGTGTCCTGCATATTTTTGCGATTTTTGTTGAATGCGAATTGAAATCTTGAGAATTTCTTTTATTTCTCGTAAGAGAAAGGCGATTCTTTGGAACGACCTCGTCACGAGCAATTCACTCGAAATTCTTTCAAAACTTTCAGGAAAATTTCATTCCAGAAATCTTTAATTTATAAATTTACAAAAAGTTGATTTTTTTCTTTTTACACAAATATATTCCTCAATATCTTGGAATTATTCTGTCAAAATTTAGTTGAAAAATACGAGAGGGTAGAAAAGTTATAGACATTTTTGAACCACCACCCGCGTTCCGATTTGAACCAGTTTCTATGCAATTCGTAAAAATCAAAAATTTTTGTATCGCGTTTTTCTCAAAACTATATTTTTGCACATTTCACAACAAATATCTCAGGTTCTAGTGGTCCGATTTGAATGAATCAAAAATAAACTGGTTTAATATTAAATCGTCTAAATACTGCATTTAAAAAAACTCATAGGACTACCCCTAAATTACTTGTACAAGGGTAGTTTTTGTTTTTTAAATTTTTTAATGTACACACGAATAAAATCATAAGAGAATATTTTAAGTTATTATTTGTAAATTTCTAATCTACCGGAAATCTTAAAGAATATAATAAATAAATTTATAAGAAGTGTAAAATCTATTATATCATCAAATATGATTTTTCAAATAACGCCATCTACCGCCAGCGTGATGAAACTTAAAGTTCACAGACAGACTTCTGGAGTAACAGATGCAAGGGGAATAAACTCCACAAATCATGTCGAACGGAGTGAATTTGTTTTTATCCCTTTTAACGTGTCCATTGTGATTCAAAAGTCCCCACCAAAATCATTTAATTTAATTTAATTTCGAATGCAAATAAAATGTTGCTTATCTGTTATCAGTGGAATTTCAATTATTCCGAAATGCGCATAACGAATATCCACACTTTGTGCAGTGGAAACGATAAGAATTGAAATATTAACACGAGGAGTGCATTTGCAGTGATTCAGATAAACCCACGACAGAGTTATGTGGAAGGACTTGAAGAAGTTCTTCTTAAGAAGAAATGCCAGATTTGAATGCCAGATTCACTTGGAGTTTAGTACCAAGCTACTGTGTATACCTTCCTACAAAAGTGTGAGAACATTCGTAAACAGCACGCATCAGTAGCACTCGTCGTTGGAGATTATCTATTCGAATGGAAAGGAGAAAAATTTGAAAAATTCGAAAAACTGAAACTCTCCACCACCGCACATGCATCACGACTTTTCTTGGGGTTTTTGATTTTTACACAATATATTTTGTTAAATTTCACAGTATCATCTCGAATTAGAGCCAATCCGGGAGTCAATTTAGTGCAGTGCATCATTAAGATTAATATCATTTTATGCAAAATCATGTTTTTCTATAATTTTACATCGGCTGTGGGCTTGGGCTCGATGCCAGAACAATTTTCACATAATTCTGTAATTTTATGTTTAATAAAATTCGACTTCCATGAAGGTACGGGTGTATGCAAGAAGCAACGAATGAACGAACGAACGAGTGAACCAACAACCCTCCGTAATCGTGAATTCAATTAAAAATTATTTATGAATCACGAAGTGCTGGGAATCCCCTCCTCCTCGAGTACTTCGGCAAACACCTTCAGAATGATACGGCAATGGTCTGTTGGAAGTCACCAGAGAATGTGGGCTGCAAATCTAAAGCTACATCTCTTATAACCGACGAGCATTTCCATTTTACCATCTTTGGGGGTGGCAGTCGTTTCTTCATTTCGATTATAAAATTATGGCCAAGACGTGTTCGTTGTTCGGATGCATGCCATCTTACCCCACAATTACCCCCTCTTCCATCGGTTTCTGATATTTACTGAGACAATGCACTTTTTAATTATCCGCCATAAAATTACGGAATTATAAAACGATTAAATGCATTTTATGGAGACTTGAAATACATTTACAGCGAAATGCATTGCGGACCGGAGCTATATTCTTATGCAAAAAAACATTCTTCATTCTCCTCCTTGAAGAATATAAAAATTTCTAAGAATAAAAATTTTTGCAAAAATAAAGGAAAATTCTTAACAAAGAAAACGATCACACGAGAAAATTTTCAAAACTCGAAGGCGATTGGAGAGTTTTCTCCTTCTACGAGACACTTTTTCACATTTCGAAAATATTTCAGGAGCTTTGAAAGCTTAAAGCTAAGCTGTATTTCGAAGAGAAAAGGAATATTAACCAAAGGAAATGATCAAAAGAGGAAGATCTTCAAAACGTCAAATACATCCGTCTTAAGTAGAAAAAAATTTAAAAGCTTAAAGCTCAGGATAGCCAAGGAGCTTTAAAAATTTTAAGTTTTTTTCAAAAATTGAATCCCAGAGGGTTTTCTAGAAGGAAACGATCATCAACATGAACATGTCAAAAAGCTCCGTCTTAGGTATTTCAAAAACTTGGAAGTTTTAAGCTCAGGTAAAGCTTTTAATTTTCCAGAAAAATTGAATTTCACAGAATTTTCCAGTAGGAAACGATCTTCAATATGAACCGTCTGACGTATTTCAAAAACTTGAAAGCTTAAAGCTCAGGGTGGCCACAGAACTTCACGAAATTGGAGTTTTTATCAAAAAGTCGAATTTCACAGGGTTTTTTTAATGAGCACGATCATCAATTTCACCACGTCAAAAAGCACTGCCTTTAGTTTTTAGAAAATTAGAAAGCTCAAAGCTTAGAAAGCCATATGAACTTTGGTTTTTCTTGAGAAATTTAATTCCACAGTGTTTTTTTAATGAGCACGATCATGAATTTCACAACGTCAAAAAGCTCTGTCTTGGGTATTTAAAAATTAAAAAGCTTAAAGCTTAGGGAGCTTCATTAATTTTGAATTTTCATGACAAATTGAATTCCACACAGTTTTTTTAAAGTACACGATCATGAACTTCAAAACTCCAAAAAGCTTCGTCTTAGATATTTGAAAAACTTGAAAGCTTATGAATTTTGTGAAAGGACACAACATTAAAAAGCTTGTCATTCTTTGACACCGAGACAAACTTTCGGATACCGTACGTACGTTTATCAATGGCTTGAAAGCTTGAAGCACAAATGTAGGTATCAAGATCCTTCATGATAATAGAGTTTTGTTAAGAAGTTTCAGAACTTGAAAGCTTATAGTGAAAGCGTTTTCAGAAGCTTAAGGATTTTAAATTTTCTTCAAGAAGAATTTGAATGTCAAAGAGGAAAGGAGATAGAACCAATTAACCAATTTCCTGCATTCTGGAGAACCTGTCGAACAATGCACGAACATGACCAAAAATTTTCGTGAAACTCAAAAATGTTCGAGTTGTTTGCGAATGTTCGAAATGGAATTCCGTTGTTAGGTAGGTAGGTACCTATATACCGAATGGAATCCGAATTCCGAAAGTGTCCAACACGAGAAACCCATCTGCCAAATATTTACTTTAATTTGAATCAGAGCCAGAACAAGTACTAATTACAAAAAGCCTCCCTTGATTAGTGTGCCTCCTCGCGAAATGTCCGCCTCCATCGGGGGAATATCGAACGCGTTCGGTCTCGAATTTGTTTATTGAAAAATTACAAAATGAATCCTGTCATTGCAGAACAGCCTGAAGGGCTTGTACTTGCACCTAATGAGGTTCATGTTCTCGTAATTAAGAAGAGACAGGGAACAAGATTTCCGTTAATGGCGGGATAATTTTCACACTTCGCCCTCCTGGAAAAATCTGATTCCATACGAAGAATCAGGAGAATCTGGCCGCCATATTAAATCATAAGTCAAGTATTTAAGAGTCTATCCTGTGTAATTAATAATAATTCTAATTTATGCTACCACAAACCACTAGGCTGAATGTCTCGTTCATGTCTCGTTCATGTGTCTCGTTCATGTGTCCGTTCATGTCTCCCCTATCTAAAACCGCCACTCAACAATAATCATACGAATATTTCAATTCAAGACGAAGGTAATCCTTTAACCAGATTCAGTCCCCGTCTCATCTGAACTTACTTCGTCTCACCTTGTTTTGGCAGAGCGAAACAAATCTCTAGCGATTTCGATCAGTACAGATGCACACATCAATTAAGGTCCACCAAAGTCTGCGGACTGCAACACCAACCATGTGCACTTGGTATCGTTTAGCACAGAACCAGGACCAGGTTGAGATGGTTCCTTCGCGCAGCATCTACAATCGTGAATGTTGTTGGCTGGCTGGGTTTCATATTGAATTGACTTCCATTTCTAATTGTGACTTTAACCGCATTTATTATACACACATCTTGTTGACCATATAGCCTGGTTTCCAGGTTTTCTCAACTTGGGTGGTCTGCACCACGATCGGCAAGACTTCTAAGAGGCGCAAAAGGCTCAAGCATGAAGTTCAAGCACGAACCTTCGCGGATTTTTCATGAGATTTACTTCATGAAAAAAATATTGTTGCAAAAAATCATGGAAAGAAGGAATTCCAAACTGGACGAGACATTCAGACTCGATCCGTGGATGCAAATCTTTCGGGATGTGTCACGAGAATTCCAGATCCTTACTGTCAATCAGGACATGGAGAATCCTTCTAGATTCATATAGAGTATCAGAAACCTGAACTCCATCCATATCCAGCATGGCCACAAACTCCAGGCTGGGATGAGGAACAAGACGAAACATCTAGAACGGAGGCTGGGATCCATCCAGCACAACCTGGAGCGGGTGAGAGGAGCCGAACGGGATACCCATGAGATTCGTCGTGTGTGGTCTTCGGCACAGGCCCCTAACAAAGTGCGTTTAACCATTTAACTTGGCCATTTAAATTGCTTTGTGATAGCCTAAATGTCTGTTTGTGTCGTTTGGGTTGTCTTTTTTAGTGCCTCTTCTTATCTGTTAGTGTCGTCTTTTTATTTTCGTCGACTTCATTCCTTTACTGTTCTTCTGCTCTCTTCTGTTCTGTTCTGGTCGTTTTGTTAATGTTCTGGCAATCGATCGTCTCCTGTTGGCGAGTAGGTGAGCAACACCGTTCGAGGATGATGTGATGACGAGACTAGTGCATCCAAAAATGCATCAGTGCATTCTCCTCTTTGTCCACCATCATCATCATCATCATCATCATTTACATGTTCAGACCATCACAAACTGTTCTGTGTTCATTGGGAGGTGATTTAAAACGTGTTATCGCACGCGAGCGGCTGATTAAACGAATTCAAATGACGTCTGGAATGTCGGGACAAGTGCGTCGTTTTCTAGGTACATTCTTAGGCTTCAGGTATATTGAAGGTGTGCCGTATTGCTATTAGAATGACAATGCGCTACGAGGATGACCATCAGCCCTTATTGATATGCTGACGACGATGAGCCGATATGAACTCCTGAACGCTATCTCAACCTGTATCGATCGCACGATCACTAGGCGCTCCCTTTTTCTTCTCTTTTGTTGTTGTGACAATTTGACAGTGATGTGGTCTGTGATTGTTATGATTTTGATCGTCAGGTGATCCACGAAATCAATCGGTCGATATTGCAGTTTTTCTCAAGTATCTCCCAGAGTTTTTGAGGTTTCAACATGAAATTAACTGATTCTCATTCGTCATAATTTAAGGTATTGTTCAAGATGCAAACCATCAAAATCGGATATCAGACAATAGAACATCGTTACAAAATGTTGGTCCACTCCTTTTCATATATCTCCGGAACTGTTGTGAATTTGAGCATGAACTTAACTGATTTGTATTCAAAACAGATTAGGGTGTTATTAGAAATACAAATTGTGTAATGAAACACTTCCGAATTCAGTTGTGAAATGTTCACATAGCTTGTATCAATCTCATGGTTGATATTTCAAAAGGTTTTACATTGCTCTATAAAAATTTGATTGATTTGTATTGGAAACATTAGATATTTTTAATTGAGACACAAACTTCTTAAACAATTTACCATTTCGAAAGTGTGTAGAGCCTCAAAATTGAGTCAACATTTTCCTTCAAATATCTCATAAATCTTTTTGGATTTAAAGTTCTTGTGAACAAAATTGTATCCAACACATTTGAAGCTTTTATTTGAGGTACTTACCTATAAATTATTAAAAAATTAAAACAAAACGTCCGTAAAAAATAATTTCAAGAAATGTCTTAAAAATCTTTTGCACTCTTTTGCAGATATTTTGTAAAGTTTGCAACCTTTGATCACAAGCTTGCTCTGAGCTTATGAAACATAACAAAAGCTTTCATTTGAGATGCAAAAAATGAAAATTGAATAACTAGAAACACAGCAAACAAATAAATTCCTGTGAACTGCATTACCGACAATTGCACTTCCATTTAATAAATTACACGTCAACAGAATGTGGAGTCGAACTCCACTTGAGTATCTCGTAAATATCGATGAACCATTCAACAACTCCCTCAATTGGAGTCTTGCATTTCAAACAAATCGATTCAAGTCAATTTGAAACGCTAATTTCATTGCAAGTGCAATTTGAATGCAAGTTGAATGCAAGTTGAATGCAAGTTGCAATTGAAAAGAAAAAGTATTTGTTGACCAAACAGACCAGACCTCAGTGTGTGGACACTTGACCAGGAACTCGAGTTCCTTGAATCTTTTATTTATGATCTGCTCTACTAATTGCCCGGCAGAAGCTACTCCGTAAATCAAGGAATGAAAAATTGAAAATTGTCTCTAGGAAAAGGTCATCGCAACCTGGAGTTCACGTGGTTCACTTTGTTATTTGTTATTTGTTATTTGTATTGTTGCTAAATCGCTTCGACATGCAAATTTTCAATTTTTATATTTGAATTTTAATTTGATTTGGAAAACCTTTAAAGGTTGCCTCCAATGCGGAAGAGAGTGACCGCGCAAGTGACCTCTGAAATTCAGAATAATTGATGAAAGAAACATTTACGTAAAAACAAATACCACATAATATGTCGGCAAAACGCATAATTGATATGAACCACGTTCCAGGTAAACGTCTGATTGCAGGGCAAACAACATGAAATCTTCAATCCCAAAGGAGTAGCTATCAACTATACCAACAGTTGGTTATTAAAAAACTTTCCCCGATATGTGTTTCCAATTAAATTTACCGAGCACTTAATAAAAATCAATTCCAACTGTGAAAGCCACTAATTATCTGCAATTTGAAAAATTGCATTCATATAAGTACTAGCAGAAAGTGAATGGCCTAATCACAAAAATGAAGTGTAGATATCCCCCAATTCCCTCCACCTGGACTCCATCTCACCTTTGTGACTGCACTGGATCACCTGTGACTTTGCAAATGAGTTGATTTATTTCACGGTTTAGTGAATCTGCGCGAGGCAATCCATCCAGTGCATGTAGTTGTTGCAATTTTTCTATTCATTCCAATGCTCCATCTATCGGCTGGCATGTGGCGGCTTCCTTTAATGCTCCCCAGTTGGAGCCAGTTGTGGTCGATAATTATGCTAAATTGTTTGTAAATTGTGTTAACATAATTGTTAATTATCGAGTTGGAAATGTGCAGCTAGAATACACAAATTATAATTTATGTTTTAATTAAAATTGTTTTGTCATATTTCCTTAAGACTTGACTCGATAGTATTCCTACAGTGTGGAATGGGAGGATCGGGTCTTGTCTTTGTGGTGTGAAAATAATTGGTGATATGCAACTGCTACAACTTGACTGGTCATAGACTTGATCTCACGATTGTTAACCAGTAGCCAGAGTCTATGAGGATATTCTGCTTATTCAACTTTCAGCGTTTTGTCATTCACGCCTCGTTAATTAGAATCATGCAAGACGGTAGCTGGTTTCCATATCAAAAGCACATCCTTCCGTGTCATCTTGCTACGGTGGATTGCTTTGGATATTTTTTAATTGATCTCACAGTGACCCTCATGATGCGGTGCACGCAGTCGCCATTTTAATGCATTTTAAAAGTCATTTTTCTTGAAAATTGTTCAGGAAATTCTGGGAAAACAGGAAACATACAAGAATTCTACCAGAAATTCATCATTTTCAATTCTAAAATAATAAAAATTTATAAAATATTTAATTTTATTGATTAAAAAATGTTGAAAACAGGAAAATTTTAATTGCAGGGTGACTTTTCCTTTCAATCCAATTTCCTAACGAATTTTCTTTAATTACTCCATATATTTTGGATAAGAAATAATAATTCAACATTTTTGATAAAAACACTAATTTTTTAGATGAAAATCCTAGAAAATTGAAAAATTCCATTTCCAATCCATCAAAGATGATTCCTATACCTATCTATTTGCGGACCATTATGTTGATTGATGTTGTTCACAAATTTTCGTGAATTATTTCAAAATGTCCTGCTTAAGTACTCAGAAATCCTTTATTTAACTGTATTGATTTATTTAAATTAATAGAACCAATGATTTTATTCATTAAAAACGTTAAAAATCATCTTAATTCAAATTACCTACATTTGTATGTAATTCAGTTTGATTCAATTTTACTAGGATTTTTCTTAAATTTTCTCAAGAAAACTTAAATTTAATGATAAAAAATTGTTCATCGAAAGTTTTCCTAGAATAAAAACTAATAAAACTAATAATTTTATCAATTAAAAACGTTAAAAATTAAATAAATTCAATTAGCAAGTGACATTTCGTGTCAATCAAGCAACAACGAAGTTAGCCACCAATGACCAAAGTGACATACGTCAAATGCTCCGTTGAATCGAGTGACGTTAGCGCAATTCGAGTGACGGCGAAAATTTGAATTTGAATCTGATGGCGGGAGAATTAGTCGAATTACGTTGGTTTCATGAGGAATTTTCGTAAATATTCAAATTATTTAATAAATTAACATATTCTAAAAGTAAAATACGAAGAAAAAAGGCTTTGGGTAAATATTTTTCCAAGTTTTACAAGAAAATAAGAAAAATAGTTTCTTGAATAGTAGATAGCTATAGCATTGAAAAGATGTGTTTACTTTGAAAAGTCATAATTTGCCTCGAGTTAATTCGAAAAATTACGTTAATACGTACGTAAATTATTTGGTAATTGGTGAAGGTTCAATTGGCGTTCAATTGTGGAATTATAATAGTAGATATGTGTACAGTGGATGGAGGATGTTAATTAAAATGCAAGATTTGTGTTGACATTAAGAAGCATGTGAGAAGCACTGCAGGAATGGACGTCTTTTCAAAATTGAATGAATATTGATAAACCAAACATTTGCGTCCACAATGGACGCTTCAAAGACCTTTCAATGACACGGACAAACACTTCATTAGCAGGAGAGTTAAGGTTCAATTGAAGCGTTTATAAAGTATTTTGAAAATGTGGATTTTTGTCATCTATGTGGAGTTGATTAACATGAAATTGGACGAACTCGTGATGTTGGTTTGCTCTTAGACCTGAAATTATCAAGTCCACCTAAACGAGATCTTTATCATGTGATTATCACGTCTATAATTTGGTTGTCCATTAGATCATGTGGCTCCAGGAGTCTAAAGACTTGAGTTTAAATAAATTGGAGTTGGAATTTATCAAAAGTCTAGCCGGAAAAATAGCTTCCGCTATCATCACTTGAAAATGGCGTAATAAATAACCGCTGAAAGGTTGTCTAAAGTATGAAGTCGAGCTCCACCGAGTAATTGGGAGCAATTTAACCCTATTTGAATGTGTTTATCTAGGGCTGGAAACCACCCTCGAGCTTCAACGATTGGAAATGAGTCACGTATACCTACTATACACAAACTTGGTTTGAAGCGATTGCAAAACCTGCAGCTTAACCGCAAACTGCACAATATTTCCCTAAAAGCGTGCCTTATCAATTCCGTTCGTTTAGCACTGAATTCATGCATACAAGATGAGATGGGGTTTGGCTTATCCTTGAGCTGTGACCTCATGCCACGTTCAGGATTCATTCATTTCCTCCTTTTTTTCCACGAGACTAATTTACTCAAAATGAAAACGCCTTGACGTTATCTTTCGTAGGTTTAGGTATAGGTACTATACACTCGTACACTCGCTTGCCATGGAATCGTCATCCAATTTGCAGTAATTGTCTTTGAAGACGCTAAACTGAAGTCAATTTATTGTTAAAGTCAACTGCAAATAGGTGAAATTCAATTAAGCCCAATGGCAGACATAAAATTTCTTGTTGTCCTTTTGAAGGATAAAAACAGGAGACACACAACCTGACTTCATTTCAAGGCAAACAGTGAAATAACAATTTTCAATTTTCAAGCAAGTGTTTTTTCGTTGCAATTATCCTGTTTCAGGAAACAGCAGGATATCCTGAATGTATTCAATGCAAAGGACATCTACAGATTCGATCGATTCAATGGACAACATGACAATTTATTTTTGCGGTTTTCGGTAACAAAGCAAGCGAGCAAAATTGAAAATTTACGACAAACCATTATCCTTGTTGTTCGTCCTTTTTTTCCTGAATTGAGTTGATTTCAGTTTTGAAGGAATTCAAAAGTTTTCGTCTTGTGTGCAAAATATTTACCTTAATCGTCGGCAGGAGACTATACTGAAATGGTGTCATGGCATTTATCCTTTGCTAGATCGTTTGAAGGATCTACGAAACGATCTTCAAAGGATCTTCAAAGCGTAACACAATTACACCGATTCGATTCATCCAGTTTGTTCGAATCCTGCTGCGACTCAAACTCGAACCAATTTTTTGTTTCTTCTTCGTCAACTCAGTGTTAATCAATTAATTAATTAATTCACTTCCAATCCAAATTGTGTCGCTCTTAATTATTGTAATTAATCAAATTCGATGCAATTCGACTGAAGTTTGGTGATCCAATTTATTGAATTTGCATTTTTATTCTCGAACTTGTTTTCAACGGAAATGTGGCAAATTAACTCGAACATGATTGATTCAGTCCAAATTGACCGCGAAAGCTTCCGCTGCGCCCACTAGATTGTTGAACAAAGTTTTAGAGTTTGAAACGAAACATTCAGGACTTCTAGACTATATCAGGTAATAAGAAATTATCATATAAAGTGACAACTTTGATTGAGTAGTTTGTGAGACTCTCCATTTTGTGGCGCAAATTGAACGCTTTCACGCGTTGCGCTGGTCCTGGTCGCACCCAGAAATTGATTGAAAATTTGAATTTGAATTTGAATTTGAATTTGAATTAATAATAGAAATTCCAACTCCAACTCTATCGTATCGTCATAGTTCAGTTGTTCAATAAAATTTTACAACAAACGGATTAAGAGTCGATTTATAGTCGATTGTTATTCAACTTTGAGTCAATTCAACAGCGGGAATTGTGAACAATGACAAGCGTCCAATCAAAATGTTGTAAATTCCACTTTTGTTGTTCAACTTAACGATCGTTCAATCAAATCTGATTTTACTGAAGTGCCTGAAGTGACTGAACACATACTGAGATATATCTACTCGGAAAATGTTTTATGGAAATTCGATGCTTTCAACTAAAGTGGAAAAGTCATAAATTGAGTGATTTGTTGATATGAGCCGGTCAACTTTCGACCAATTGGAATCGATTCCACCAAACAAACGGCAAATCAATATTTTCCCATTTTCCCACAATAGAAGAAAGTTGATTAACTCGAGAATTGAAGTTGTAAAGTTAAACGTAAATAATAATTGAACGTCCTAAAACGGTAACGATTGCTTCAACCGCAATTCAATTTTACTACTCTGAGACGTTGTGGACGAATTTCCCTGGAACTCTCTCCACTTTCACAAAACACGGAACCGGCAGGCGTTTTCTAGGACGCCTAGGAAGCGTAGTGAATCTGTTGAATTGATTCAAACCGCAGCAAATTACATCCGAGTCCTTCGAAATAGTTGACACTCATCCTTGTGTCCTTCTCAGGTGCGTGGAAAATCCGAAAGAAATGTCCACGACGACAGGTAATCGTGTTACGCTTTTCATTTAAATTTCACCGTCACGGTGTTAGTTTTGTGTCAAAACATTTCCAACGCAGTTGGCAAAATATTTACCTCATTTGCAAGGATTCAGGTGGACTGTGACTCGGAACACGGAACGTGAATAATCTGGATGAGCCGGATTAAAGGAAATCTTTTGTTGACCAGGAGGTGGATCAAATCAGGGATGCCTCCTGCCGGCTCCTCTTGTACAAATCCATCGACTGTCACAAGTTTCAAGTTTTCCTGAAGATTTATAAATCGTCTTGTTGAACAAGAACTTACCACTCAATTTGTGGGAAAACAGACATCTCTATTTCCAACTCCTATAAAACTCCATTTGTTATTGAGAAATAAAAACTTTTAACGACTTATTCTATACACAAAAAATGGTGATTTTGAAAATTTTAATTACTAAATGATGAGTTTTTCTGAATTTTATTCGAGATTTTACGATCAATCCTTGGCTACAGATCGAATTTCATGATGACAGGAAGTCGTCATCATGAGATTAACATGTTTCTCGTGTAATTAAAGTGATTCTATTCCCTCTCTCTCTTTCTCAATTGTTGTGCACTCAATTCTTTGATCAGAAAAGAGAAGAATTCATTTGAGACAAGAAAAATCGTTTATTCAGAAGTCAAAACAATAACTTCGCCAAAAGCTCAATTGAATCTCTGTATTTCAATGAAATTTTGTCAAATTGAACTGCCATAAATTTCTTTCAATTCAAAATTACCATCACTTATTAATTCGTGTACGATCAACTCACTATATCTAATCAGTCGCAGTCATAAATCAACCAACCATAAATCTAAAATTTTCAACATGAAGGTAAATCGCGTCCTGATATAGTGAGCTACATAGTGTCAAGTAATAAAATTCAGAGGACAATCTCAAGTTTATATTGGTTTCAATTTCATTAAAATCAAAATATTTTGTCAAGAGTTACAGTTGATTGAATTTGACCAAAATGTGATTGTTAATTGATCAAATTGGATAAATTTAACTTATTGTAACTTTTAACTTAGCTATTAGATTTATATGATTATTTCACGTTATGATAAACTTAGTTTTGTGTTTCTAATGTGTTATTAATAAGCTTCCTGCAACTTGTAGCTTTTGAGATATATCTAAGGGAACATGAAAAATCGTAAACTAAATTGAATGAATGTTCTGAATTTGAAGGACTTGTGTGTATGTAATTGAGTTAATTCGAACAATTGAATTTGCATGATGAGGAGGAAGAAATTATTGCGTGAGATTCGAAAGAATCACAGGAAACGTCATTGCGTCAAAGAAGATGGCTTCATTTTTTCCCAGAAAAAACATGAACTGGATCATTTCTAACGACTTCCTTTTGGCAAAACGAGAATTTTCGAAGTGATTAAGTAATAATTTCAAGATTTCATACAAAGAATACCTCAATTTCCTGTTCGTAGGGTCATCTGGGAGCGTAGAACTGTTATTAACTTCGAATCTATTGCGTCTAATGATTGCGTTTTTTGTTCGGGAAGGAACCATCTTGCCCTGAGACAATCCCTCACCTGCAAGTTGATTCTCTAGACAATAGAAACGAAATTCATTGCCATGCCCATGCGTGGAAATCAAAATGAAGTCGAAACGAGTCTTAGAAAGTCTTGGACGGAGCTGGGTTGGTCGGAAGGTGAATTGATTCGTCTCGTCGCGCTGTGAGCTCTGGGAACGTCCAAATTAATGTATTTTTTTTTTTTTTTTTCAAAAACCCAACAAGAGTTTTTCTATAATCAAAGTGAAAAAAACACCGGATGGACAACCCAGCACTTAGGTATAGGTCTAGGTATACCAAAAAACAATTTTAAGCAATTTATTCTTCTTTTTTGACTTAAATTAATTAAGATATGTTAAAAACTGAAAAAAAAATTATAATTTCCATGCCCCCCTCGGCCTCGAAACCTTCAAAATTTCAAGTTTCCTGGAGCCAAAACGAGAAAATTTCAAAATTGCTTTAATGAACCAATCAAAACGTGAAATTCGATAATTTATCGATGAAAATTTCGATATTAAATTAAACAAAATTTAATGACTTTCAGAAACACTAAAAATTCAATAAAAAATTTTTAAGAAAATATGTGTTTTTTTATTTATTATTAATAATTTGATCTTTTTGTTGAGGAAACGACCACAGGAGTGGTAAGTGGACAAATTAATTTAAATCAAAACGTGGAAATTACGTGAAAATTATTTTATTTTCCATAACGAAAATTGATTTTTTCGGTTTTTACGAGTTTTCAACTATTCATTTCGTGGGTATTAAATTTTTAACATGATTTTCATTTTAGTGTAATTCGATTTGGGGCCACTGTGGCGTTTGGTGGGTCGTAAAGTGAAAGAAATTCATGAAATTGTTGATATTTTTCAAAATCAGGTCATTTTCCTTCAAATCGTCAAAAATTTTGAAAATCAATGACAATTTTTAAAGGTCCCCCATTCAATTTTCATTGAAGACGATATTCATCCTGTTTCAATTTCTTGGATATTCCTATAATTTCTTGAAAAAATTCCGAATTGTAGATGAATCAAAGAAAATTTTCAAGCAAAATCTTTTCCGTTCAATTATCATTGAAGATGAATTTATTCGGGTTTCAAGTTCCATTCAATTTCAAAGTCAATTTTCTTCCATTTACTCTCTTGAAAAGAAGAAAATTTTCATAACCAATCTTCTTACGTCACGTCGTTCAATATTCAGTCAACTAATCAACAAAATTTCCTTTCAACTGACGTCAATTGTCTTTCATTTTGTTCAATTTTTGTTCAATTCCACAGTCAATTCTGGTCCATCGTGTTTGATTTTTCTTAAATGAAATGAAGAAAATTGACAAGAAAATCCCTTTACCTCGTAAATTTTCCTCCAAATCGAAGTCGAAATTCATCGGTGTTCAATTCCTGGTCAATTTTCTTTCAATTTCTTGAAAAATTTTCAAAACGAAACATTTGCTTCAAGAAAATCTCTTTACGTCACGCCATTCAACTTGACTTCCCCCCATTCAATTTTCATTCAACAAGGCAGATGTGAAGAAAAGAAATCCCAATTTTCCCTCTCTTTCCATTTTCCACTCCGCTCTCTCTCTCTCGTCATGTCATTTTTCTATTCAATTCAATCCAATTACAACGACTTAAAGCAAACAATCGACAAACGATTGTTCAATCAACAGAGCACACGATACCCTAATTGAACACAATTTGCTCTGCCACTGTTAGACGCGCATTCAATTTGATTTTTCAACTGAAACTCATTTGTGTGAAGCGACGGTGAATTGATCAACATATGTGTGTGAGTGTTCTTCATTTTGTTTTCCCGACGCTTCGCAGAACCTCCAGCGTCATGATTCGCTTCCAACGGAAATTCATTCAATTCTGCCGCACCATTCGTGGTTCTCTTTCGATTCTACATGCGTGACTCCGCCCGTACTCGTATCGCACCACTAACGATAGAAAGAGATGCTATTATCAAATTCTCCGCCATTATTGTGTTGGGGAATAGTTTGCAATGCAGTTGGGGAAATTCATACGTTTAATGGCTGCCTTTCGCGTTCCTTCTCTCTCCAACAAATCGAAGTTGAATCATTTTCCATCCCGCTCCGTGTTCATTTTCATCGCATGCAATTCAATTAATTTTTTATTACTCAGTGTATGCTTAATGAATGAACATGTCGAATTACATTTCAAGTAGACGCAAAAGGAAAACAAATTTTCTTCAGGAAAAACCTTCTGCGACGAAGGCAAGGAAATGACGTTTTCATTTCATCAATGTTTCCTCTTTATTTTCCACGTTAATTTCCACTGATTACAAGCTGAAAAACATCGAAAAACACGAAGAAATTGAATTTTTCTTTATGACTCTGCACGTTGAAATGAAAATTGAATTGAAACGAATTGAATGTGCCTATATTCTTCTCACCTGGAGTTGAAATCGGAGTTGGAGTTGGAGTTGTCAGTTTCGTTGATTGGATTGCCTGGAGGGAAGTGTTGACTCGAGTTTATTGTTAGTTTGGTCAACATGCAGCCGCATTCAATTCTGCGTGACGGATTTGTCAAAATTGTTATCATGTCGTTTTTCAATTTAATGAATTAATTTTTACGATCACCAACACTCGCCCGTCCAGTTGTAGAACTTGGAAGGAGAAACATGTTGGAAGGAGAAACATGCAGATGCTTTGACCACTGAACTATTACGAGCACATTTGCTCTTCTTTCATGTTCCCACACACATTGAGTTGCTCTCTGCAACGCCATTACCGTTAATTGAATCAATGACTATTATCGTTTGTAATTAACCAAAATGAAGGCGTCAGGTATCGCAGGAAACGATCACTTACCGAAGAAACCCAAAATCTAATTCAGATTTATTAAAAATTTTCATTTTTCCTTCGAATAATCGAATCTAATCAGATTAACGTGTGATTTTCGAATAAATACAAACAACACTTTCGAAATAATTTAGTGTGTGTCGATGTTTGTTATGTTCGTCCATTTATGCCAAACAATTTAAATGCGAATAAATTAACATAATCAATAATTATCGATACGAATATGGTTCATAAGCACAAATGGGATGCGATGAGATACAAAGAAGTTATTAAGACGCTATTAGAGCTAATGACCGAGATGACCTGAAAACAACATTTGGACACGATACCTAAAAGGTTTTTCGCCCTGTGTTGTTTATTAAGTGCTTTGATATATTGTCACAAAATATTTTTGTGGTGGAAATGTTCGAAATGTGAATAAATAAGGTTTTATGGGTGCTAATATTGTGTTTTTGTTGATGAAGTGTTAATTTGCGAGATATTTATTGAAAAAGAAATAAAATAAAATTTCGTATTCACGGTCAATGCGGTTCATGGAATGTTGAAGTTGATCAATAATTTCGTTTCAATTTTGACAAATTCCACTTGGATTGGGTAAATATTTGTTTTACGGAACAAATATTTCATTGAAAAATCAAAATTGAATTGACAAGAATCAACTCGAAGGGGAATTTCAATTCGAAACAATTCAATAAAATTCTCATCTCGTTAGCCAATGACAGCTCTATCGGTAATGATTCAAGTGCGAACGAGACAGATAAAATCAAACAGAAATGAACACATAAGAAAACAAACAAACCAGCCAACCGAAGAGTGAGAAGAGAATCGTGTTGAATGCGATGAAGAAGAAGAAGGTAATTGAGTTGTGTCCGTGTTCGACTCCCTCGCCGTAGCGTGGTGAGTTCGTCGTGTGTGTGTGGAACAAGGGGAAAAAAACAAACATCACTTAGCTCCGCCCCGCATCGCAACACACTCAAAGAGAGTTTTCTTAATTAACTCATACCACTCGAAGAGAAGCGGTGATTTGTTGGTTTCTCGAACGAGTCGAATTGAGTTTAATGAAGATATACGCACCGTCGGCATACGACGCAGTGCAACGCACACAAACGCGTTGTGAAGAAGTCATCAAAAGTGGAATGAATTGCGTGTAAGGGGAAAACGAAAGAAATTTTAGTCACGCGCATGAATTGATCAACTCACCGTTTGGGGGAGTGTGTGTGTGTGTGGATTTATTGAACAATTGAAAGCCGACGGTGGTGATGTTTACACATGTGTTTGTGTGTTCAACTTGTCCAAATCCAGTCATTCTCGTCGAGTTCTCACTCAAACTGTCTGTCAGATTTCAAGTGACATCTGAGCGTGTCGCACATTTTCCCGAGTTGAACGAACAAAACCTGCAAGTCAAGGTGAAGTTGAAGGAACATTTTTTCATATATCCTGATAACAGGTAGACAGACGTCAAGTGACAATTGAAAATTGAGTGCAACATTAGACGTGCGAAATGATAGGAAGCTTTTTTTGATTTTGTGATTCTTTAAAAATTTCAACAATTTTATCAATTTCAACAATTTCAACAATTTTATCAATTTTGTGACTTTGTGATTGTGTGACTGTGTAGTAGACATTAAAGTTAAGAAGTGAGTTTCATCCGAGAATGGCACTTGAGGATCGTTGTAGTCCACAGAGTGCACCAAGTCCTCCAGGAGTTCCACATTCGCCGCAGAGTACTTCGTCTCCAGTGATTCTAGACATGAGTATCCATAGTCACAATCATTCGTTGTTGATGCAGCAGCATACAGAGCAAGGATTCTATGCGAATCCGTATGGGAAACATGTTGGTAGTAGGTTGACACCGGATTTGACGGTTGTGAAGGAAGAGAACGATTCGATCATGAGTGGTGATCATGATAACGATCCGGACGATGGAGACGAGCAAGAGATTGATATCGGATGCCAGGAGGATTCTGTTCAAGGACAACGCCAGCAGGTGGCAGTGCTGCCAATGATAAGTTTTTCGATAACGAACATTTTGAGTGACCGATTCGGAAGGAAGAATCCTTCGTCGGTGTGTGCAGAAAAGAAGAGTTCTGCGGGAATTTTCCGTCCTTTCGAAACACAGAATCAGAATCAGAATCAGAACCAGAACCGTCCAGTGAGCAGTAATGGACAAAGTGAGCGGTCTGCTTTCACAAGACTCGCACCTGAAGTGCTTGATTACAGCCGGGCAGCAATGCTGCAACACCACAATCCTGCAGCGGCTTTCATGATGGACAGGACGAACTTCTTGAATTGCTTCAATCCCGTGGCGTATCCTCGCATTCACGAAGAGATCCTGAATCAAACACGAAAGTACAAACACACGAACAGCAGTGAAGGGAAAATGCCTCCTTTGGGGAGTCTCTGCAAGACAGTCTCCCAAATCGGCCAAACCGCTCCATCGTCCTCGTCCTGTTCATCGTCTTCATCCTCCAACGGGATGTGCATCTCCAGTCCACCACCTCCATCCTGCATGTCATCCGTCTCGTCCAACGCATCAGCATCTCCATCTCTCCGGATACCATCCAGTCCACAACCGATTCCTCCTCAATCCATCAGCCGAGACTCTGGCATGGAGTCATCCGATGACACTCGCTCCGAATCCGGCAGCACCAAAGACGAAAATGGACAACTGTGGCCCGCATGGGTCTACTGCACTCGGTACAGCGATCGTCCCAGCTCAGGTTTGTCCCTTTTCTGTTCTAAAAATATAACTCCACGTGGTGTTTGTCATCTTCAAAAAAATTTGTTTTTCTTTACGATCTTGTTGAGTGATTTACTGCCGAGATGACTATTGCCGCTTAATGGATTTTGTTAGAAAATCTTGAGATTTCTTAAAGAGTCCTTTTTCTCACAAATGACGGCACGGCGCGACTCCTAATTGGGTCTGTGCCGATTAAATAATTACCCGCGAACTAATTACGAGCGTTTTTTAAGTGCTCTACTGATGAAACGTTTAAAATTCAATAAATTTTTGATTTATCATTATTTTGTTCGAGTTGGTTCGACTTCATGTTTGGTTACTAGAACAATTCCAAGCGTTTTTTAAGTGCTCCACTGATGAAACGTTTGAAATTCAATAAATTTTTGATTTATCATTATTTTGTTCGAGTTCGTGTTTGAGTTGGTTTGACTTCAAGTTTGGTCACTAAGGAAAATTAGCGAAATTTACTAAAATCCAATAAATCATTTATAATGTTTTATCATTATTTTGCTAGAGCTCAAGTTCGAGTTGATTCATGTTCGAGTTGCTTCGACTTCAAGTTGGGTGTCGCTAAGGAAAATTAACGAACTAATTACAAATTTTACTAAAATTCAATAAATTTTTGATCTTTGATAATATATTGTTCGAGTTCGAGTTGGTTCGAGTTCAAGTTTGGTCATAATTGATGGTTTTCAATCAATTTGTAGATCAATTTGCATTCAATCGCAAGTTTTGTAGAATATTTTGGAAACGAAACAAATCAAGAATGCTCTCAATCAATTTTCATTCAATTGTTGATCAATGTCTACTGGTGAAATTGTTATTTTTGGTTTGTAGAAAAATCTCTCGATTGATTTGTTTTAATTTGTTGTTCAATTTGCAATGTTACATTTCATTGACAATAAATAGATGGCACTGAACGCAGGAAAAAGTGTGATTCAGGATTTTTACTCATTTGAAAGTTTATTTCCTTGAAATTGTATTTTCCACAAATAATTCCTTGTGTCTTTCTGCAGAAACCTTCGAATTGAATCACGTAATTTCATAATTATTTCCGTCAATGCTGACCGATTGATTGAATTCTAATAAAATTCACATCACAGCATATATTACATTTAATTGAATTAATCGCGTCTCGAAATCATGAAAAAGTTATATTTGTCATCGATCAGGTGTGAATCAGGTCTATCAACTCATCACCTAATCCGTCAGAAGCTTCATTTAATTAAAATGAAATTAAAATAAATTATTGATATATGGAAATTCTTAGCGAAATCAAATAAAATATAGTATTTCCTAGAAATTCTGGATATTTCATCGATCAAGGACGGAGCTGGTAGTGTTTCCTTAGAGACCACTCGATTGTCGGCTACTGATTCAAATGTTTTCAAACACAATTGAATTAATTACTGTCAACCAATTAAGATAATTTTATATGAACGGTTACAAAACGAAACACCTTGCAATGATTGTCAACTGACGGTTATCGTTTGTCATCACCGCGTTTTTGAAAATGAAACGTTTCTTGATTTATTCTCCGAATAAAGCACAACTGTCTAGTGGGTATTTAATTAATTTATTAATTAATTAATTAATTAGTTAATTTCATTCATTCTGCGACGTTCAACGACTGTTGCACGTAGAAATCTGCATAATTAGATGAACGATTTCATAACTCAAATCGCGTCAATTTCAAGACTCTGACTGTGGCAGGTGATCTTCAATGAGAATTCCTTGATCACCTGCAGGATCATTTCATGGATTTAAAAAATTGATTTTTTCAAAAATTTCCAACAATTCCAGCTATAACAAGCTGTGCCTTACGAGCGGTTTCCATTAATTTTGTGAGTTTTGTTAAACCAAAAAGTGTCTGCAGCCCACAATTACGACGTTTCCCACCGTGACAAATGGTCGAAACGAACTAAAAACCAACTCTGGCAATGGCGTCAAGAAGTCTAATTAACATTTAACATGAAAAATGAAAAATTAAACATACAAAATTAACAAATAAATACTGTGCCAAAGACTATTTTTCAAAATAATGACTTTTAACATGATCATTTGCCATTTCCTGAGCACTCCATGGATCTCCAACCCCAACGAACGGAGCTACTGACCCGGCACGGCCACAAGACCAGGCGAGATGGAGAAAAATCATTTTTTCTTTTTAATATAATTAAATTTATTTTTTTTATTGTCTTTTCGATGAAAAACACGGAAAAAAGTCGTTTTTCAAAAAAATTTATATGTTCATCATTTAATCAAAATTCAAAAAGTTTTTCGAAAAATTCAAGACCACCCACGACTTGCGAGGTGGAAAAAATTTTCAAAAAATATTTTAACCAAAAAATAAATTAGTTATTTCAAAATCACAAAATGACAGAAGCACGACTTTTTCGTAGTGAAACAAAAACAAAATTCGTTTTCTTCTTCTATGGATCATTAGGAGCTAATGATCGCGACACGATCAACAAATCAATTTTTTAAAAGACTCAATCAATTTTCGAAATGATTCGATGCACTGTCCACTACGGTGAGGTGTCATTGGCAGGTGTATTAAGTAGCTGCTTGTTTTTTTTTTCTTTAAATAAATTTAAAGTTTTTTTTCAAAAAATAAAATTTTTCACAAAATTAATTGCAACGATAGAAAGAAATTTCAATTTCAAATTGATCCTCATGACATCACTGAATTTTCTCTCAAATTCATCTCAAAGCTCTGAAAGCTTCAAGAAAGCTGTGCAATTGCAAAGAAACATTTCTCCTCCAAAAATCAATTTCATATTGATCCTAGTGACGTCACTGAATTTTCTCTCATTCTCAAAAAACATAACTTCAAAGCTCTGAAAGCTTCAAGAAAGCTGCAATTGCAAGGAAACATTTCCTCTAGTGCCTCCTAGTGTTGAAAATGAAAAAAAAAACAATTGAAGGATCGATAAGAAGTTAATTTTGTCCTTCGATTTTAAAATAAATTAAAATTTTCAATTTGTCGGAAGTTCGGAAAGCTTCAAAAAGATTCATGGCGGTCTGAAAGCTCTGGGAACCTTTAAATGGCTTTAATCGTGATTTACTGAATTTTCTTAAAATCTTACTGAATTTTCCTTTCAGAACTAATATGATCTCAAAGCTCCAAAAGCTTTAAGAAAGCTGTAATTGTAATTCTAGTGCTTCCTAGTGGTGAAATTGGGAAATGACAATGAGAGGATTGATTAAAAATTAATTTGAAAATAAATTAAAATGTTCAGTTCGACGAAAGCTCTTGAAACCTTTAAAACCCTTTGAAATAGAACTATCAAATCCTGAATTTCTCTAAAATTTCCACTGTGTCCTTCAAGAATTAAAATGATTTCAAAGCTTTGAAAGCTTCAAAAAGGCTAAAATTGTGAAAAAACTCTGTTACTCATTCTGCGGTGGCGGTCAATTGAAATGTCAATTGGCAAATCGATAAAAAATCAATTTTTTCTTAATTAAAATAAATTAAATGAAAATTTTCCGTTTGTCACGCAACACTTTTCCATATTTCCCATTTCCACAATGCATGAAATGCACTCGGCCACTGTTTGTACAATTTACGCGTGAATTCGTAAATAATTGAAAAGCGCTTATGCAAACTTCTTAAAGTAAACAGAACGCTTCTTAAATAATTCACCTCCTAAACGAAGTGAATCGTATGTGCAGCTGAATCCACTCCAGGGTACTCCACTTATCAGTCCAGCTTAGTCCAGGCCACTCCAAGTCTACTGCAGGTGATTTTAATTTATTTTTTTCTTTAACTTCAATTACCTGGAAATTATTTAGAGCAAATTGTTTCCAATTGAAAGACATTGTTGTGAAAAAAAGCGTGTTGCAATTGAGTAATTCCAGGCAAACAAACAAACAAAATGAAAAAAATAAATATTCTTCAATCTGACAACCCGCCATTAGTGTTGCTTGTGTGTTTTCACTGCGTTTACGTAAACAAACCGTTATTGATTCAGTTAAAGCTCTGTTGGTAAATGCAACTTTAAAAAATTCTTCAAGAAGAATCTACCCTCTCTAATGTGTAACGGTTGATTTGACTAAGAATTGTGTGTAGACAAAAATGTTGGAGAAATTCAAATTCAAATTTTGACGTTTCAACTTTGTTGACATTCTCAGAATCCGGTTTTTGTCGCTATGAAGAAATTTATTCTCCTTTCCTCTTGTTGATGGTTTGTACAATTGAGTTATGTGCATTTGTCTTTTCGCACAATTTGCACATTTCGCTGCAACTTTTCTGTTGAATTTGTTAGAGAGACTGAGAGAGTTGTCTGTCCTAAAGCAGCACGTGAAGAAATTCTAAAGCGATTCCCTTGATTGGTACACGATTTTGATTGTTTTTTGAACGTTATTACCGAATTCACCCGGCCCCAAAATGACGGCCATGCTGTTTTACGGCGAAATCGAATCGACCACCCTCTGACGCCATAATTAAGTTTAATTAAAAAAATTAATTTGAATTTGAATAGCGCATTCGAACACGATCTCAATCATGTCGTGGAGGAAGCAATTTAACCCTGGTTCTGGTTTTTTGGGGGTTTTGTTTTTGGAATTTCGGAAGGGAATGGTAATTAGTGGGTGGTTCTTGTGGTAATATTATTTAATTTTTGTGTATCACGAATGGATTTAGCCTCGAAAAAATTATGAAAATAGAAAAACAGTCGTAATAATTTGAACAATATTTGCATGTTGCCCACAATTTCGGTTTGTTCATCCCTTGTGACTCGAACTCATATACGAAACGTCATAATTAGGGGAATGCGTCTTTGAGTGAATATATTTTCTCGAGAATTTATTGACAAGGAATTCAAGTAGATTAGACTCGAACCCTTTCGATTTGCATAAATATACTGCGTGATGATTTGAAATACTTCTTTATTGAGTTGTTTTATGTTGCATAATAATTTGTTACAAATTTTGTTATGAATAAATTAATGAAAATTATTTTATTTTTGTTACAGGACCACGATACAGGAGACCCAAAAAACCGAAGGACAAAACACAAGTCGAGGAGAAGAGACCGAGAACTGCCTTTTCAAGTGAACAACTCGCCAGACTGAAAGTGAGTATTGAAAAAATTAAGAAAATTCTTACACACTCCCAAGTACACGACCACACACACAAGCACAAAACAGAAAATTCATGATTCCGTAAAAATTACTGTACACCAACTCTAACCCAATTCTCTCTCTCTCCTTTGCAGCGTGAGTTCAATGAGAACAGGTACTTGACAGAACGGCGCCGTCAGCAACTCAGCAACGAGTTGGGACTTAACGAGGCGCAGATCAAGATCTGGTTCCAGAACAAGAGAGCGAAGATCAAGAAGTCCAGTGGTACTAAGAACCCCCTAGCCCTCCAGCTGATGGCCCAAGGGTTGTACAACCACACGACAGTCCCATTGACGAAGGAAGAAGAGGAGCTGGAGATGCGCATGAATGGACAGCTGTAAGTCAAAGTAAGTCCTTGTGAGACGTCCAGCAAGCAAGCCTGAGTGTAAATATTTTGAAGCCTTCGTAATTGAAATCAATTGAATTGTGTACAAATGATCCGTAATCAAAATTGATTATTTTGTATAACTACTAGAATGAGAGCTGAAGCTAGTAAGAATAATTATCAATTATTGATAAATAATTTAGTATCGTTAACTATTGTGTAGCTTAATAAATTAAGAAAATTCTCATTTAATTATTGAAAATGTGCAATACATTCAAAAATTGTTGATCAACTCCCAGAATGTCTTATCCTTCTCACATAATATGATTCAGGTAATGACAGTTGCATTATGTAGTTGCAATTCACAGTGTATAACAAAATTACAATCACTTATCGATATTCAAATCGTTACTAGCTAACTGCATTAGATATTGAAACGCTTTTGTTACAAAATTGATACAAAATTGATATTGAAATTGATATTGAAATTGAAATGCATTTAATATGCGACCACATCGTGCATGATAAATTGAATTCTGTGGGTTGGAAAAAAGCCGGTACGAGTTGATGAATAAATAAAATAGAATAAACAAAACGACTGTAGTATAATTGCAATAATTACTATCTAATTAACAGTGACATACCGATGATTTATGTTTGTGTAATTTAATATTAGAATTGATAAGAGACATGAGACATGTGATATACAATAATTAATTAATTATTAATTTGATAAGGTTCAATTTTGTTTTCTGATAGTGTTCAAATGTGTTTTAAGTGAAATGAATAAATTATGCTAATTAAGAGTTAATTATACGTGAGATAAATGGATATTATGATTATCACCATTATTAGCGTATTTGAGAAACTGTAATTTAATGTATTATAGCGATATTATTACCTGTATGGTTAAGTAAAGTTATTGAAGAGATATTGATAGAACGTTTAAATAAAAATTATTTAATGAAGAAAATTTGTTTTCTTTCAATTTGTAAGCCAGTGTAAAATGATTTATTCAGAACCAGCGATTTATGACAATTTCATGTTTTGTATGCATGTGTGCGATTGTGTGAAGTTGAAGCTTTTGCTGACTGCGAAATGTTTCTTTCTCAATTCGTTTTTCACAATTATCCTTCAACAACAGCCATAAATTCAACGATGTAGGATTTTTTGTGTGCAAGAAAATCTTCAAATCGCCTTCAAAATCAGAAGGTATTAAAAGTGTTAAATTAAATTGATGCGAAAAACCGCATTGACCTCTTTACCATGCAAACCATCACCAAAAGTGTCCCTAAATAATTCAATTTACACTTTTTCATTAATTTTATTAACAATTTAATGAAATTTAAATTTAATTTTTTCGCAAAATTTTAATCAAAACGTTTAATAACACGAAGGTCTTTCTCATAAAATCTCATTTATTTCACCTGCAAAGCGTCTTGTGACACTTCAGTAGGTACAGGTGAATGATCGTAATTGAAAGTGAGTGTCATTCAAGGCGAATCATCTTCTTAATTGGAAAGTTAAAAATATTGTTAAAATAATTAAAATTAAAAATTTCACGCTGAATCGAATGTGTCTGATGATCAATTTAATTAAATTCATTCACATTGTATGGCAAAGGATACATTTTGAATTCCACTGCCTACTGTAGCTTTAAATGTGATGAACTTTCTAGGACAAGTGATGCATCGTGAGGTTGACATAAAATGTAACAAAGGGACGGTATAACTCAAAGGACCTCCGAACCGCTAAAACTCTCAATTCTCCGAATTGCGTAATTGGATCAATGCGAGAGTACTTGGAACGGAACCAACAAATCACTCCACTTCCGCATTCGTTCGAGACGAGGAGGCGGCAAAACCACAGAAGAACAGGCACAGGGTTGCAATGCAAATCTTTAAACGTTATTACGAAACGCATCATTACCAGGTGCCATAAATAACCAACGCCAACTTAACAAATGCAATTGAATCTAAAAATATTCCAATAAGAAAATGTCGCGGGGGTGTAAAGTATGTTTAGCGTTTAATCAAGCGTTTTTTGAACAAATTAAATCACTTCAAGTGCATTCTGTTAATATAATTTCCCGTAAATCACGCAAGATCACACGCAAGCCGACCACGTACCCGAGAGGGTATTAATTAAACCAACGAGCATCGTTTCAAGATGCATTCATGTATACCATATATCTATTTAGCTAAAAAGAAAATTTCAAGAAAATTCGGAAAACTCAAATGATCCGCTCCTCCTCTAATTAGTCGAGAAAAACGAGACACAAATTAATCACCCCCAAACTTGCAGCAACTTGAAGCTACAACAATTTGAATTCCATGGACGCTTCAAATAGCAACAAAATGGCGTTGCTAATTGGAACGTTCGACTCATAAACTTGGACGTTGAGTGATTTACAGAGAATGCCACGTTCTAATGGATTCGAGGACAACCGAAAAGACCAGATGACTGGATTCAGTGCGTTTTCAGTTCATAAATCTCCTATGTATCTCTGGGGGGGACTTTCTCCTGACGATATACAGGCGACAAACCATCTTCAATCGAAACAACTGCTAACGAGCGGCAAAAGTCCAGAGACAAGTACTATACTACGAGAAGGTTGTAAAGATAAAGAAGAGTTGCGGGCAACGTTTTGTTTACGCAAAATGCAATGAAAGTGTCTGTAATTAATTTGCATAATTGCATCTAATTTTGTCCGTGCATTTCATTTCCAGTGACGATTAATTTAATTGCACTCTCTGGCGCGAGCCATTTAACACTTGGTTGTATTTTTTAATTTTAATTTCAAATCAAATTAGGGAGATTTTTGTGGCTGTTAATGGGTAGAAATGAAATTTTAAGTAAATGCTGACAAAATTATTACCAATACTTTTCAAGTAACACTTTGCTTCAAATATTGGAATGTGGCTGGAGTCACATTTAGATTCAGGGTTCAAATGTCAGATGCCAATCAACCTACACTCACTCCCAAAAATTTTGAATTTTGAAGATGTTCCTCGAGACATCCTGCTGTGTACCTCGTGTCAATTCATCATGATCCGAACGATTGAAATTAGGGAAGGTATCGTTCCTATACAATTCATCTCTTGGATCTGCCCAATCGTTGTTCAACGGCGAGACTTATTGAAAATTAACCCTTTTGTTGTTTTGACATTTCGTTGATGTGGAATCAATTTGAAAACAAACTATAGGTAGGTATTATAGAAAAAAATACAAATCGAACATGATACTTTGGAGTTATGACTCTATCAGGTGCCTACACAAACCATGAGAATCACCATCACCATGATCATCATCGGCAGGTGACAACGACTCGACCATCGGTCTGGGATTAAGTGATAAAAGTGTGGATTGTGGTCGAACAACATCCTCAAATGGTGTGCCGTTTTGTCATGTGACAACTCGACAAGTGCTTCAGTGGCTGCAGTGGTCAATGGTCAACAAGACAGTCTTCTAGAAGAAGGACATTGATATACATGAGAGGCCGTCCAGACATTGTGGTGCTACTTGAAGACCACACACGATGGAAACAAAGAACGGCTAACAAAACGAAGACAACAAATGACAGCATCTACAGCATATCCAGCATATGTGGCATCTGTGGGATCTGTGGGATCTGTGGCATCTGCGGGCTCATAGTGTGGGTAGGTCGTCGGCTGATAGTGTACCAACTCCAATCTCAGCTAAAGTCTATGGGTAATGAATGTTTCTGATGATTGGTTGATGGCAGTTACTCGAAATTGATTGACAGAAATTCCATTTTTCGATAAAACCCACTTCCACTTCCATCGATGGCGTCTTAAACGATATCTTCTTTATGGAGGTCATTGTGGTAAACGGAATTCAATCATTTTCACCTGATTATCCGTAGATGACACATGCCAAGTGGGCTGTAGGCGTTGTAATTTGAATGAAATTGAAAATTGTCACAAGCTGAATGTGTTGCATGTCAGAATTCAATAAAATGTCAAAAGTGATCCTTCACATACATGTTGAAAGGAGCAAGTGTACGTTGGCTGCTTATGAATATTTAAAACTTTAAATGCGTTTTTCTCGAAACAATACTTTTCCAACCGATTCCTCGATCAAATAAAACACATATTTTTTTGAATTCTACAGGAGTTTATATAAAGTACTGCATTGTTCAACTGCTATTAGCGATTTCATGAAGGCTTTTTTTTACAAAAGTCAATTAGGAGATACTCCCTCATGCTTCTATAGCTATTAGTATGTCTACTAAATAGAAATCTTTTCCTTTTGTAAGTTGTACTTATAGGTTATTGGATCCGTCGTACTGCACTGTACAATGAAAATGTCCCTAAGGATAGTGCTGGGAATCTGCCATTTTGTCTCCAATACTTTCCACAATTGTCCACAAAAATTGTTAATAGGTTATATAATAAGGATATTGTTACTACATCCCGTTGTGTTGTATAGTTTTGCTAAGAAAAATCGTAATCCAGTCTACAGTAGCTTATAGCTACTCTTCTTTCTATAGTAGGTAGTTGTCATTTGTGAATGAAACAAGGTCGAGTGTTCTTTAAATTTTATGCGTCATCACGAGATTTGACAGATTTGACAGGTTAATTGCGAAAAAGCATGTCGAATCGTTTTAACAACGAATTCCCATGAATCCGAGTACATCAATTAAAAAACGATGAAATTTCAACGTTTACTAAATTTTGTCCGAATCCACCGGATGCTCCGGGTGAATGATGGATCTTCTGTCAAAATCTGATAAGTGCGAATGATACGTCGTTGTCGGTGGCATTTGGTCCACAATAATGGCTACCATTTCAAATGGCGGCGAAGTTATAAAAATCAGAAATATATCTTGTGGTGAAAATTTCAACATGATTTTTCAATAAAACAGTTTGCGATTTATTTGAATTTGTTGACGGTTGTGATAAATGATCAACTGAAAAATTGAACAATATCGTCTGCAAATCAAAATGGATAAGTGCCATTTAATGAGGAGCTACTGTACATGGAATGGAGTGTCTTAGATTGAATTCCCGTCCGCGTTTGGCAGTCATCGATCATGTCCAACGTCAAATCAAAATGGCAGTCAGCTACTGATTTGTTTAATTTCTTTAATTTCTTATAATTTATATAATTTATTACTAATTTTTGTGTAGTTTTATTCTGTTAATTTGCAACAAACTCGAGTTGTGGGTGGCTTGTGATTTATGTGATGACCACAACGGAAATTCAAGAATCCGAGAAATAGATAATTTGTCAGGAGAGTTTTAACGAAAATCATGATTTTCGCTCTTTACCCGATTGCGGCGAATTCATTTCGCTATTGGTACTATAGAGGAATTCCGTGTAGAACCAGTAGACTCGAAGACACGAGGTGGACTCCTCGAATGATCGAATGAGTTATCGAGCGCTCGTATATAGACATTAAGATAAGCTGGAAGACAACAACGATGACGATGACTATGACGATGGAGATGATGGTGGAGATGATGGTGGAGAGACGAAGAAGTTAAGAAGGTGTAGAAGATATAGAAACGACGACGAGATGTTTTGTAATAAAGTGATATCTTGGACCACCCAAGTTGAGGAATTTTTTCTCGAAGTCTCGAAGACTTGAATCCGCGGCGAGAGTCACCTTTGACTGTTCATATTGTTGTTGTTGTTGTTGTAGAGAGTGGGGAGTCATTGGATCATTACGGATTCCTTGCATGGTTGTTGTTCTTCTCTACATTTTCAAATCTAGTTCGTTTACGTAACCAAAGCGCGTAGCATCGTGAGTATAGTGTTGATCTTGATCTTGAGGGAATTGAGAAGTTTTCCCCCAATTCGGTGTCACAACAAAATTGTCCTTCCAGCCAGGATTAAAATAATCACACTTTTTCTCAAAACCCGATTAAAATGCAAATATGAAGAAATTAATTCAATTTAATTGAGTGCGTACATCCTCATGTTAATGATCATGTACAAAGATAATTGGACACAACTCTATGACTACCTAGTATTTTATAATTTTCAATTATGCATTTTCCACCATAGATTAGAGGGAAAATGATCTGTTATCAAGCTAGATGTTAGTCGACATGATACTGCATTTAGCAGTATGTGGTACAAGTTCATTCCAAATAGATCCATTAACCAGATATACGGATACGGGTCGATATACACAGCTCGACTATGTAGCATCATCTTGATCTTTGCTTTATAATTTATGTGCTCGGCAAATTATTATTGATGTGGGCTGATCACCATAATGAGCTGATTTATTAATTTGTTGTGTTGTGACTAAAGAGGGATTTATTACCCATAAAAGGATTGATTCGAATACATTCTTTTCTTAAATGGAAATCAATCCTTTAATTTATGTTTTATTTATTTCATTCGATTTGATTCAATTCCAATGGGGGTTGTCATTTGTGCCTCTGCTGATGGAATAAATTCATTTTGAACTTTGACACCACTTTCCTTTGGGATGATGAAACAAATAAACTTTTTAGATGAAAGTTTTCTTTAATAAAAAGTTTTCACTTCAAATTAAAAACGTGCCAAAGTGTTTTAAGTTTTATGCCTTTTTTCCTCGTTGTACGTGTCGCATTACCAAAAAACGATATAAAAGTCTGGAAAAACAACAAATCACGCCTACAACAGAGTGCATCCTTAACATTAACACTAATGCCAGAAGGTTGAGGACAACTTGGCTACTTCCTAGACGTACTCGTAGACACAAAAGTCGCCGTTAATTTTCGTGTTAATTGCACTTCTACCCTCATTGTTTGGTCAAAAGTGAATAAATTATCAACCCTCGCCGGTGTGTGTCTATATAAAATGTTGCCTTCCAAGGATTAGGTAGTGGTGCGACTAGAAATGTCATTTGAGGATCACAAGGAAAGCAGAAAAAATAAGAGAAACAAGGAAAAAAGTGAAATTAAGAAAGGACAATTTTTTCTCGTTCCGCCAGTTAGAAGGGATGAAATAGTTTAAAAAGGAATTTAATTTAGGCTAAAAGGAACAATGCACAAGGGTTTAGGTTTCATATGATTGACACTTTGACGAATTTGTGTCATTATCGAACATCATCTGTGACTTTTTCAAGGGACAGAATTTTGTTAAAAGGGATAGCACAGATTTATTGCTTTGATGATTAGCTTGAATTGACCAGGAAAAATGGGTGATCATTTGATATTCACTCGTCACTTTCTGTGTTTTTGAAGAGGTGCAATTAATCTTGAATTGAAGATGTCTCCGATTGTTTGAGATTTTATTCATGAATCGGGAGACATCAGCACTTCTGGGCTTTAAGACAAATAGTGATTTGATAAAAGTGATCTTCCTGGAGCCACACCAACTGGTCGGCGTCCAGTGTCCAGTGATTGTGATTGATTGGGACATGTCCTTTAGGGTTTTTGAGAAGTGAAGAATTTATGGCGGCAATCTGGAGGACGGAACACATTTAATGGGATATCCAACGCGGCATCAAAATCGGAGTGATATTTTAGCAATAATTTTAAAAGCAGTTCGAATGAAAATTTTATGGTGGCAATCTTGAGGATGAAGCATATTTAATGGAACACCTAATGTGGCATCACGATCAAAAAGATATTTTAGTGGGAATTTTGAAAAGAGTCAGAATAAAATTTTTATGGTGGCAATCTGGGGGACGTAGCGCATTTAAAAGAACATCTTGCAGAGCATCACGATCCCAATGATATTTTAGCGAGAATGTTGAAAAAACTCAATTCACACTAATCCCACATCTCTATTCAGCTACTGTGTGAAATTTTGATCAGACCAGAAGAAGAATGAAGTCATGTCGAATCGAATGGGATAAACAAACAATTGGAATAAACAAAAATAAACGAATGAACTCCTAATTAATGATTCATCAAATGCCAGAATTCAAAGGTTTCTTGTCTCTTCTGTTCGAAACCAAGATCATCTATATGAAGGCATTCGAATCCGAGCGCAGTATCAATAACAAGCGATTACGACCACAATCAGTGCTACCCATCATTGCCTTCCAGGTGGTCCAATTAATCCTCGAAATCCTCTCGAGAGCACATTGATTTCTGAGCAGTCACATGTAGTGGAACTGATGAGCCCTCAATCCGGTCACAAACAATGGGAACATACAACAAACAAACAAACAAACAAACAAACATGAATTGATTCTAGAGGGATTCCTTTCGCTTCGAAGTCATGTCTCCGATGTCTTCTCATGTGTTCATCTTAACTTTTGCATTTCTGTTTCTGAATTAATTTCATACACTGTAATCCTGACTTTACAAAAGGATCAAAGGATAACAGAGTCAAAATCAAAATTCACAGTCACGACCTGCAGGATTCGGATTTTTTCTTGACATCTTCATCCATGTGGGTGTTCATCAATTCATTCTAGGTTTCATTCATAAATCCTCAGGTGACACATTTCCAGGTGAAGTGTTTCATCCCTTGAGATTTCCAAATTGTCACAATATTCACATTCGAAATATTTGACCTCTGACACAATGTGTATAAAAAAACTATCCCCCCAGTTAACGGTAATCAATTGTTACATAATTAACCCTTTTTCTTTTACGACTCTAGCCCCACCCAGTTCACCTGGACACTTCTTAATGAACTCAAACGATGAGGGCTGTCATAATCAGGGAAGTACCTTTTAGGTAATTAAGTGCATAAACCAGGCAAACATCAGAATTATGACCTTTTGACACGACAATGGAAAAGTGCAAATGATGGCGGACATATTTATCGTTTCCTTTTTCGTGAGAGTGTGTTTGTGTCGCGGACATTTTTGTGTTCATAAACAATATAATGAATCAAGGATAACGATCAGACGTTGGTGTATGGTGTGTTGTGCCAACCCTCGAGACGAGCTACTTGCATCATCCTCAACACAATCGCAAGAGAAAGGACACAGAGACATCAAGTAGATACCCACCGTTAATCGAAGGATTCTTCTTAATTAAATTTCAAACAAACAATTTTTCGTCCTTTCCGTTTCCAGTTCGGTAAATTAAAATCGAGTGACAATTAAGTTTTCCAATTGGACTAACTGTAAATTGCAGTCAAGGGTGGAGGGTGGATTCAATGTTTTATTTTTTTTTGGAACGTGAAACGAATGAAACGAATCGTCCTTAAATTTGATTTCAAAACAATTTTCATTACAACCCCCCATCCACGGAATGAAGTGAAGGGTGAATTTGGACACAACGACTTGATGGTGGTGATGGTGGAATGATGACTGTGAAAAGGACATGCGTGACGAATGGAGGATTACCTTTTGCCTTGATGAATTTATTTGTTCAATAAAATTTAATTACCACCTGAAAGTGCTAACTGATACGAGAGTAGAGTTTAGAAGAGGGATGCAAGAGGGATGATTGAATTCAATAAAAGACGCTTCTTAATTAAAAAGCGAAAAGTGCTAAAATGAAATTATCACGTTTCGTTTCGTTTAAATGAAAAATAAAAATTTTGTCGCCATTTTGTGCTTCTGTATATGGGTACGACACGAAAAAGAGAAAATCATGTACGAATGGATGGATGGATGGATGGATTTTTGGGGCCCGTGGGGCATGATTTGAAACTTCGAAAAAATCAAAATATTCGCAGACATGATCGTATAAGGAGGCGGACAACATCGTTGGGGGTCTAGAATTGTAAAACGATCCCTTCAACGTTTTATGGGTCATTAACAGAAAACTTAATTGAAAACAATGTGAGATCTCCCCATTGGGGAGATCCTTAATTGTTTATTTGTGGTTTCTCTTATACCGAAATGAAAAATGCTTGATTACTGGCAATTTTTGTATAAAATTATCGTTTTCCGAATGTTACCTTTCAAATTTTATTGCAATTTTTCCATCATACATTCTTCTTGTCTTCTGGAATCTTTCCTTCTATGGATTGCGATTGTTCGACACGCAATGCAAGGAGTCATTGAGGGAATCCTTATTGGGATGAACTGCATTCATGTATGAAGTAGGTATCTACTTGCTATTTGTCAGTTGCTTGCTACAATGTTCTTATTAGGACCACACCTAGAAATCACCTTAATTGAGTCATACAAATAAAGACCCACGCATAACAGTTTTGTGTCGTAGCAATTTTCTCGACAATTCAAATGCCCAGCACGGATTTATTACAATTTAAATTTTATCGCAAATGTTTAATGTGAATTTTGACAAAAAACCACAAGAACCCACCCACTTGGAGTCCGGTAAATCGCACCATAAACTTCGCGTTTGACCATCATGCGGTTATCGTAAATTCTCAGCGAAAAACTCCACTAAAGCTTTGTTTAATTTACTGCTTTTGACGTAAATATGAAAATTTGCAACTTAATCTTGGATTTACCTCAGCCGCGTGAACGAGATCAGTCCAACCCACGCATATGCATTTTGTCAAAGTGACTGTTGTGGTTCTTGGATTTCTTCATAAAATTCTAATTTATCGAGTGTCCTTTTCATTACTTTTGAATTTTAATTGAATTTTTCATGAAAAATATAAAATTTTTTTTTAAATTCTCAAAAAAATTCAGTGAGAAACAACTTTGGAACGATGGAAATGGAACAAACACAACAGGCAAAAGGGTCTTTTGCTACTACTTGATTTGTGATTGAAAAGGAAACATGAAAGTAAACTGGAACGATGGAAACAAAACATACCAGACCTAGCTGTGGCAGGTGGCTTGTGAAAAACAACACACCAATAGAAAGCGCTGAAATGGTACATTTCCGGACATCCATATTGATCTGACAGCCCCTATTAACTGGAACAATCTGGAATGGAACATATACAGGACGTAAAGCATTCCCAATATAATGTCAATGACTAACGGACATTAACAATCATGTTCGTGGAATGTACTGAAATGGAACACTTTAGTCTACTTTTGAAACGACTTTTGGAATGGAACATTAATAGGACGAAAATCTTGATCCATTTTGATCTGAATAAGTTAAGCTGGATTCATTAGTACGTTCGGCCCGTGCAGAACTAATTCGTCGCGAAGAGAGTATCTGTGGTCATGACTCATTCCTTCGTCGTGAAATTGAACGACGCGACGTGAACACATTCACATTCATGAAGTTGGTTCAACTTTGGCAGAGAGAGAACTGAATTCGCCGCAAAATGAATCCAGCATGAGAGTTGTCAAATTTCCATATGAAAAAAACAGTTCTGCACACGCCGAACGTACCAATGAAATAGAACACTGCCACGAAGTCCATCTTGCTCGCACGACTTTCGTTAGTCTCTACTCCATACTTGTTCCAATAGTAGATACTATTCCCAATAATGTCAGTTTCTTGTAGACATAAACGATCATGATCGTGGAATGTACTGAAATGGAACATTTTACTGTACTTTTGATGCTTCTACAATTGTAGTTGGAAAGGAAACACGAATCTACAGGATACTGGAACGATGGAAACAAAACATACCACAGATCACTAGAACGCAGCATCTATACTGGAGTGGAACACTTACAGGACGTAGGTAAATCTTAATCCACCCTGACACAAATCAGTTAATGAAAACGAAACGAAAAGCATTCTTGGACTCATGATCGTGGAACGTAATGAAATGGAACACTGCCAGGACGTTCATCGCGCCCCCATGATTTTCGTAAGTCTCGTCTCTGCTCCATATTTGCTCCTGAAACAAAATAGTGTCAGTGTCATTGCGAACACCAACGGTCATGATCGTGGAATGTGCTGAAATGGAACGACCAGGAAGTGTCACCCTCCGTGTGCAACCACCTTCTGCGCTTCCTGCAGCTCCACAGCAGCCATAAATCGCAGCTGACTCCATCTTTGATTTATCGTTTGTTTTGTAGCAATTTGCATAATTTCGAGTTCAATAAATTTTTTTCGAAAATCCCCAAAAAATGTCCCCCCGAATTCCGAAACATGTCCCGCAAAAACAAAAACAAAAAAAAAATTATTTTGATTTTTTCGACATAATTCTGAATTATTGCTCCCAAGTTCAAGAACCTTTCGAGGAAGCAAGCGATCGAGGGAGCGAGTAAGCGATCGCATCAAAAAATCCGCGAAACCGGAAAGAGTTTGGTCAAGGTAAGAAATTATGACAAAAAATTTTTGCTCCAACTGGGGAGCACCGAATTTTATTTATCTGCAGGTCCCCGCACTATCCCTGTTCGCACGATCGTTGAATTCTGAGTCGCATGAGACGCAAGATCAGCACGGGTACCGTTCCCCTGACAATGGAGATGACTCCAAAGACCACACACGACGATCACGTCGCTGATCACGCAAGAGAGAGAGAGAGAAAGAGAGAGAGAGAGACGATCGAGATTTTGATTTTGGCATTCCTCGATCATTCTTCTTGACATCGACTTCGATCGTTGTCGTCGACGCTGTCGATAGCAGTAGCGCGCATCACAACGCAAACTCCTCCGCACCCAACGCATTCCGATCATAGCGATTGTATCGCTTCAACTGGTATCGACGGATGGCATCGCAGCCACTCCATGCATACGTAATGACATGCGTCACATCACGTTGAAGTGCATGTCAAGTCGAGTGGCGCTTAAATATTTTTTTTTTGTTTGACGATCATTTTGACAGTTCTGTTGTTGCGGGGGGTCTTTGACCCGTTTCGAGGAACAAATTAATTTGGCTTTGAAGATATTAAGAGGCGCTTGGACGGGATTAAACCGAAACTCATTGAGCGGTGAGTGTTTGCGCAACACGATGTAATCCTTTCTGGATGAAGCGCCGCTTGTAGCTGGGAGACAACCAGAAAAACACTCAGAAATTCGTGTCTTCTTAGGTTTGTAACAACAATTCGAGTACTCGAACTGAGACTTGACTTGAACACGAACACGAACACGAACTATTATGAAACAATTTTCTCACAAAACGTTCAGAACGACTCACGGTCTAATGGGAACAGCAAACAGGCAGGGAAACCCTTCTTGACACCATTTCGAATTTGACTCCTCCACTCCATCAAGACGAGTCAGTGACGGCGTCACTTGCAGATAAACTCATCTCTTTATTGACTCCTCGGGAGCACCGTGGCCCCAAAAACGCTTTGACGTTTTATACCCCAAGTGTCAACGTGCAGATTCTGCTTAATTAGTCGTAAACAAAATTTCAATCAAGATTCTGAACAAGAAAATTCAAAATTTAATTTTTTATCAAAAATAATCTCAAAAATATTTCACCAATTTTATTTTTTCTTCACCAAAATTTGACGCAGAAATTTTTTAAATTATTAAAAATATTTTTATTTTTCAAGTTTTTGTTTTAACAAATATTTCGTGAAGTGATTTTTATTTTATTACGTTCAACACCTGATTTCACCTCGTCTTATCAGATGGATGTGATACGGGTTTTATGTGGATATCAGTTGACCCACAAACTTTAACTGGTCAGGGCTAGCAGTTGACGTCAGATGTCGACACTTTCATCTTGCAAATGCCAAATTGGAGTCACAATGTCTTCCTTGACACGTTCTCAAACAATTTGTCGGTGCTATCACTTTAACCACAAATTAAATTAACAAAAACACTCCGATCACATTCAGGTGATTAAGGTTCAGGTAAACATTTTCACCGAAATCGATTTGAAACGCTTTTTGCGCCACTTTGGTCGCGTTCAATCGTTTTTAAATTTAAATTTTCAAATTAAAATCCATTTTAACGCCTGGTTTGGTTTAAATTTACATTTTTTATTGGAGAAAATTTATTTTCCTTTAAGAAAAAATTCTGGAAAATTTAGCGTAAATATTTGTCACCTAAACCTTGCGATTACCTGGCAATTATCGCTCAAGCAATTTGAGAAAAAAGTGTTTTTAATCGATAAGCTTAATTCGAATTCATCAGGTTGACGAAAGCTTAAATTTTCAAATTTCTATTTACCAGGTCAGCAAACAAAGTGAACGTTTCCCTGGCAAGTTTTCGAAAGTTCTAAGTCCAAAAATCGCTGATTGGGTGCGCCAGACAACTGAAAAAACGTCGCCTGGAATGTCTAAATCGAATTCAATTCAATTGCGATTGATACGAAAGAGTCATTAATAAGATTTTTTTCCCAAATCGACGTTAAATCGATGAAAAATTGATTTCAACTTTAATTAGAGCCGAACCTCTGAGAGGTTTTTCTAGAGGCGTGGAATGACTCCATTTTGTTTGATCGCATTTCGAAATTCAATTCGTAATTAACCTGGTTACAGTCTAGTGCAAAAAATTATGAATTTTCACAAAAATCTGGAAGAGAATCCAACGAAACACCTCGCATTGGCTTCTTATGTTTCCAGCGACATCTCTTTTCCATTAGTTGAAACAAAACTTTTAACTTCGAGATCTGGTAATTGGCTTATTTAGAAATTGATCACTCCCAGCTAATGTTCCCCATTCAACTTGCATCGCAACGTCTATAACTCAAGAGTTGATCAATCCCGACTAATGTTCACCGTTCAACTTGCATTGAATTAAAACGACTGCAACGAAACATTCAGGAGTCGATCACTTTCAGCTGATGGTTCACTTTCAACAAGGATTGAAATGCAAAGACTGCAATGTATTAAACATTTAGAAGTTGATCCTCCGTGTTCACCGTTCAACTTGCATTCAAATGGAACGACTACACCGAAATATTCAGGAGTTGATCAATTCCAACTGATGATCCCCCTTCAACTTGGATTAGATGAGTAAGTACTACGACGAAACATTCAGGAGTTGATCAATTTCGGCTAAAGTTCACCGTTCAACTTGCAGTGAAATTGAACGACTGCAATGGAAGATTTAAGAGTTGATCATATCAGTTGATGTGCTACATTTAACTTGCGTTTGAATAAAATGACTGGAATGCATTAAACTTTTAAGAATTGATCAATCCTGACTAATGTTCACCGTTCAACTTTTATTGAAATCAAATGACTGCTACAAACATTCTACAGTTGATCAATGCCAGCTGATGGTCTGCTTTCAACTTACTGCAATACATCATACATTTAAGAATTGATCAACCCCAGGTGACATCACCCATTCAACTTTTATTGAAATGAAACGATTGAATCGGAATCTGTTAAATAATTTTATTTTGAATGAATTTTTTAAATTTTTCTTTCACGTCCAAAAACTTTTTATTTCGAATTCGTTTCTTTTCTTAATTTTCTTCCACTTAATTTCTACTTGTGTACAATTAATTATAATTTAAATTAACGTAAATTTAATTACACAATAATACAAAATAAATATTTACAATTTGTTGTTGTTGGTGTTGCAGTTTGCACAGAAATCAATTGAATCAAACGAAAATTATTAATTACTTTAGTAATTAACAGAAAATTAAGTTGAAATTAATTTTGAACAATTTTAAATAATTTTTTAATTAAATTTTTAATTACAAGTGAACCGAAATTAAAATCGAATAATTTTGGTATTTTCGTTAATTAACAATTTGTTTAATTATTTTATTCTCTTAATTTCTAATTTATTGCTTCCGAATAATTTAATTAATTTTCCTCTAGTTTGAACTCGTCGCGTAATTAACAAAATTTCGCGTGATTACTTGCGTTAATTTAATCAATATTAATTAAGACAATAACTTAAGCTTCTTAAACACGTTTTATATGCTTATAAATTACGTTAATTAATTATTTACAAAATAAAATTTATTTAATTTACAACTCTTTAAATGCACTCGGAGATTTTTAAAGTTTTTCAATTTTCCACTGAATTCTCTGTACAGCCTACATGTGAATGGCACCTTTCAATTCAGTTTTTTTTCTAAATTTTCATTAATTTTTCTTAATTTTTTCTTAATTTTCTTAATTTTTTTAATTTTTTTAATTTATTTTTGAATTTCCACCCACTAACTTCTCTTCAAGCGCCCCCCTTTGCTTGAAGCTCCTGCAACTCCTCTTCCTCCCGTGTCAGGGGAACCGTCGAGTGATTGTACAGTCCTTGGGCCATCAATTGCAGGGCGAGAGGGTTCTTGGTGCCACTGGCCTTCTTGATCTTCGCTCTCTTGTTCTGGAACCAGATCTTGATCTGCGCTTCGTTCAGCCCCAACTCGGCACTCAACTGCTGTCGCCGCCTCTCGGTCAGATACCGATTCTCGCTGAACTCATGCTGTTGGGGAGAAGGATAAAACATCAAAATGTTGCTGGAACATGGCTTCCACCACAACTTACCTTCAATCGAGCCAGCTGCGGCCCACTAAATGCAGTTCTGGGCCGCTTCTCGTCAGTTGACGACGTCGAGCCTTTCTCACTGGGAGGTTTCTTTGGTTTTCTTGTGCGCGGACCTGCAGGAGTAACAGAAAAATTAAGAAAAAAGTTAATTAATTTTCTCAATTTTATTAATTTTACTAATTCTATTAATTTTGAAAAAAATTATTTTATCGATTCGTGGTTCAGGATGATGTTGAAATGATCGGAAACAACTTCCAAATGATTTAAAGTATCTTCCAGTGTTTTGCAGTGCCTTTAAGGTTGCAGGGTTCAAAGGTCGAAATTCCGGTAAATTAAAGACGCCATTTCCGGAAAAACCTTCCATCTCCAGAGTTCCTCCTCGAGACATTGAAATATTCAAAATTCTTCGAACTCGGGACCAGTCCCTCACACCCACATCCCTTACAGCTTCGACAGCATCTTGAGGAATGACGTCTAACCCCAAATGACTTCCTTGAATTTGAAAATTGGAAACTTTTCGTTAATTACTCGAAGCGTCTTTCAAAATTTTCCCGAAAATCACCACCCCCTGAAAGTCATGTTGACGTCTGACGCTTGTACATCTTGGGTTGGGGGTTGTTTTCTGAAATTCCTTAATCATCCCCCTTCGATGTGAGAACAAGAACCAGAAGTCATTGTTGACTCCTTGTAACGGATTAGCCGCACTTAGTCATGATGAAAATGGGAATGATTCGCCATTTTGGGGTTGTTTAATTGTTTTGTACCCCCGTAAACCCCATCTTGCAGTAAGGCATCCATCTTTAATTACTCCACTTTGGCAGATTGTTAAGACATTCATTGTTTGTTTGTGGTCGACTTAACGTCTTAAGAAAAGGCTACCGCTTGGTTTCTAACTCGTTTTCCCGAATTTCATTTACGAATTAACTGGACGAATTTTTCGACGATTTAAACATGTTCGGTTGGTCTAAATTATATTTGAATTCCTTCGAAATTGTCCTGATGGCAGTTTCCGGTGACGTTATTAAGTCATAAATTTCCAAAATGGCTTTTAAGTGAGGTTAAGTTCATCTGGGGAATGACGCCGTTTCGGATTCGAATTGAATTCCTTATTGAATTGAAGGGTTGCTAATTTTGACCTTTTGAGGGTGATCAAAATGATTCCTAACGTTCAAAGTTTACCTCGTTATTGCCATTATGGTGTTTTGAACCTAATAGTAGGTATTCTCCGGATCCCTGCAATTGTATCGGAACAACTTTGATATGGATTATTCAATACTTTCTTAAGTTTCTGAAAACAAAATGGCGTGGAGCTTTCAATCTTTTTTTTTAAATTTTACCTCGATATTTCTGATACTCCTGGATATTCTTGGAACAAAATGGTGCTTTCAGTTTATGAAATGCATTTTGAAAAAGCTTTTACGACGAGCTTTTTTCTTTCCTTTCCAATAATGATATGTAATAATGATTCATGGATTCATGAAGCGCTTCTTTGATTTTCATGGGACAAAATGTTGTGGCGCCGTAAAAGCTTCTGAAGTTGCTTAGCTAAAGCTTAAATTTTTCTTCTTCAAATCTGGCGTCTTCCTGAAGGATCACTGGATACCATTACGTTAACGGGTTGGCACAAAATCATTTGGAGCTTTTGAAGATCTCTAGGAAAAAGCTCAATTCGTGAGCTTTCATCTTTCCTTCTAAATTTTCAGCGATTTATTACTTTAATCATGCTGCACTTGTCTCAAATTGTAGGTTCTTGATCGCTAACCAATCTTCCTGGAATTTAATGGTATAGGCTTTCTCGAAAAAGCTTTTTTAAAAAAAGTTCTATTATGGAGTTTTGATATTACGAATTTAAGTTAAATGTTTCTGAACTGAATAAACGGGCTTGAATTTAAATGGTTTGTAGCGATAAAGCTTCAGATGTTTTCCACGGAAAAGCTTGTCTTTCCTTTTCAAGTTTTCTTGAAATTTTGGCCTAAGATTTTATATTTTCAACAAACTTCCTTCGGCAATTTTCAAAACCAATTCACGTTCCACGTGACAAACGGCATGTAATTATTTCCCCAACACTAATGAATGAGTGAATCTGGAGCCTTGGGGCGTCATGTAGCTATTGTACAATAAGTACTGCATCGTTAAGAAAGACATGACACTTGACAATAAATAAATTTTCCCGAGATTAACAAAGACGTATTGCCGGCAAAAATGTAGTTTTCCTTCGTTTCTAATTGTTCCAAGTGGATTGTCTTAATTTTCTCGTAACAAGCGTTCAATAATTATCATTAGTGCGTGTCTGGTCCCCCAAATTTTCCGCCTCTGACTGATTGCATGCGATTTATTTTGAATTTGTACACAAAAATTGAGTTCTTTCGGATTGTCAGTTTCGAAAAACTCGTTTCTCTCAAAATGAAGATTTCATCAAGACGTTGTATCTTCTTACAAGATCTGGAGCCGTTGGAATCTGAACTCGACGTCTTGCGTAATACCCACGAATATGCAAATTCAATTTTCGGGTTTACGTAACACCGGAAATGGCAACAATTTCGATTTCTTCAATTTCATTCGAATAAAATGTTATTTTCGGAACACACTTTGAACAGTGACATCTAACGGTGATTCCCTTTGACATTTGATCTCCTGATTCGCAATAAAATGAATTCCGACAATACAAAAACTTACGCTACGTAATCCTTGAACAGACTGGGTGCGGGTACTTACTTCGTCCTGAAAAATAAAACGAACAAATTAGTGGCAATCAATAAAACTTGTAAATTGATTAAATTCTTAGACAAATTAAATGAAATTAAATTAAATTAAATTAAAAAAAACGTGACGTGAATCGTGAAAAAGTGTGAAAAAATCCGAAAAAATTTCCTTTTTTAAACTTCAAAGCAAATGGTCTGTGTCAAATTCAACCCCCACACCCCAATACGAGGAGGGTTGAACTGATGATGGAACAAATCAATTCCGGGCTAATATGTTTCACTCTCATCTCACCCAGCCGGGTTACAGACTCTCCAGATATCGATATCTTAAAAAACACGTGTTCACGTTACGATGTAAGGGTGAGTTGGTAGGTAAGTGGTGGAATGAAATTTCATCCCCCAATTCAGATACTGGTGTAAGGGTAAACAAACAAACAAATAAAAATAAAAAATACAACAGAATTCGATCAAGAGTGACTTGTACACATTTTGGGGGATGAAAAATTTTCCATCCAACGGTTGACACCATTAAGTGTTTGAGCGGTGATACGGATACCGGAAAGGGTTGTTGAAAATTTTCTTATTGGAAATTCTTGAATTGACGCTCAATCGTGTGTGAATTATTTGATTGACTTTTTATTACTTACTCTGGTTTATTCGATACGACAACAACGGGGGTTAGAGGGTTGGTTTTATAATGATTCCATAAAAAGGAACAATTTTTTAATGTGAATGATTGAGTTATGATGTGATCACCGTAACTGATAAGGGTTGATGACAACGATGCTACGACCAACCAACTGCAACTGGAGCAAGTGATAAGGGATGAAATTTAGATTTTGTGAAATGTCCTGTCACACTCTTGAATTTAATTAAATCCTTCACGTCGTTGTGCTGTTGAATAAAACGTAGAAGAAAATAAAACGTAGAGAAACGTGGAATTTATTGAAACGAATGAAATGTCAGGATGGAGACAGAGTTTTCAGGACGGTATAGGAGTTGTGCAGATGGAATTTGTTCTGCAGAAATTGTGAGTGGAAATAGAACTGGTTTCCGAGTATCTACGGCAAATCTACAGCAAAATAAACAACGAACTTACGCGTTATCTTCAATTATCAAAGTAGATGAATTAATAAAAAGATTTATTCATGTAAGATTAGTTGATCAAACTGACATTCTTGGGATTCTTGTTGTTCTTGTAGATTGAATTGAATTCACTCCACTAGGTTGCTCCCCATTTGGGGATTGTTGTGGATTTAAATTAATTTTGTTTCTATGCATGTTCGTCTTAGGTGATCTTTGGATCACTTCAAGGCATCAATCTTGTATCAAGACGAGTTGCTTCGGGTTAATTGGATCATGTCGGGCTGGTTGTCAAGGACTCAGCACGTTTTCTTGGAAGACATGCCTTCGGGACGAGTTTTCCAGTGGTGGGAATTGTGAAAATTTTCATATAAATTTTGAAATTCCATTTCCACAAATTTACACTTTCCAGCACTGGAAACGACTTCTTGGAGTGAATCGTGAATTTTGAAAAACGCAAACCTCACACGAAGCAGTTAATAGCGAATAAGACATGTCGTGGAATAGAGCGATTTCCCAATTCCAAGAAGTAATGGTTTCTTGAAGACACATATTTGTGTCCCGTGAAAATTGGAGCACCTAAAGTACCCCAAAAAGTGATGAATATTAGCGTGTTAACGATGCTATTAAACATGTCGTTGGCAGGGAGGAACCACTTGGTGATGTTCGCTCCAGAGGCGATTGTACATAATACAGACATCAAATCCCTATATTATTTCATGGGGAATGCATATGTGGATCTCGAGCTCCAAAAGAAGTGCCGTTGATTGTCACAAAGTGTGCCAGGTATCAATCAAACAATACAATTCGGGACAATTTGGATTTGAAGAATTTGTGATGTGCGGGTTGTGGCACACACGCCTCGTTTTTGTGATTTTGATCGATTTGCATGTGATACACAAAAATCCGGGCCATTTATGGTACCATAAACGATGCGTTTTGAATAAATTCGATTTGAGTGATTTATTGAATAAAAACTGAAACTGAATCGTCCCTTGAAACTTCATTTCATTTCATTCCTTATGAATTTGGTTACATGACAAACTTCACTTTTGGCTACGCTTGAAATTGAAACTGAGAAAATTCTGTTCCAAATCCGATGATACCCATAAACACCTGATTAAAGTGTTGTTGGGGAATTGGTGTAATTTATCAATTTACCAGCAATTTATGGATACCTTTCGCGGTAATTGCGCGACTCCAGTCAAGTCGACTTGACTCCACTTCGAGACACTTCAATTGAACGCAATTTTCGTTGATAAAATTGTAGTATTAGCAACAAAAATCAACATTCTTCAGTGGATTGCTCAAAGTGCAGACTGGTGTTTTCCATTAAATTGATTTTATTTCGCTATTTTCAATGAATTTTCTCAGATTTCTTGATTTTCCAACTAGTTGCACTTGTATCTACAAAATTGCACTTTGCCGAGTAATTTGTAACCTTATCGGGTTTGAATTCTAGTCGCACAGACGGTGTACCGAGGTACAATTTTGGCTCCAGATCTTCGTAATTGAAAATTTAAACCTTTAACCCTTGAAAAAGTCTATGAAATTGAATCTCTTGCAAGTTAAGATCCTCTTCTTCTTCAAATTCACGAGGTTTCATTTGAGATGATGCAAGCTTTTGAGGAAAACCTTCAATTTTCGAGTTAATTGATCAATTTTCCTAGGAAAAACCTTGAGGAAATTAAGTTTTCTTAAAGTCGCCCTGATTGTGATTGAGAAACGAAGGTTTTCCCCGTTTCAATTAAAGATCAAATGTTTCTATTACGAAGTAGAACTTAATAGTATAGGAAAGAATTTCAATTATTCAATAAAAGTTGAATTGATTTGATTGCAGTTCAATTTTTTTCCAATAACTTCAATATTCACTTCATTGTTGAGATCACGAGGTTCCCATTAAGATGATACTGGGAGGTGTAAGTGAGACATTTATGATTAGAATCTCTGGGATCACTAGCAAATCACCTTCAGATAGTCTCCACAACTTTGAGAGGAAAAATAATCCGTAATTAAACTCTCTGGGATTTTCTATCGGGCTCTAGATACTCATCCACTTTTTGGGGAAATTCCGTATAATTTTTAAAAATGTCTCCACAAGTCTACAAAAGATATTTCCCGAAATGGAATTCAACACTACTGAAACTCCCAGAAAATGTTTACTCTCTGGGATTAACTCTACCGTCATTTTTGTAAGAGTCTCCAATATCTCCAGAAGTCTCCAAAATCATTTTCCAATTGGAAATTCGCTCTAAACTTCTTGCATTCTCTGAACTATTTTCCTTTATTCGGAAATGACAGTTGCAGGAAATAGAGACACATAATTTTCAATTGTTTCCACAAGTCTCCACAATCATTTTCCAATTAGAAAATCGTTTTGAACTTCCTGCATGTTCTTAACTGTGTTCCTTTATTCGGGAATGAGTCAAAGACACAATTTCTAAATGTCTCCACAAGTCTCCAAAATAATTTTCATGATATGTGAACAGCTTGAATGAGCACCTACTGCACTTCAACGAAGGAACCATAGTAAATCAAAGGATGACTTTTCTAAAAATCTCCACAAGCCTCCACAGCGCATTTCCATGCAGAAGAAGCCAGTTCAGTTGTACCTACTGTTGTTTGTAAGAGATTGACTTCGATTCTGAAAGGTTTACGACACTGGAAATGTCCCCCCTTTTAGATCCCTAAATTTCCACCAGGTCATCACCCAGAATAAGGAACGCACTCCATCTTCCGGTTAATGAAGACTTGATTAGCAAAAGCTCTCAACAAATTGTGAATCCCCAACCAAATACCTACAGTAAATCAACCCGAAACCCGAAATTGTCCTTAAAAACAAGAAAAGGCTGGTCAATGAATATCAAATAAAAGGACAATTTTTTCCCAACTTTCATCCCCCATACTAGTAGGTATGTATCTCCGGCAATTTGTGATTGGTCTGACAAAGACGCATTCAGGCATAAATTCCACATGACCATATGCCGTCTGTCGTTGCTGGCACATCAGCAATCATCCCCATAACCTCGAACCCTGCTGCATTTACCCAGAATTTACCCTGATACCCTGAATTTACACGAATGTATAAACAAGTGGATCGTGATTATGTAAACCTTTTTGTGCTTGCTCATGATGAAAATCCAATAAAACCCATGAAGGGCTTATCTCGGTTTAACACAACAAGGGACGATTCGTGTCCTTATTAGGGAGGATTCAGGACGGGAAACAACACTATGAATGCACAGCAAACAAAAAAGGGAGGAATGTGTTTCGTTCCACATGTGGAACATGAATCCCTTCATTCCACGTTGATGGGGCATGTGGGGGTATCCTGTGGTTGTATCTTGTTTGGAACACCCTCGATTATGCAGTGCGGACTGTTGAAGAGATTTATGAACTTCCGGTTGATTGGAAGTGTTGAAGCTTTGAATGGATTTCATGGGGAGCATGGGGAGCTTTTCGTTATGAGAATTTTGAAAAATCAATTCTAACTCGGAACATCTTGAAATCCAGGAACAATTTCTACTTAGAAACCAGAAACCCCAAAATCGATACGAATGGGGAGCCATTGCATTCAACACAAAGTGTTATTGCAAAAGGGGAGCAACTTGAATCGTTTTGGATTCTCTTCAAGGAAGTGTTTATTCAATTTACAAATTGTTATTGCCCTCATTCCCCGGAATGGTATCAAAATAGACAAAACGAATTAACATCCCCCAATGGTGGGGATGTTTCCATTTGACTTCACGGCAAACTCGACATTCGTGTCTCCCCGGGATTTATTGGCTGGAGTTGGTTGATTTTATGTACTGGATTTTGGGGATGAGACTCCATGTTATCCGTTGTGTAATCCGATGTAACGATCATGTAATGGAATGGATTCACACAAAATGGAGTTTCGGGTTACTGTCCTTGTGAATGTGATGGAGTTTTCACTTTCACTCAGAAATGTGGAGTCTGATCTACAGAAACTTTTAACAAAGTAGATCAACAGAGAAAAAATATTAAAAAGAAACCGGAGAAGCACAAGAACTCCATGACATGACAGTCGTCGCCGTCGTCTGTTTGAGGAAAAGGGGAGCAACATGAAAGACGAAAATGCAAAGAAGACTGATCGGACCCCACACATCCAAATACAGTACGGGGGGCCCAATTAAGCATGTTCACGGCATTCATTTCGCTTGGCGTATTAAAACATCTAATAACACAAAACAAACATGGCCATATGTGGCGGAGAGATGCATCAGAATGGAACAACAAAATATCACTCCAATTCCAACTCCAAGTCCAGGTGGAGACTTCAACTCATTTTTCCGGATTTTCTCCGGATATAAGTCGCTTTTCATTGGCACGAGTCGATGCCAAAACGTTCCCAATTTTGGCATTTCCATTCTGGCACATCGCCATTTTCATGACAATGATTGATGTCAGGTGAAGCTGCGCCCATTGGAATTTCAGTTTTTTGGGGCCGATCAATAACCGAAAGTTCAAAGAGCAGCGAAAACTTTCTGAATCAATAGATCAAAATGAATCAAACAATTTCACACCTACGAATCAAATCAATCACGGATCCAGATGATCCGGTTCAGTTTCTTGTTCACCTGCGCACAAGACTCATTCATCTTCCTAGATTAACTGGGATCCCCGTTGGCTCCCCACGCCTCCATACTGGTGATTCATTGCTTGTTAATTTCTTAATCAATTGAAATGTTCCTTTCTTATGAATTTCTTATGGCTTGTGGCCAAGAGCAGTGCTGCTCTGTTTCGTGGTTTATCGGAGGCGCGTAAGTGATACGCAATGACCCGCGTAAGACTTCTCCTTCCCCCTTCTTCCATAATCCCCACTGCAGCAACCGCAAACAAACCGTTTCGCGTGGCAATTCATTTGTCATTTAATGACGCCGCGCTTGCTAGTCAAGCGGTTTGTCTTGCGGTTTTTGTAGGCAAATAGGACACAACTTCCCACCAGCCACTGTAACAAAAGTGACAATTTGTTGACATCATGAATATTTGTTTTCGATAGTCCATTCCTGTAATTATTAGTTCGTTGGTTGTGGTCATCCGTCGAGGGTTACATAAGGTTTGCGCTAAACATTTATCAATTAAAAACGAAAAATTTATTAAAAAATTAAGAAAATAAGGAAATGGTCTGACTCCCACTGATCGTCACAAAATAAACGAATTAATAATGACAGGAAGTGAAAATTTGAAGTTTTGGAAATGAATTTCTGTTGGGTACTTCAATACAAATCGAATTCCCTTCAATTGTTGACGTAAAATCAAAAACTGGATTGAGGAAATTCAATTTGATTGAGAAGAATGATAGTTTGACATAAGTCTATTCCTCTTAATATTACTTCGTTGGGTATGGTGATCCTTCACAAATTCGGTTCTGATTTCAACTAGAAATTAGTAAATTGATGAAGAGAATTGATTAAAGGAATTAAAAAATACAGGGAAAACCTATGTTTTCACGGACAGTTTCCAAGAAAAACGAACTAATAACAACAGGAAGGGAAAAAATGGAAAATTTTAAAGAAGTTTTGGAAATGGATTTCTTTTAATTGATGATGTAGAATATCAATTGCTGCATTCAGAAGATTCAAATCGTTGAGGAGAATAATAAGTCTATTCCTGTTGTTATTACTTCGTAGGCTCTGAGCATTCTTTAAGGATTTGATTGGACTTTCAGTACAAATTGGTTAATTGATGAAAAAATAGATCAAAGGAATTAAAAATTGCAGGAATTTCATTTGTTTTCACGAACTGTTTCCAAGAAAAACGAACTAATAAAAACAGGAAGGGAAAAAAATGGAAAATTTTAAAGAAGTTTTGGAAATGGATTTCTTTTAATTGATGATATAGAATATCAATTGCTGCATTCAGAAGGTTCAAATCGCTGAGGGAAATAATAAGTCCATTCCTGTTGTTATTACTTCGTAGGCTCCGGGCATTCTTTAAGGATTTGATTGGACTTTCAGTACAAATTGGTTAATTGATGAAGAAAATAGTACAAAGGAATTAAAAATTGCAGGAAATTTGTTTTCACGAACTGTTTCCATGAAAAACGAACTAATAACAACAGGAAGGGAAAAAAATTTAAAATTTTAAGGAAGTTTTGGAAATGGATTTCTTTAACTTCAATACAAGTAAAATTCTTTTCAATTGATGATGTACATATAATTTTGATGTAGCCGCATTCAGAAGGTTCAAATCGCTGAGGAGAATAATAAGTCCATTCCAGTTATTATTACTTCGTTGGCTCCGAGCATTCTTTAAGGATTGGCATTCTTTGATTGAGCTTTCTGTGCAAATTTGTTAATTGATGAAGAAAATTGATTACAGGAATCAAAAAATACAGGAAGGATTTATGTTTCCAAGAAAAACAAACTAATAACGACAGGAAAGGAAAAACAAAAAGTTGTTGGCTCCGGTAGTCGTTCTAGTTTTTGACGATGATTGAAACTACATAGGTTACTCTCATGTGACTCCTCAATTTTGATTTCCTCAGAAGTTAATTTGACCTAAATGTTAACCCAAATGGCGACTGCTGCAGTTCCTTGTTACTATGTGAAATTCCAGAAATTTGCATTTCCATAAAAATTTTTATGTTTTCACAGTGGACCTTGAGACCCTCGACTTGCGGTTGAAATGAACACTATTTGCGGGAATAACAAATTTCATTTGCATGATTGAATCACCAGGCAAATGCCTACTCATGTTAATTACGTCGTTTGTTTATCGATTAACTCCGAATGACTCCGAATCGAAAAGAAGCTCAAGCAATTTCACTTTCAAGACCACAGAAGATTTTGTTTAAGAAAGTAATACGATAATAAAGTTTGTGGTGATCAGATGATTCTTGAAATTGTTCATCTTTGAGGTATTTATTTCTCAGAATTTGAAGGGAATACAATGATCCCTCGGTTGATTAACTCATTACCAACAGTCTTAATTCACGTGATCAGAGAATATTAAGCTGTGACTGAAATCCGACGAAGGGACATCACCCGAGGACGAAAGGGAATCGATTTCATTCACTAGAAATCACGTGGTCAAGTTCCAATCGTGGTTTTGCCTGGATCCAAAATAATTAATTAAAAATTCTGAATTGTTTTTTTCTCTCCTGTTTTGCTGAATTCTGTGATGGGAATTTCGCCGGTGACCTCGTCAGTCTCCATGGACAATTGACATGGACACCAAGATCACCGACATCAATCTGACATAGAAACCACACAGCAATGATCAAAAGCGAATCAAAACCAAAAAAAAAAAGAGAAATATGTTCCTGAAAATTGCAACATTCCAGACCCCCCAAAAATAGTTGTTTTGTAGCCCATAGCAGAGATGTGTGAGATTCTCTCCGAAAAAAAGAGGGGAATCGATCCAACATCGAGCTGGACAACATACAGGAATTAAAAAATTTTCTTTGGAGCCCTGTGTAGCCTATGGTTATGATTGATGGCCACAGTCTGGACGGTAGATCCCATTCATTGCCCGCCTAGGGAGACCCATAAATGACGACAGAAGATGTCTTCATTTGGGTCTAATCGTGATTTCCATTCAAGAGATTTTTGCCGCTCTAAAAACTTTATCCAAACTTCATTGCTCCGTTTGTTCTGAGTCATTCTGGATTGGAACTGGAACGGTCAGAAGCGCCGATTGATTTTATTTTATTATCCCAAAAAGGGATCCTGTTTGGATATGCCTATGCATCATTTTCTTGGCTCACAGTAAGCTGAATCGGTTAATTTACGAATTTAGGCTGGGCTGGGTCATCAAATATTTGTTTGCCCTTTAATTACGCTTCTTTGGGATTTGCTTTGGATCAGCTTGAATGCTGCGTCATGGTCGCATCATGCCTGATCCTCCTCTATGCAAGAGATGAATTCCATCCAAATGAAAATGAATGTTCGGTCTTAGGTTATTTGGATACTTTCCAGACTACTTATGGGTAAAAGCCTGTCATTACGTTTACAAATAACATGTGATTATCAATTTTGTACCTAATTTTTAGGAGTTTGCACAGAAATTTCATTATTGCCAACATTGTAATGGTATCACATAAATTTGATTCTCTAAAGGAAGGATTTCGGTATCTTCTTACAAATCAATTACAATGAAATTAATTTACTGTCCAGTGACACTTGACAATTTGTCTCGTCTGGGTTGAAGCATCCACTTTCAGGATTGGTGTCCAGTTTCTGTCCTGTATCTCCTGCATTCGATGCAGTTTGCAGTTTGCAGTTTGCAGTTTGTTGTTTCAATCGATCGAGATGTGACTAATGACAGGTTAATGGAAAATCACATTCGCACTTACCGACACAGGTGGATGTTCGTGTCGCATTACCAGCTTCTTATAGTAGGTAGGTACTTCAGATGTTCTCGATTTCCTGCCCTGCACGGTCTAGAAAAATCCCAAGAAAGACACTTGACAGATGACTTCATTAGATGCACATGTGCGAAACCATTACCCATCACAGTGGAACATCAGAAATGTACCCCAAATCGAATAAAAAGAACAACAATCCTTTTTGGGGGCTGACGAATTCGCAGGAATATATTCACAAGAATTGCATGCGGAATTCATGATTTATGACTTGTGGAAATGCATGCATGCGTTTTGTTGATGCATTGTCAACGTGGGTGGCACAACTCCATCAACAGCAACATGTGGAGAGTTTGTTGGTTGTTCATAAAGTCAAAGACCACGCAGCAAGTGGTGGCTCCTGATCATATCGTCATGGCAAAATGAATTGCCAAAATATCCCTTTAATTGGACATGAACTTTAAGCAGTTAAGATAAGAAGACGTCAAAGTGAATTTACCTGTCCACTGGCTGACTTTTGACATCTACGAAAAGATGTATAATACAACCTTCATCCACATTCTGATGTCCACTCCCATCGTGAAAATCAAAGAAACTTTGACGATCGTGCCACCATAAAACGAGTAATTAACCGACTTGATATGTTAATTAAAAAACCGTCTTCTTGGGAGGCAAAAAACGCACAAACCACAAAAAAAACAAAAAAAATTTTTAATTTTATATCTCGCATTTTGATGATTTATTGCGGACATTTGATTTCATTAATTATCGAAATAAAAATCAACAGGAAACCGAATCAAATGTCAAACGTCACGATCACTTTTATGACATGATGCTGAGGCTCAAGTTCACTTAATAAATATTGTAAGGATCGTGAATCCAAAAGGTCATTAATCTGAAAAACCTTGTGACAGAAAGTGATCAAGTCGATGATCGGTTAGGAGGAAAACTGTGCGTCGTAGCGGAGAGCACTTGCATTCTTCATAATGTCCCACGATCATATACAAATTGACGAGTGCGATCACCTCAAAAATTCAAATTGAATTTTTCGATAAACAAAATTTCAAAATGTAATGGATCCGAAAAGTTTAAGTGCATTTCGAGCAAAACGTTTTAATAAACAAAATAAATAAATCACAGTACTTTTCATAAGGCAAATGAAAACAAATCGAAATTGATTTTGACGGGGGCCGCCATCAATCAAAAAATGGAAAATTTCAAAATAAAAAAAAATGAAAATTTCCCCAAAAATTTTTTTTTTCTCGAGTGCTTTGTAAGTTAACAAGTTCATCACGTGTATCTCCATGTGTGTGTTCTAGAGAAAAAATCGAAAGAATAGAGTTGTTCAACAAAGACGTACCGAAATCGTAAAGAAATTAATCCGACAAGATCATGTAGAACCAGGGAAACTCAAAAAAAAAAAAAAAGAGATAAACTAAAAACTGGAATAAGACCGAAATGTGGGGCGCCATACCGCCTTAATTAAGTCATCAAAAGCAGCAGGCTAACCTAATTGGGAAGTTAACATTTTGTATGTGGATCTGTGGATCTGTGTCATCCGAAATGATCAGAATACGAGAAGTGTCTTGCGGGGATCACAGAATGATCACAGAGTGACCACTAATTGAAGGATCCTCTGTTCCCATGAATTGCTCATAAATCCTTAATACTGAAGTTGGTTTTATCCGGCGATAATAGCAATAATCGTTATTAGGGAAATAAAATAGGAAACGGCTTAATGAAGCCATAGGCCCAGTGAGGCGAGACATCATCTTGTGCCAGAGATGTGACACCAGCAGACACAGTCACAAGCACAGTCACAGTCAAAGTTGCTGTAAGTCACTCTTTTATGATTCGAGCGATTTGGGTGGTCTCGTTGTCAGATGTGTGGTCTTTATTAATAACCACAAGAGATGGTGTATGCGCGCGCAACTTAAGCGCAGACTTCAACCGGCAACCAGACCAAGCGAATAACGAAGAGTCGAGGAAAGGAACAAAAAAATAAATAAATTTTTCTTCGGTAAAAAACAAATGAAGAGACGATCGTCATGTGAGACGCGGTGAGACGCATGAGAGAGATCCAAATGTGGTGATCGTAGCAATTGAAGACAGAAGACAGAGACGCGTATGCAAAAACGCCACTCTCGCAGAAACCTGGAAAAGTACATGAAACTTGAATTACTCGGAACAGTGAGGCGACAGACGGGTGACACTACCTAGACCGGGTGAATTTTCAATTTTTGTGGGAACACGCTCCAGTAAACAATCGCATCTGGAAGGTGACAGTTTGTACATAGTTCCAACTTTGTGATCGTGTCATACCATTCAACCCCTAGAAGTCGTTTGTATAGTCATCTCCAGTTCCAGTCGTCGTCTCGTGCGGCCCTTTCTCACATACAAATTTCTACCAAATTGGCAGACGCGCCGCCGTGCCATTGCAGACACTTTTCCTGCTACAGGTGCTTTAACTTCTGGCCACGTTCGTGCTCCTGCGCGTATTCTGGTTTTGTAATTGCAAAATTCTCTAATGACAGAACGTTTCGGTTTGGTTAATTTTTGCGACAAACCCAAAAAAAAAAAATAAAAAAATTTCTTTTCCATTTTTTTATTTACGACCACTCCAAGTTGACACACGAGACACGTTCGACATAAACGCGAACTTCAAAATTTATGTTCGAGCAATAAATTTTTGGATTTTCAAAATGAGAATAATCACTTTCCAAATTTGCATTCATTGAAATGCACAACAAACTTGCAACGAGACATTATTTTTTTCCAAAATGTGAATCCATAAAACACCCTGTTCTTAATCAGGTTGTGACACGTGAGATGCAAATCTTCAGATTTATGACCTCTGGAACTAATCCACTTCTTGTTCATCTCCTTGTTCCTTTTGGTGTTCTTGTTCTTGTTCGTGTTCCTGCTGAGTTTGAAAGCTTCCATCTGGCAAAAATTTTCAAACTGCAACTTGAGCAGAAACTTTTAATTCAAAATGATATAACAAGATTGCTTATTTGAAGACACTTCTCTTCCTCTGCGCCAAAAAATCACAATGGAAATAATTTTCCCCTTCGTCGTTAGGGGAAGTTTGACAATTGCTTGTTCGTTTTTCTCAAATTGAATCTATGAAAATATTTTGATGTCGCTATGATCGGTGTAAGGTATTTCCATCTTGACATCTCGAGATGCATCAAGTGTAACTATGTCAGTTGGAAAAGTGCGAGTTTGAGTTAACCTAGTTCGAGTCTATCGATTAGTATTCACTGCATGTTTGACTGCATAATCGATTCCGCAGAAATTCATTGATCTGAAATCTGTTCGAATCTGATCACTTGGAAATTATTGAAATTCCTTCAGTTGGCGAGGAGATATTTTTTTTTTAAATTTTAAGAAGGCAATTATATGCTTTTGAAATTCAATTGAAAGTGCAGTAATTAAAGTGAAAAAATAAATTAACTGCAAATATCTCATAGAAAATAGTTGAGACGGAGAAAAAAATTTCATTATTCATTTACATTGGATGAATGTCACTTCTGTCAGTTGTGTCAGTTGTGTCAGTTGTGTCAGTTGCAGTGTTGCACTTTTTTCCACACGGATGCAATTTTAGCACTTTCGGCTGTCAGAGTCATGTGTTATTTTTTTGTTGTTGTTTTGACAAATGCAATGACTGACTGCATTGAAATGAATAAAATTCTTTTTTCCATAAATCAGTGCAATAGGCCGATTTTCTGGAAATCCAAACGGGGAGTGACACTTGTTTCGTCCTAATTGAAATTCATAGCTCGTCCTGTCTGAAGAAATGTTGCAATTAATTATTACTGACATTTTGTTTTTGTATTTTTATTCAATGTTTCATATAGATTTCATATTCAAGAGATGCCCTCTGAGGTGGACTTTGAAGGCACCTTCTCGTATTGACACGCACAGCATGCAGTTGGACGTGAAATGCTGAAATGCTGAAATGCTGAAATGCAGTAAATCAAGTGGTGGTGTCTCCTTAAACTTAGTTGTAATTAGGTCTTCGCATGAATAAATCAATCTGAGAAAAAATCTGATTGTGAGTCAAGGTGAATTTGAATCAGTTTTACTTGATGATGCATTTCAGGTAACACTGAGTCAAGAATTTGTTTAGGGAAAATATTAAACGAAATGTTTATTTTTGACCTCGAAACCAGACCGTGTCCGAAAGGCAGTGGCGCTTAACGAGTTGAGTCCTTTTTCTCATACAATTAACACAGTCGCGCTAATTAGGAAAAATCATCGGCTTTAATTACAAGTCTTCGACTTACCACGGCGACTAGAAGAAGGTAAATATTTAGTCAAACGGCTAATAAGCTTTTAGAAGTGCTAACTGCATTCGGTTGCACTGAACATCATCATTATTATGGTTTGTTAAAGTGCAGTCTTCAGGTGCATTCAAAATTCACTTCTGTCTTTGCTTTGGGCAAACAGGGCAATGTAAACAAAATTTGAAGAAAAACGCTCCATTATTCATTTCGATGCATTTCTGTCCAACTCAATGACATTTTGTTTACAATACAACGGATGCAATCGAATTGTTTGTCTACGCCACTGGTTCAAGTTAACTGCTCGTACTGGTGCTCTTGCTGTTATGTAAGTGAAATAAATTATTTCAACGACAAATTGTTTACTCGAAAGTGCATTAAGCCATCTTTCAGTGAAAGTGATTTTGAAATAAAAACAACAACAACAAATTGTATTTCCTCAAAAATGCAATAAAATATATTTCACGCTTCTGCTTCATTTATAACGATTCTCTTTTCAAAGTGAAAGTTAGCGATGCAACTACTTACAATGTTGTTAAATTAAAAATTTTCAAAGTGCAACGAACTAGAAACACATGGATTGGCGTAAGAATTCAACCTACTGCGGTATCAACAAAGTTTCAAATTTGTTTGTCAGTTAGAAGCTGCTACAAAAATTACCGCAATTTGCAAAGTTTGTTTCAGAATTTTCAACAATTGTCCATTCCTGTTATTATTTATTCGTAATGTTGACCTCACCTGACAAGAAGTCCATCTTTAGAACTAATATTTTAGAGAAGCTACAATCCATTTTGAGAGAAAAATTTTTAAAAATAGTAAAATGTTTCGCAACCTATGAATGGAAAATTACAGGAATTCCTTTATTCATGCTAGGATAGTTTGTGTTCTTTTATATAGAGATACATGTTTCAGTAAATCATGCATCGCTCCCAATAGACGTGACTTGGACATTCTGCTAAATTAGCCTCAATTTCTACTTTTTTGATGAATTTACCTTCCTGTATTTATTTATTCGTTGATTTTAATGAAAACCCTCATTTGACAAGGAGTCGGGAAAAACACTGGAAATGCTCTCATTGGCACCAGGTTTTCTTGTATTTAACAATTAACAATTGCCTATCAGGATTCCAACGAACTAATAACAACAGGAAGGTGCAGTAAAGGTTTGAAACTTTGCCAAGGATTCCATCCTCGATATGACGTTGGACTTACCCGAAAATGCTCGTTTCCTGTCCGTTACAAGTTTGTTGGGTTTTGAATTTCCAACAGACACATTCACACAAACTCCTCTGCCAGAAAGAGACAGTCACATAAGAACGACAATTAAGAATGTCTCAAGAAAAAGACAACGACATTCCTCGTCGACTAATTAACATTCCTAGTAATTTAAGGCCACATTTACGTCGTTAATAACCGCAGCAGTTGCATAGATGGCATTGCGTGTGGTCAGAAATATTTTGAATATTATTTAAAAATTTTTGTTACAATTTTTCCCCAAGACAATATTTCAATGTTTCGCAGGTAATAAGGTGGAAAATGATCGAACTGGAACATGTTGCAACCTGCCACAACATGCGATCGTGCTTGTTCGCAGAACTTCGTTTATCGCTTATCACTAGTTTACGTGTTGAAAATTAATTACGTTAATTTTTGTTACAAACAATTTTCATAATTAATTCACAAATTTTCATATTAGCATACATTTTTCATTGTGTTATCTTTGCGCTCCAACGGGTGCAAGTCCCATCAAATTGATGTCCGTCATAAATTCGATAACACTGACAGTCGTGATGTGATGAAGAAATCAAAACTGACATCCGGCATTGACTCATCTCGGGCGATTCCCATCGTCACATTAAGGTTACGGTCTTAAATCAACCACCTGCTTGTGGAAATTGTCTGCAGGGTCTAGAACTATCCCAGAAAGTCGAGACTAGATCAACTCGCACGTTGCTCTTTTGACATGTCGCCCAATAAACGTCATCATTTGACATAATTGACAGGAGTAACGAATGGAATGCGGTAAAGAATGTTTCCACTGTTCTGAACCGACTTTCACCGCCTGCGCGGGGAGAAGATGATATGATCTTCAAAAAAAAAAAAAACAAAATTCAGAATCATGCTTTGGTGGCTTAGTGGCTTCAGGCCTTGATGGCCAAATTGTTAATGAGTTAATTAGTTGAAAACGTTGAGGTTGGTCCGATGTTACACGCGTTCTCGAGTCTTTCGGTTGATCCTCTTCTCTCTAATGACTTCGATTCCGACATGTTTTTTGTCATGACGTTTTTCCCAGTATCCCATCACCACAGCCATCTCTTCTAGGGATTCCATTTTTTGTTCACTCATAAATGAGTCAGATGACATCATGATTCAAAGTCGAGCTTTAAGCTTAAAGCTCTTACATCCGTCAGACGTGTTGAAGATTTTGATATTGATGTTCATATTGACGCTAATATAACACCTATAAATGCCAGAATCATCCATGATATCTCATAAGGAAGACAAAGATAAGTGTACAAAAGTATGTTAAGGGAACGTTCACATCCTAAAGAGAAAGGGGAAAGCGAAATCCCTACAAGAACAGCGTGAGAGTGATTTTTTTATCCCTTCCTGGCATATGGAGTGAAGCATCAATTCTTCTCTGTTAGCCGAAAAATCCATCAGTTGGATTTTCCAAGAAGTACTTTTTCGGTTCGAAAACAAGGATATGAGCTTGTTGAGCGAAAGTTGGAACTGGCAAAGTGAGAGAAGGAGTGATGTATCACTTCATATGTAATAAAACCCACTTACAGTTAAGGATGTGAACGTTCCTTAAAACTGGAAAAATCTAATAACTAAGTTAACCAATTTGGTCACATCTAAAAGACTGTAACTCTTCAAAAAATTGTCCAACTTTATTCAAATAAAAACTATAAGATAGAACAAGCTTTTTTCTAAATATCAGTCTCTGACATTATATAGCTAACTACAACACATCGCACTTTCTCTTAATAACGAAAATTTCACATCACATAATATGATGATATCTAGAACTGAAGTTTTCTCCATAATCACATTGTAAACGAAGTATTTAATAAAATTTCATGTAAAGTATCTTTAAGTAAAGAAATTTAAGATTAAATCAAAGAAAGATTGGTTAAATTTTGACTTCAGGTTTATGAGATATAGTGATTTGAAGTTATAAGGATTGATAAGTGATGGTAATTTTGAATTGAATAAAATTTGCAGCTTCTCGGATTCGTCTTTAAGATAACGGGTATCTTGAGAAATAATTTAATTATGATTATTGAGTTGTGTTGATATTTTAATTTACAAGATTAAAGTAGTTGTACGGCTTCAAACCGCAGCGCAGCGCCTGTTTAACTGAATTTCTGCCCCTAATTTGCGTCATGTTCTACAAATGATCATGTCAACGTCATAACAAAAACCTTTTTATTAACCCAAATTGAATAACATCTGCTTCCTTCGAAACCTTTTCCCATTGCGATTAGCCGGAATTGAAGAAAGATCATTTTAATAAATTTGTTTGTACTTAACAAAAAAAGGGTTTACTAAGAAAAAATTATGAGGAACCTTTTTTCGAAAAGGAATGCAAATAACCAGAAAACCCTTAATAACTCCGGGAATAACTCGTTGATATGTGATACGAGTTGACAATTTCATAGGTAAGATTGACGTTAAATGAGGACAGCACAGGAAGATGAAAAACAACCCAAAATCTTGAGATGGACCTGAACTGAACTTGGACCTGCGATCAATCATTGCCCGGAGGAGTCCGAGCGTTCCTCTTGAGGGAGAGTATTTTGAATATAAGCAAATATTTTTTCGACTCCTTCAATATGCCCGACTCAATGTCAATTGAGTTGTGGAGACTTTTGAAGTTATGAAACTCTGCAGTTTGACTTTGATTTTGAGTTTGAGTTCGAGTTGCGTGTGGCGCGGAAATTTGAAAATCATTTCATGCCCTTTAAATGGCGGCGTATGTAGGTTGATTGAAGGATTTTAAATTCAATTTTTATATTTTTTCCTCATTTTGATCCACCTACCACGGCCTACACGTTGTCATCGTCAACATGTCGTCGTCGTCATCGCTCTGTACTCGACTCCGGCTCACTCTTTGTCCCAGGAAGCCATTTGCATTTATTTGACGGATTTATGCATTTTACTTGTAATTAAAGTTGGGTTTTCGACATTTACGACCACTAACGATAAACTTTTTAATATTTTCTCATTCACAATTGGCTGGCCACCTGCCACACACTCTCTCTGTCTCTCTCTGTCCGTCTGTTGTTTCACTTTTTGTTGTTCAACAAACATGCGCATGTTCCCTCTTGTGCTTAATTATGTTTACTTTTTAATTAATTATGATTTTCAGCCTTAGAAGAATTACTCACCTGAATACTTAATTAACTCTTTCTTTGTGAATTCATACGTGTATGAGAGTACATGGTCAGACCTTCTGGCTTCCACTTGACCACACCGGAAAAGGATGAAGTTCTTAATTCGATCTTTCGGATAAGGAAGAAGTGACTCCTGTCTCCTTGTTGACATGCGGTGAAAGGTGGCTTAATTTATGAGTTTTTAATTGGGATTTTCTGGCTGCTAAACTCTTCGAACTTGTAACGGCTGCCACTTGCCTCCTGATAGGATCTTTTGGTCAACTTTGGAAATTTGTTAATTTTATAATTGTTCGGGCGTTGGATTTTTATCACTTTTGTTAGTGAAAGGTTGCTCGTATTGGAGACAAATGAGTTCTGTGGTTCATGTTCTGGATAAAAACAGAGTTGTTATCTTATTTACAAGGTGACTGCACTCATGAGGTATCTATCGTACAGTCACCATACCCCACAAGTGCAGTCAGCTTGTTAACAAAATTTTTCAAAATTTTGTAATTTGCATGTCGGAAGCGGGTTTGAAGGAGAACTTATAGAAGACACAGATTTGTTTAGCCAATTCTACAACCAATTGTGGTTTTTGAAACTAAGCATGAAAGAGGAAAGAGAAGGAAGAACGCCTTCAAGCGGGATTTGTTAGTTTGACATGCAACAGAGGGAACTACCATGTTAAGTTGAACAACTCTATTTGAAAGTTGAACAAGATTTGATCAATTTATTGAACATCAATCGGTAAATCAACACTTTGTGCGTCTCATTCGATAATGAAATCGATAATTTGTGGTGAGGCACTTTCAATTACTGAAGTAGAGATGTCGCTGGAGACACTTTGTGAATGTAACGGTTAATTTTTGATTTTTGACATTTGATCTTAATTCTATATGAAGTAGAGATGTCGCTGCAGAGAGTTTGTGGTTGCGTTGAATATGATTCAAAATTCAGAATTTCGTACTTACTACTGATGACTTTAAAATTGTTTTTTATAACTCACCTGGAAAATAAAAGAGGAAATTCATAATTCATGTTATTGATCATTAGTTGATGACTCAAAATGACTCAAAATGAGGATCAAATTCCAGATGGATTTGTGGTCATAATTACTAGATTTAATCAAATATTGCTAATTAATATCGAATTAAGGATTTGCCAAGTTTCATTTCGAGGAAATCTTCATTTGGAGTCCAATTTTAATTCGCTCAGTGAATTCCAAGTATCAGTAGCTAATGACATGAATCTTAAGAAGCTTATCCAATTTGTTGCGGTGAATTTTGATAACTTTAATAGTGAACACAAGAAGCTCCTTTTTGTCCAAGCAATCAATAATACCCATCCCAAATCTGTAAGTTGATTTGAAAGAAAAATCGCATTCACCTGAAGAGGTGAAACTGTGAGAGCATAAAAAACGCGATTAAGTCAAGTGTCGGATTAAGTGGCCACGAATTTTTGAGTCACGGATAAGTGGATGCAGTTTGAAGCATTGGATGTGATTAACTCTTTGAGTGGATTTTCAGTTGGACTCCAGGTGTCCAAGTTGATTTTGATGGATTTTAATGATTTCCAGGTAGGAGAGACGACACTGACACTGACAAGTTCGGCAATAAATCGTTGTCCCTTGAAGTATTTTCATATTTTATCGGTTTTCCCAAATTGCACCGCTTTAAAAGTGTTGTAGGCGTCCTAACTTCTCCATTTCGATTTTATCTGCATTTGTAAAATTCATAAATCTTATTTAACGAACGGAACCTTAACACTCAAGTCGGCACAACTTCGATTTCGGCAAATCAAAGACGACTGGACTTATGTACAGATACAGATAACCAATCAACGAAATGCGACACCTTCTGCGAACACTTGACACCTCATTAGCAAACAATGTGGAAGCCCTGCCAGAAAATGTGCAACAAAATGCAGTGGGAATGCAAAATTTATGTTCGCCTTTATTGCACTCCATTGCATTCGGAACGAGTTTGTGGTGAATTTTTCAATTATACGCGAAATTGTTTGGACAATTCATGTCCAAACTTTGTTGGATCCAGAATTATTGTTATTAATTATTTAGCGGCTACAAACGCTGCTCCCTTTGGTGATGATAAATCGTTGGCTGTTGGTGTTTTGCTGATTAAATCAACTAAAATTCTCGCGCTAACAAATCAAACGAAAACATTTACTTATTAGAAACTTTATTGTTAATAATTATTATAGTCGCTTTGAGTTATTACTCTATTGTCAAGCAAAATTCCAACTGTCACGTGTTGATTTTAGAAGAATTTCGATTTTTGGAATTTAAATTATGGAAGTTTGTGGGAAATTGAATTTTTAACTGGATTCAAAATGTAAGGATCCGATCCAACTTTCATCTGCTGAACTACGCCAAATGGAAATTATCAGGTGTCGCTCTATTCTTGCCAATATTTTTGTGAATATTAGATGTATCGAAAAGAAATGAGTAGGTTTTATTTGATACATCGTAGCAATCGTTACGAGGTTTAAAAAATTTTCATCAAAATTATTTACAATTTATGATTCCGCCTGTTTCAATATCTCCAGAAGTTTTGAAAAATTTCTTTTCTCATTTTTTTTATCTGAATGGCAACATGCCGAAAGTATTGAGCCAAAATTTCCGTTAGATCGGAGCAAAAGCAACGAGGATATAGCGACCGGCCCTCATGCACGAAGTTCGCGTATAGACAACTTTAAATCGATTTTCTCGCAAACGTCATTTTTGAAGCTCGTGAACATAATAACTCAAAATCTACTCAATCGATCCTTTTGAAATTTTAAACAGTATTTCAACACATAAATCAACAAGTAATCATGAGTTTTTGTTATTTTTCCATGTTTTTCTATTTTATAATAACAAATGCAGCGAAACTTCACACTTTAATTTCATATATATGAAATTAGGGTTTGGATACAGATTTCCTGCAATGACGGTGGAAAAACTTAATTTTCAGCCTTGTTCTTATATTCGGTATAACTTGAAAACTATTTTCGATATTAGCACAAAAGTAACTTTAACAGAATGAGGACACTCTAAGCTTTTATTTGACATACAAAACATTAATGTTGTAGGTAAACGAAAAATGTTATGAAAACTTTAACTCAGCAAAATTGTCGAAACAAAAGTCTTTTGGGCCAGTACCTTTGTAAATATTCACAATATCACCCTGATATTCAATTGGACTTAATCCAGGCTTTCATTTGATGTGTGACTCATTTGGATACTTAGATTCCAAAAGTAACAATTTGAATAAAACAGAAGGTAGGTGCTGTCCGCCATCCCCGTGATTTCCATGTCCTTTGAAGTAATAACTTTGTAATTTCGGTTAGAAGTGTCCGCCAACAATTGAATGTTCAAGTTCGCATCAAGATGAATCTCGAAAGGACTCGAAGGGAAAAAACTGCTGCATAAATTTGAATGCATAAACTGCAGCAGTGCAGGGTCGTCGCACAATGCAGGCGCACATAAATCCACTGCTCATGCACGTGAATGGATCCGGCGACAAGATAGCATCGTGGGATAAGATGCCGATGATCGGATCTCGCTCGAGTGGAAGAGAGATCTTGGAATCGCATCTTGGGTGGTCTATCCAGTGAGCGCCATATCGTTGTGCAACAAGATAGAAGTACCTCTCGAAAGAGAAACTGCACAAGTCTTCTGCACAAGCACAACCAACGAAGAGATGATATTCCCTTGAAGAGATGAGGAACAGGTGGTCGAGAGCAAATTATGATAATTACTTTGGCGTAATGCATTTGGCGCATTCCGAGCGTAAGACCGTTCCTTGGTTGGAGTCTTCCCAGAACGAGATGAATCACCTCAAGACGATCTTGCGATTGTGAGGTCAGTCGCTCCTTTGGACAGCGCAGAAAAAACAAAATCAACTCGAGTGGGATTTGATTGACTAATTGGACTGTAATTATCATGTCACCGTTATTTTTGGTTAAATTGCTTCGATGTAATTAACGTCAACAAACCCATCACATTGGGTATACGAATGTTAGCTCCAACTAGAGCAACAAGACATATTTTCCTGGTACATGGACGAATTAATTCGTTGCAAATCTAAAATTATCTGAAACGATTCACTTCGACGTTGATTACATGACGTCAACTCAAAGTTAAGACACCACAACAAGATAATAAAAAGAACACTCGCTCATTCCTCGTTTCCCACGCTTCCAATTCAACTAGACCCCAGTCCGAAATGGATCTGACACTTCCAGGAATTTCCGATGAAAATATTATGTAAGGCATCTTCCGAAATGTGTCAAAACACATAAAGCCACAAGTTAATCCGGGTTTGTGTCAACTTTAGATATCCCTTTCCCGCAGGTCTTGTGATCTGTGCCGCTCCGGAATTGATTTGTAGACGACGATGACACCACAAATATCACAATTAGTTGATTGGGTTTTCGTGTAGAGTATAGGCATACTCGAACATTTCACTGATTGAAATTGCATTAATATAATTGCAACTGCCCGAAAACTCGCCCCAGGTGGTCATCTAGTGTGTGCTAACCAAATAGATAGCTTCAACCCACAGATGTGTGACATAACAAATTGCCTGGAAATCTCTACCCCAATCCAATTAACAAGTTTCGCGCTACTCGCCTCAGTGGAAACGTTTAACTGCAACGAATTTATTGATGTCCGAATGTCATTTCTGTCACACAACTAACAAAACGTACAAAACGGACAAAACACAACCGCATAAAACCGATTCAAAATGAATATGACCGAATGTGGAAATATATTTTTGACATTTGTTGCGATGAACATTTTGTTTGTCATTTGTCGCCTGTCTCTGCATGCATTTCGAGTTCGAGTTCGAGATCAATGGAAATAAAAAATAATTAAATTTGACAGGTTGGACGTTAAACGTTCGCGCAAAACCGTAAAAAAAGAGAGGTATCATATGACATGCCAATGATTACCTTGTAAATCTTATCTCTGCCGGGTTGGGTCGTCATGTTTCCTTGTCTCTCACCTCGCGTTGTTGTCTGTTTTTCGGTCAACACAACCTGAAGTGTTAAGGGTCAGCCTGGCTTAACCTTATCCCATTCTAGAATTTCGATGTCGTTTTCTCAGACGTCGTCTATTGAGACATCAAAAACCTTTTTTTGTGATTTTTAGGTTTTTGTCAAACTTCGGTGTGGTCGCCACCTTTGAATCGTGTCATGTAGCCGGAGCGCCAAACAAATGGAACTTCTTTTTGATTGATGTCGTCATATTCTTGTTCTTTTGGGTTTTGTAATTCTTGGAAGACCTTTCGGAAAAGGGTTCGAGTGTAGGTTTGATTCACAAACATTCCAGCCAGGATAACAACAGAATTACGCTTGGATCAAATGACTCTCGGAGTCAATAAATCATGTCTACGAACTAATATCAACAGGAATGGTATTCATTCACACTTGCGCTGTTGATGAATGCAATTATAGAACAATCACGCAGTGTTTGTTTTGATTGGCAGTGTTAGCAATTTAAAGGTGATATCCTTATGATCCTTATGACATTCGTATGATTCTCCTATCCTGTTGTTTTGAGTTCGTATTGTTTGTAGAGTTTCATATTCGTAGGTAGGTACTGTTGTTAACCGATCGCGTCACTTTCAGGGTTCACCAAAGAATAGTAACATGCCAGAGATGGACAGACTGCAGTAACTGTTATATTACAAATTTTCTTTAAGGAAAACAATTTTCCACGTTAACAGGTAAATTGCATAACAAAGTTGTTGTTTGGTTTATTGACTTGTTCCGTCTCCCCACAACCCCATTCCCGTAAATTTTCCCCACTACATGCGACCATATCCCCAAAGGCATCAACTTAACCTGTCGCGGTGTTGTTAAATCACAATCGCGTGTTGTTAACATGCAATGCCTCACTTTAAGGTTTTTCCTATTTTTTATTTTTATATATTTCGAAGGTAATAATTTTTTCATTTTCTTACCTTTTTGATTGCAGTGTACACCTTGTATGAGGTATGTGTAAGGGATGGTTAGCATGTTAACCTATTTCTTTGATATACCATTGAATCTTGGTGGAACTTCATTAACTCACCAAGAGGTGGCACTGTCTCTGACTGAATCATATGCAAATCAAGAGGTAAAGCAGTCGCTTAAGAATAATAAGCACTGAATACTGCAATTAACTGCAATTACAACATAATTATTGCTTCATTTACTATTTACCCAACGAAATGCATTGAGGCGATTCATCGCAATCGCTGGTCTTTGGATTTGCATAAAAATTGACATTTGCATGCGATTTAATTGAGTCTCTGCGATATGCCGCCCAACCAACAACCGTACAGCATGACCTTCATTTTCTGCATCTTCTTCGTCGACTTGGTTGCCTGATAGTCGCTGTCTTTGTGGTCGTGAATGTCTTCATGTTGACTGACATACAATAATGAAGTGTATACCCCTATGCCCTCTACCTGTGGTACTGTGGCAACAATATCATTTACAAATTACTTAAATCACAACAAGTAAATCGCAGTATAGGGTATAGATTGAAATCACTTCGGAAAACCGCTCATTTCGCCAAAGTGTCATTAAATATTCATCAAGTGTCCGCTCTGTCGCACGTTTCCCGGACAAAACCGAACAGTGACGTTTCTCTAGAAATCTCCTGTGGCTCATGATACCATGGCACCTTGTGCCGCAACTATCAAAGACAGATTAATTTGAATTTGATTCAAACAACAAGAATCTAGTAGGTATGGCTCCATCGTCGTCTCCACGTAATAATGACAGCCAACAGTCATAATGACAGGTATTCACGTGGAAACCGTTTACAATTTTCCTATTTACTCGAACCGCAGTCCGCATTACAAATGCAACAATGACAAATGCACTAATTGCAATTGTGTACCAATTAAATATGCACGTGATTTTGAATTTACCGCCAACCATTGAAGTAATAAGAACAGGAATGGAAAATCCAGGAGTCGAATTGTCAGAAGCTTAACCAATCAAAACAGTTAGTTTGAAACATTATCAACAGATAGTGCTCATCGCGATGAGCCATTCCTGTTGCTATTAATTCAATGCTGACGCGTCTCTACAGTGATGATGGAAATCACAAAATGACGGTTATTCAAACACGAACCGTTTGACTTAAGTCAGTCATTAGTTGAATCAGTAGCTCGTGCTATTGACTGAGCTTTTCTCAAATTAGTGGTTTCACCGAGCCAAGAACAATAACTTGAATGAGTAAAACAGATAGATAGAGAAAGAGAGAAAATGATTGCCAATTGCTGGTTGTGTTAATAAATAATGATTGGCAACGTGACCAATCAAATTTTATTGACGACAATTTCGAGTTGAACGAATAAATCAATTTTCCATAGAAAAATAATAATAAATTTTTTTTTTTGTTTATTACCATTTTCAAAATGGAGTCGTCTCTACTGCATGACCAAATGCATTTCAACTTCAACATATAATCGCACAATTGTGGTCATGATCAATGAACTCTTTATTTGCAGCGATTGATCTAAATTAGGTTTGAATCGTTTTCAACCCGTTGTAGTGCACCGATTATGCAAATCTTAAATCGATAGCATGTCAATAACCAAAACAAGATGGAGTTTTGTAATAGGTAATAACGTTTAAAAACAATTTCATTTTGTATTTTTTCTGTTTTGTTTTTAAGTTTCAATTGCAATTGAACTCTTCATTGATTCGTGTCTTAGAGTGTGTTGGAGTAAATTTGCGTGTGCTCTGTTCAGATTGTGGAAATATGTCGGCGGAAAAATCAGGAAAATTGTTTTGTTCAGAAAAATTATTCCCCTAACAACTTTATCAACAGCAAATTGATTTTCTTCAGGCCACCACATTCAACGTAATTACCTCATTTTGTCCATTTAAAGTCGACTGCATGCTTGAACCGATGCAATTGCAGTCAGTAGTTGCACTATAGGTACTATTGCATTCTTATAGTTGCAGTGTTAGTTGCAGAGTATGTTGTTTGTTTGGCTGATAAAATGTTTGTGGCTTTGCAAGTTGATTAGTTGATTAGTTGATTAGTTGTTGTTGTTGCCGATTGGAAGCGATTGACAGCTGATCTGAGCAACTTTCACTGGGAAAATCAATAATAACAACAACCACTCGTCATGATGATGATCATGTTGCGTCAAATTGATCATGAAAGAGACATAATTTGTTACTCAATTTGGACGCGTTTCACTTTGATGTGAAGCCGAAACGATTCTGAAAGTTTCAATTTGCTCCATTCCACAAGAGATGGCGTTGTACGCGTTTGCGAGATTTGGTAAAAAGTTTAATTACATTTTCGATCTTCAGATGCAACAAGCTAATTACGCAAACAGACAAAAACTCAGTACAGCTACTGTGAAGGTAGTAATCATAAATCCGACCCTTGGAAGTACCTACAAAAACGCCAAACATCCCCACCATCCTGTCATGATTAGAATTTCGCGTGATAACACCAAAGTATGTGATTAAACTGGAATTTACTAAGTTAATTACATTTTCAGGTGTGGCTAACTTTTCGAAAATTATATAATGATTAGACGAGAGTTAACGCCGTATTTCAGTAGTCTTTACTCCAAAGATTAATGCCAACCATTTACGGTGAGAGAAATATTTTAATTAGAAACAGGTAAACATATACGAAAATAAAATTCAAAATGAAGTTGTGAACTTTCTTCCACACATCTTCTTGACATGCCATGCTATTCGTCATTTAGACATGCCCGACATGGCACACGGACATGCCTTATCGGCCATCTTTAATTGGAAGTTGAATTTTTTACGAAAATCACTGGATTCACGCAACTCGTAATAATTTTGGTAGAATTACGTGCGGAAATATGTAGTTCAGCGAATGGCTCATAGATGGCTTTGAACAAAGTAGAGATGCTTCGTCGTCAAATTCAAAATGTCAATAAACTTGTAACGTCAAAAATTCAATTTTCATGAATTGATTAGAGCTGTGTCTCGAATAAAAATGAACGTGTGTCTTTGATAAATATGTCCAAGACAGTGATTTACTTGTGATGCACTGCTTTCACATTGTTCATGTTGTATCATATTCTTTCTTTGAATTTCTATTACTCTGCTGTTTCCGTTTTCTCATTTTGAGTAATTGAGTGTCACACGTGTAAATGTTGAATTTAAACAAACAAAACGTTCCAATTATCACCTGGTTGAGATAATAACGAAATTATTAACTGGAACAACATCATTATATCGTGACACACTCATTTCATTTCGTTTTGTTTCAATGAAATCCATTGATTCTGTGACAGACTTGTGAATTAGTGAAATTCAAATGTCACTTCGCACCTGAATCAATTCAACAGATCCATACAAAACAAGTGTCTTTGCAGTAAGACAATTTTCTAGTGAAGACGTCAAAATTCAGGTCACATCAAATATTTACTTAAAAATTTCAAATACTTAACTCGTTGATGAAGTTGTAAACGCTCAATTTAGTGAAGTTTTCCAAAAAAGCTTCCATGAATTCGGTGGAATTGTGAAACAGTCAATTTGACAATTTCATCAGTTTTATTAACTTTTTTAATTCATCTACTCGATATGAAACAGAACGCATCGAATTAACAAAATTGAGTTCTTCCGCTTCAGAAGCTTTGACGTAACGTGAAAGCTCCAAAAAAGCTCTCGATTGTTCGAAGTGAAACTTATCAAACTTGATTTCTTATCCAACTCGCATTTCGTAAATTTGATAACGACATGTTGACGTTAATAAATTAAAACGAAATGTTTCAGTGATAAGAGAATTTTCAAAATTTTCATCTTAATTTTCGTAAACACGACACCATTAATTGACAGGTTTCGGCATAAAATAAGAAATTATTTAAAAATATTCACACAGCCAATTCGAAATTCAATCGTTGTTGAATACGAATTGAAATGTTTTTGATTGCCACAATTCAATAAATAATTTTTTTGTTCAATTTTCAATGAATTAATTATATTTAATAAAATATATTTTGTTAAGTACAATTTACGACCCACTGGGGTGTGGACTTAATCACGTGGTTTAAATTTGAAAATAATTTTTTTTTTTCGCCACAAGCGCCACAAGCGATCAACGCGCAATTAGAGGGCATTCGAGGCGATTTATGAGCGATGGGCGATGTTCGTGTGAAAAGCATGAGTTATGAGTTGTTCAATTAAGTGAATTATTTAAATGTTGTTAATTAATGTGTAGTTTTGTATCAATTTTAAACTGATTTTAAATGAATTCGTCATGTAATTTGTAAGTTTATTGAAATATGTTTATGACAAACTGAAAACATTCAACAAAAATTACACAAAATCCAAGATTTATCGCAAACCTCAATAAATCATTGAGCAAATTTCTTATCAAATCGTGATAAAACGACAGAAACTGAATTTATTTCAATAAACTGTGTTCGTCGTGAATTAATTAATAATAATTTTTCATTTATCTATAAACAATTAAATCTTTTAATTTTAATATTTTAAAATGTTTTAGAAACTGAAATTGTTATATAAAAAAATCACATGAATATATTTAACTTTTTAAATACGAAAATTCAAGCAGATTCCCGAAATGGAGGAGCTGCAAACTTTGTTCAATACAGAATTACTAACTTAACTTGAATTCAACTCGGTGTATCTCATTAACCAGTACTCCAAATTTATCCAATCCTTTTTTGATTTAATCTATTGTTTATGCACTCAATAACTAATAACTTAAAACTGGATTAAACTTTTTGTTTATGACACAATTTTGAAAAATATTCAAAATTTCATATTAGTGACTTAAAACATTTAATACTAAGATAAATCGCTTCCTGTTATAGTTAGCTACATATTTTGAACTACGAAATTCAGAGGAAAACTTGAGGTATATTCACATTCTTATTTCATTAAAATTGGAAAATTTTGTGACGAGTTATGAGGAATTGAACTTCACTAAGTCATTCAAGTGTTTGAGTAAAATGCTTAGAATCAACTTCTTATAACTTTTAAATTAATTCGTGGATTTTTATAGTTTTTATACATTGTTATAAGGCTGAAAAGATCTTTCTAACAAGCTATCAACTACGTTATTGGCATTTATAGTTTTTAAGATATAAGCGTCTATCTCTATTATTGTATTGCAATTATATTATTAATCAATTATTGTTTAAACAATTAAGAGAATGATTAACAAGATTCAAGATGATTCTCAAATTAATACCATCTTGTGGTCCAATTGAATCCACCAGAGACACATTTGGGTGAACCAGGATCCAACCAGGACGCAACGATGGTATGAATTTATTACTAAATTAATTGAATTAAATGACATGAACATAAAATCAACCCTTAAAGTTTTCGGTGCTAAATCCAGCTCATTAGACAAAACCAGAAACCGAAAATTCAAGTGATTATCGAAAACAAGAAAGAGAGGGCATCCCCTAATATGATCCACCAACCCCAGTCAACCCCAGTCGATTTGGTCGCATCTAATTTCACCCCAAAGGAATTTCAGTTCTTGTTAATTATTTATGAACGCGTATAACATGTGTGGAGAGTATGGTAGGTATGTGTGGAGAGATGTGTGAATTTTTGTCCTCATGCTGTTAGATAAATCTTCGGTGCAAATGGTCATACCACAACAAGCATTGAATATTTGCATAGTGGGTACTTTTGTACTATAAAGTGTTTAATGGTTTTAATGGGTTCTTGTGTTTTGCGTCGAATAGTTTTGGTTAAGAAAAGAAAAAACAGTAACTCACCGGAACTAGGTCGATCACTGTATCGGGTGCAGTAGACCCAAGCGGGCCAGACCATTGGTCCGCCACTGGACGATTCGGAAGTTGAGGATGTTGATGAGGTTGTGGATGATGATGATGAAGATGTCGTTGATGCAGTTGCACAAGATGGCTGCGAGGATTGAGAGTTTGCTGATGCGGGTGGTGGTTGCGGTGGTGGTATTGGGACGGGGGTTTGTTGTGTAGAATTTTGCATTTTTTCCAGACACACAATTGAATTGTTTGTGTTTGCATTGTTGTTGGTGTTGTTGTTGTTGTGGTTACTATTGTTGTTGTTGTTTGGATGTGGCAAGACATTTGTCAAATCAATTGGAGCACCATGCTTGTCACTAGAACCACTGACACTGTCCGTTTGAGAGCGATGATGGGTTTTTCTACTGTTACCACTCCCCTTGCCACTATTGCCAGGATAATTGCCACTGGCCCGTTTCAGCAGAGGATCTGTTATGCGTCGACCAAAGTCTGCTTTCAGGATATTGTCTATGCTGAACTTGAGGTTGGAGTCGTTCAAGTTGTTGTTCATGAACGGATGCTGGGGATTCGGATGCATCGGATAATGATAACTAAGTGATGGCGGTGACTGGGATGGTTCCCGAGATGATGACAGACCGAATGCAGTAAGTTTGCTCAACGCTGATTCTTGTGCACTACCACTGGCTCCAGCTAAATGTGATGACATCTTTGAGATTGCATTGAGATGCGAATGAATTCCACTGAAATTCACTAGACTCTCATTGACACTGCTCGGATCGAATTGTTTGACATGCGGTCGAAATCCGATCTTTCCCATTTCCGGAGCGACTCCACCATGTCGAAGCGATGAAAATGCACTCGCTCTAGCAGCAGCCATAAACTGCATTTGTTGCTTCATCAATTCCTCAGCATACAAATGTGATTTTCTTAGGAACTCCTCTTGTAACCGTGTCGGACTAGGACGTATTATCGGTGGTACACGAATAGCAGCCGCTGCAGCAGCTGTCATCATCACAGAATCCACATCAACATTGTGACTTGAATCATTGCTCGCCTCATCGACAGCTACAGGATCACCAGCCGATGGTGTTGGTCGATCCACATCGGACACATTCGAACTGTTATCTATACTCTCACAATCATCAGTCAAACCATTGCTGCTACGATTATTACGAACATTACTATTACTACTTAAACTAATATTGCTGTTGGTTTGTTTTTCTACTAAATTTTGTTCACTATTATTATTATCACAACATTCCTGACCCACAGACAATTCACTGTCGTCACTGCAACAACTCAATCTGTCTGTGACTTCATCGTTTTCATCTAAACTTCCAGATGACACTACTTTATTACGAATCAAATTTGAATAGTTTTCACCCTCACTATCGGTCACTGAACTTCTCATTCTGTTAAAATTATCGTTCAACGATGACATTGGCGGCGAATCACAATTTTTACCATACATTCCACTACTGCTAGCACTGCTCGCTGAACTGCACAATCGAGGACTTGTCACGCCGTGATTTTGTAACATTATACTGTCCGGATGCATGATGCTCGACGATGGCGATCCTGACCCAGTTGATGGCGAACGTTCATTGCATGTCATCGATGCTGGCAATGCAAGTGGCAGCAACGGTAGTGGTCTCGATGTTAGAGTTGTTGTCATTACAGTTGGTATTAAACCGACGGTAGAGTCAACATTTCAATCAACATATTTTCTCAGAAAAATTGTTATTCAATTCAACTGAACAAAAACACTTTCAACTTGATTTTGATTTCAATTTCAATTTTGATTTTAATTTTGATTTTGTCTAGTTAAATGTTTAAAAACAAAAAAAAAATTTTTTTTTTCTCTTCACTCCATTTCGACTCCACTCACTAAGAACAGAATTTTCAAATTTTCAAATTTTCATTAACGTTTTGGCCCCACAATTGGGCCCGTAAACCCTCACTAGAATTTATAAAAATTTCACGTCGTTACGATCCAGACCACGTCGTTCAACTACTGAGCCCCAACGATAAAATCCAAGTCAATGGATTGGGCGGTGCTGAAGTTGAAAAATTTTCTTCCCACTCTTTTATTTCAACGGAACAACATGTGGTTCGTTGTGCTCTTCTTGCATACTGCAAACCGGTTGCATCATGTTGATTGGTGTAATTGGGCGTAACTTATGTTCCCACTCAGAAAAACATATTTCAGGGCGCGTCCAGTTGATTCTCATCTTCATTGGATCACGAATTTCTCTTTTCTCTCATTTTCATTGCAACGGAACAGTTTTAGTGTGAGTCGGTTTTCCTTTCTCCTCTCTTCATACATTCTTATTTACTCATTCGTGAAATGCTGACACCATGCGTTTGTGTAAATAGAGTAGTTCCATCTCATTCCCGCAAGTTCACTTCGAGTTGAATGTGGTGAATTGCCTGTGGTGAGTTTCATTCTACTCAAATTCGTTCTGCACTGAAAACGTGTGGAACATCGAATTTCGACTCGTTCAACTTTTGAATTGAATTCAATTTTGTGTGGCAATTTTTGGAAAAATTTCAATTTGAATTCTGATTCAATTATCAATTTCAATTTTCACACTTTTCTCGTAAGAATTTTAAATTGAAACTAAAATTGAACAGAAACTCATTCAATAATTATGACATTTGAATGCATTCAATCTGGCGTTGACAGCCGACGCTGCATTCAAATGCAAATCAAAATGTTCAATATTATTTTCATATTTATTCAAATTCATTTTCAACTTGACGCAATCAACATTGAATTGAATGCAATGCAATTGAAACGAAATGACGAACGGATTGGTTGACTGGTTGACTAGTTGATTGTACTGTTTCATGTCATATCACGTTCCGCGTGGTAGTTTGACGTTTGACGTTTGACATGACGACAGTTTGCAGATTGAAGGGAATATTTTTGATGTCAATACATAATTTGCGGTTTGTAATTATTAGTTGATGAATAATTGCAAATATAATTAAATGTATTCCCTTGATGAGGATGTAATTACTCGATTGTACTTCCATTTCGTTGTCAATTCTCATTTGATTGAATCATGCAATCAATGGAATTTTAGAAATTCGTTAGTTACCTGATAAAACATTGATTTGACACAAAATTATCAGCAGGAGACTTGTTAAACTTTCATCATTTTTCTTAAATTGCACAAATTGCATTCGATGCTATTTTATGGCAATACAACATTTCTAATGTTGTTCAAATTTGTTCAATTATTTGAAACATTCTGTTTGTTTGATACCGCTAAGACGGGAGAAATCTTTAAGAATCCAAAATATTTTTTTTCATTTTCAATCGTAACTTGTGGATTTTATAAAATCCTCTCATGCTACCTATAAATGTCCATTAGCCATTGCGTTGACGTAAAATCTTGTTACATGTGTTTGGCTTTTAATAAAATTATTTACGTAGCAACATTCATTAGCACTTTTAGTCAGTTTAGTCTTTAATCTGAAATGCCTTTAAATGGATTTTTTTTTTTTTTTTTTTTTTGCAGTTTTGTTTCTATATAGAAAAATTGTTTGTAGACAAAAATATTGGAGAAACTGAAATATGCGGAGGGGAAACACTTCCTCCTCTTTTTCATCATTTAGGGTGTGTGCGAAACGATACTTAATCTAAATCTAATTGCAATATATTAGACACGGTGTGCGAATTGGTTTTCTTGTCTAAATTTTGACATCTGGAAATTGAAGTTGTAGAAATTTGTGTTAAGAAATTGTTATAAGATTAAAATTAAAATTGAAGTGAAATTGATATGTATGAAATGTTTATATTATTTTTAAGTTTACAAATTCAAAAGAACAAAGACAAATGTAGACTCCTGGAATCACTCAATGAAGAAGTACTAGAATTAACAAATTCAGCTCTATTAACCATTTGCTGAATTACATGTTTCTTACAGAAATTTTCACATCGATTTCTTGCAAATAAACAAAGATTGATTTTGCGAAAAGTGAGAAAATGAATCCTGCAGATAACTGTTGCATTTAATATTGTAAATGAATGCAAATGGACTATAGAAGTCAATTAAAATGAATTCCGTGGGCAATTATTTTACAGTTGAATTTTGATAAAGGTCAGAGTTTCAATTGGATTCGAAGAAATGTATCACTTCAAGTGATAAGGTGATGGAAAATGGGTAAACTCTAAAGTTATTTGAAATAATAGAATTGAATTGAAACGAACGAAACGAAACAGAATTAATGCCACAAAAGAATCGACTGGACTGGAATTTAACCGCCCAGATAAGTAACTAATGGTGCTAACACGGTAGTAACAAATAATGTGACTTGATATCCAATTTTCACCTTAACAATCAATTAGCACCTTCACGGATGGTGATGGTAGTTCTATCTGTGGTTAGTTGAATGCATGGTTGCATTCAAGCATGGTTTCACAGTGAATCGGATTGAGTTGAACATTTATTATCATGTTGTGCCATTTTAGCAATTGTCGCTAAACAAACAACGCCAAGTTCTGCTAATATTGTAATTGGAAGTTGGCGTAAATTATACAAGTAGGCATGGATGGCGGTTCCAAAATAGGTAGTCACCCAATGAGCCTGTTTAATAGTCGTATATAGTGTATACTCGTATCGTAGTCGATAAATTGAAATTTTCAATCGAAATACCAAACAATCAGTGACTTTGAAATGAAACTAAACCTTAGTATCCATCGATTAAACTATAAGAATTGCGCCATGGATCGAGTTCAAAAGATCAACACATTCAAGCTGATAAAAGGCAACGAACCCATTTTCAAAAAAGGTACGGTAGTGACAATTATATCCGATTTACCATGAAGTTATCGCAATATTGAATCGGTAAACGTGTAAATTAGATTCAACTTTCAACTGATATGTATAGGTATACCGAAGCAATGAGACATTACCCGAAGCATTTCAACGACAATCGGACAATCATAGTTGATTTGGTGCGAAAGGGAATATGATTGAGACAGTCTGGAGAAACGTCGTTAATGGTCAGAAATCGATGTAAGTCAAAGAACAAGCAATTCTGCACAAGTTTATCGAACTATGCCAATCAACCTGTATATGCTGGCATTATGCTATAGGTACCTATACCTAGTGATATGAACAGGTGATGAGGAGATGGACGCATTCAATTGCTGTTTTATTCCAATATGAAACAGTTGTTTGTTTGACTGTTGGCTGTCGATAGCAATTACACGGTTTGACTTCAATCATCATCAACTTTGGTCAGACAAAGAAGGTATCAAACGACTGGGTATGAGACCAATACAAGACAACTCAACGTCAACGTTATAACCAGTGCACGGTAATTACTTTATGTTGAACAAATGTCGACTTGATTCCACTGAGAAATGTTTGAAATAAACGTTCTTTCTACATAGGTATCTACTATTTTTGGTCAATGCAAACGTTTGTAATTAGATCAAGTTTTTCAGTTGATTTCAGTTGAAATTTCAGATTTTATGAAAGCATTCTTCTGTCCAGATGAGGGTGAAGAACAAAATTCTATCACTACCATTAATTCAATGCTACAAGGATAAAGGTGTGACGAAAAACATGAGCTAATTGAATGCTAATTAAAAATCAAAGCAAAACATACAACATATAAACGACTCGATTTATGTCTCATGTCGAATGTAATTAACTCAAAATTGAATTTTATTGAATTGAAGTGATTCTGTGCAGTTTCTTTGGATGAGAAACACCTTCGGAGTGCGTAACTTTATGTACCAGTAGCGGGTGTCTTGTAAGTTTCATTTCAACCGAACATGGTGTCATGTTTTCCTTAATTACGCCCGAACTGATGCTGCAAGAAGGATAATCTGCAGATATAAAACAAATCTTTATTGAAAAGTCAAGCTAATTCTAATTAAAAACATGCAAAATTATATTTAAATTAATTAAAATTTTTAATAATTCTTCATCAACTTCTGCAATTCCTTACAAATTCTTCAAGAATCACTACAAATGTTTCTAATCACCAATGACACCCACTAACAAAACCTCTCAACTGTCTTTTCTCTCAATTTTCATTGAACTAGTATACCGACATCAAGTGCACAAACCGACATAACCGATACAAACATGTTTTGAATGAATAAATTTATTTAATAATTATTTAATATTAATTTTCTAGTAAAAAATAATTAATAATATTGAATTGAAAGTAAATTGTTTTTAAAATTCATTAATCTCTCACGTTTCAAATGTTAAAAATGTCTAAAGGATCAACAACTCAATATTGTAGTATCAATTGTATGAATTGTAACCACATAACATTGATTCTGAAGGTATAAAATGTTAAAAATGAATGTTAAAACACCATGTACCTTCAAGGATCACTAGTAGAAATGTTGATGAATTGTACAAAACCTGCAAAACAGACGAAAAGTAAATCAAACCAAAAGAATTTTGTTTTTGATTGCTGTAATTTCCATATAAACAAAATTTATTATGTATCTATTTACATTAAATGGAACTAACACATTAAGCGAAATTTAAAGTTAATTTTAAAAAAATAAAACATTAAATAAATAAAACTATACTAGAAAATTTTCCTAAAATCATAAATTCATTTTTTTGTTTTTGTTGAGGTTTTACAATGTGTAAATATAAAAAGTAAATACAATCTTGAAAAAGTTATTCTTCATTTTTAGGTTTTACATCCTTTCCAAAATGCCATTACGATCTCATGTTAATTAATCGAATGAGTTATACTTAAAGTTTATATTTTTTATTGTTTTAAATTAAATAAACTAATTTTAACATATTACACGTATGTATATATTATAATTATATGTTATAAACATTACAAACTGTACATTAGATGATAAAATCAAATTACATTATTTACTTTATAATAATATAATAATGTATCTTTCATAATTTTTCTGTCTTTTCTCTGCTCTAAAAGTTCATCGCTTAAAATAGCAATAATTTTTCCTTATTACATTCTATTAAGTATATTCTTTCATTTTATGTAATTTTTAAATGTATTTATTATAATAATAATATGAATCTTTTTGCAATACAACAACTATGCAAATTATCATTTTTACTTAATTATTCATAAATTATTACAATAAATTACTTTATACACATTGAAGAATTCATTAATTATTATTATCAGTAATGTGAGACATATTTTTGTTTTTATTTCATTTTTAAGTTTATAATTTTTTCTTGTTGACTAAATATTCATTTGAAAGAATTTTAAAGCATTTAAATTTGTATGTTTCATGACATTTTCTTATGTTTTTTCTATACAATTTTCATCTTATTAGTTTTATTTTGATAATGCAATGAGAGCTCTAAATTTTATTAATTCTTTAATTTATCATAGTGCCAAGAAGTGAAACATGTCGATGTTTTACTATAGAAATGCCTCTACTGGTAAATATGACTGTGATAATGTAAGTTATTGTTTTGCGGAAGGGTCTATTGCTATATCTTAATGATTATGGCTATTGCTATTGATGTAATATCGGACTTATTGAAATATGACGTGTGGATAAATGATTCAAACTTGGCACTAACAAGAACGATTTGTTACAATACATTGCTGTGTAAATGCTATCTGTAACACTTTAATATAAGAAAATAAATTAATCTAGTTGAAACGAGATGATTTTATTTACCACTTTTAAATTTCAAATTTATAACTTATACAATAAGTAGAATATATCAAAATATATGATAATAATTCAAGTAAATAATTTTATCGACTCTTCTCAAGATTCTGTGGTAGAAATGATTTCCAAACTTCAAGAAAATTCGAAAATATCTTCAAGAAAACATACAAATATCAACCAGATTAACAAAATTTTGAAAATTATAAATTAAAACAATTCTGAGTATTTACACAGTGTTTGATAGCTATTAAACGTTTTAACAACAACATAAAGTAATCACATCGTAAGAGTATATAGTGAATTACTTGATTTTCAGATGCTTTCGCTTCACATAGAACCTTTTTACAATATCTCAATTCCAGTGTTATCAATAAACTTAAAAATTCTTGTTACATCCGGGAAAATTTGAATTCTAGTTGTGGTTACTTGTTTCAAAATAATAAAGTGTATTTACTATTTCTTATGAACTTTATTCGAAGAATATAAAAATAATAAATAATTCTTAATTCTATTAAAACCTATTACGCATTACAAATAATATCTTTGTACAACAAAGAAAATGAAATTATTTTTTGAAAAATTTACACAAACTAAAACTAACCGAAAACTATAAGCTTGGAATTGTTATTATGATTTTGAAAATTTTACTAATTAAAATAAAAAATGAAAATTACTCTTGATGAAAATTATTAATTATTAATTTGTGTAATTTCGATTTAAACACTTGGAACACTTGAACGTTTAGTAAAAACGATTCGTTACTTAGAAGCACAGATTTCATTTTTTAAATATTTTATACATTAGTTATATCATAAAAGATAACTAGATCAACAGTATGTTCTCGGTAAGTGCAATTGATTTACTAAAATATCCAATTTTCGATAATACCAATTCCTCTTGGCCTTTGCCAGCCAAGATAATAATATTAGTGCCTTTTTCCTGAAAATTTTCTCTTGTTATTTTAAACATATTTTCCACATATTAGATCTTAAATCTAAATAAATAGCAGTATTTTTTCATTTTTTATTTTTCAAACTATGTTAATTTTGTGTAAATATTAAATTTTTTAATACATCCAACAACCTTTGATGATTCTAATTTATCGAAAAAATATAACAAAATTTTCTGTTTGGGATCGCTAATATTTCCAATACAAATTATTTAATCGAAATAATTGTTAAATTATTAATTAAATCAGAACAGTTATTTATTATCAAATTACACGCAGTTCGAATTTTTCTAAATAAAAATTATAAAATTAAAACAGAATAAAAGGCAACATAGAGTAGATTTTTTTTTGTTTTTATACTGTTCTCTTCACATTTTCTTTTAAATATTTTCTTTACATACTTTTTATTATAATTTTAATTAATCCTAAATACATGAATTTTACAGTGTTTACTTTTATCATTATTTAAAAAAACTGTTTCATCAATAATTATTTCCCTATAAGCGTATTCTTCATTGTAAATTACAGTAATACATTTACACAAATTTTTTATAATCCACATCCAAATATATTTTTTATACATTATTTGTTCTTCATTAAAGTCCTGCAGGTGAGTTTATTTTAACATAAATTGTTAAAAACTAAGTTTTAAAAATCGAATTGATATTTTTTCTTTTTATACTAAGTTTGATCAAACGAACGAAAAAGAGAGATTGCATGTGAACTTTACAATTGTAATTCACTTTCTATCTTATTATTTATTATATATGTAGTAAACCCATTTATCTTATTTCAAGAATGGTTTTCATAAAATTACAGGGCTTCATTTATTTTGTTTTCTTACAACGGTGTTTAGCCAATTAGTTCCGACAAAGCATCTATGTATGTTTATTATTAAAAAGTAACAACATAGTAGGTAAGTAAGTAAAATATACACACATTTGTATTCATTAACACTTCTAGCATCATTTAATTCTTACACTAACATAATTTATGCACAATTTTAACGAATAATTATTATTATCAGAATTGGAAATAATTGATCCTCATGAAATAAAGGTAAACATAGCAAACGGAAAGTATTATGATATTACTAATTGAAAGAGAACAACAAAATAATATCAAAATGAAAATTAAAAATTGATTTATATAACTCACAGCCTAAGCGAAATAAAAACAGAAAATAAAGAATAGTAATACATTGGGTTCTTGTTTATTTAAGAAGAATGTTATTAACTAAACAAATTTTCACTTGTATACTATCTGTACATAAATTGAATTAAAATTATTTTCTTTTTTAATCATGTATAAAAATAAATAGAAACGATTCATAATATTATGAACAATTAACATAAATGCAAATATTTTGTGTATATTATTTTAATTAATTAATTATTTTTTGACTACCAGAAATTTAGCTAAGTACATCATTAAAATAAATCTTGTGTGAAAATTATCATTAATCAAGGATATTAAATTGATATAATGTTTGATTTTTGTTTAATGGAATGATCAAACCTTTTACACTTTTACTTTTACAAACATACACGTAGTTTTCTTAAAGCTTTTTCTGCGCAAACGTTTTATTTTTCATTTAATGCAATTAGGAAGTACACTCATCCTGTTCCACCAACCTTATATCTTTTTAATCTCAATAAAATCCAGTTTTGTACTAATGCCTTCTATTTCCACTTAAGATAAAATCAAAACTAAGATATTGCATTCAACTAATAGTAAAGTAAGAATGAATGAATAAATAATAGTTAGATAAAGATGTAGATGCATTTTTGTGGGACACCTTCTCTATGTTGAATTTCAAAATTAAAGCTATTGATGAATTTTAAAATTGGGCTATGGCATCTGTGACATGAAGGCTAATCTTGTGTTGTGACTGTGAAATAAATCTGCGTTAATTTGGAACCACAATGATGTTTGAATTTTGAAAATGAATTATATTTTGAAATTATGTATTTGTATTTTATGGAAAATAAAAGCTCGTCCATAGAAATTTATTATGAATTATTATTTTTTTGTTTTTCTTGTGGAAAATTAATAAATTTTCTTTTACTTTTTATCGTGCATGTTAATATATACAACAGGCGATCTTGAAAATAAGATCTGGCTAAAAATTACTATAAACAGATAAAAAATATGGACAGTCTTCAATGAAGAGTTGAATACAAGTGTTGATTTTTTTGGTTGATTCACACACGACAACATTTTTTCACATTTCCATTAAAGTAGTAAGTGAATATAAATTGTATGTTCTTACAATATTTAATGTAATCATCATTTTATCATTTATTATAATTATCGTTGGAACACAAGGTTATCTCTCCTTTTCTCACCTATTGGTTGTGTTAAGGTTTATGCCGGAAACAGTAGTTGCTGCTGTCAATGTATCATTGGAATTGTTGTTCTGTTGTTTAAGGGATATCTCACTTCCACTTGCTATAATTGTTGAATTTGTTCCAGCACTTGATGCAACTACTTGGTTAGTTACAGGTATGGATCGCATAATTGCATGTCGTTGAACTGGTCGTGTTTTATTTAAAATGTGTGCAGCATTTGATGGAGTTACTTGAAGTGTTTGTGTTTGACCAGAATTATTCTTTTGAACTGCAAGATTTACTACTTTCGTATATAAAACTCGCTTTTGTTCGGGATCAAGATACATATTAAGAGTCTTCTCAACTTTCAATCTTTGTTGTGCTGATTGATTATTTTGTATACCTTGCTGGGATGCTGCAGCATTAATTGCATCAGTGTTTTTTGGATCAACAACTAAACTTCCTTGAAGACCTGCACTTGTTACTAAATTAACTTTTATATTGGATGTTGGAACTTGATTGTAATGTATTTGGTTTTGTAAGTCTTGAATTGGTGTTGCAATTGCAAAATTTGAGGCTGTTCCTGTGCCTCCAGATCCTGTTGAATTCAATATTATTTTACTACCTTGCTGATTCTGTCCAATTATAGTTATTGGCTGTGCCGATGGTTGTAAACTATAATTATGATTACTTGCTACTGCTACAGCGGAAGCTGATAATGCGTTTTGTGTTTGTACACTTAAATCAGACCCAACAATCGGGTAACTGGACATTTTTATATAATTTCCTGTTTGTTGGTGGAGTTGTTGTTGTTGTTGTTGCTGCTGCTGATTTGCAGTATTTTTCGAATTACCAATAGTGTTAACCAAGTTGTCATCATCTTGTTTTATTGTTTGCATTGTTCCTTGTTGAGAAATGTGGATTTTACGATTCAATAATTTTGTCTGCTTTAAAATATTTTGTATAGCTGAAATGAAAAGAAACCTTCTTGTAACGGATCATTTGAAAGACTATGACTTTGTGCCTTTTTCTTAAAAGAAAGAATGGAAATCAAAATAAAGATTAAAAATTTTTCTAGTTTTCCGTTACAAAATATTGATATAACTACTAACACCAACTTTAAATTCAACCAGACCAATTCCCAGAAATGTAATAAAGAAAGGGTAACATTTGAAGTGTTCAAGAACTACACTAAATTAACAGTGGAAATCTGTTTGAAGAAGGCTACTGTGTAAAGGATAAAGAACTACAAACTAATCTACACATGAAAACCACTTGAAATCATTTGGAAGTGAGTTGGATAAACTGTGCATCCAACTGAAACTAATGGGAACATAAAGGATTAACAACCATCACCAATTAGTAGATTTAGAAGTGCTAAACAATGTTTGACTTTTGCAAGTCTCATGAAATCATGGGTAATCTCCATAACCTTAACATTAAAATTTTTACAATAATAACAATTGAAATTCCCCCTAGCGACGACGAAAATCTCTGCAAATATCATGAACAAAGATGTTATTCAATAATTGTAACTTTATTCACAAACAATTCGACGTTAGAAATTAAAAAAGAAATAAATGAAATATTTACAGTTCTGTTACCAAAAAATAAAAATAAAAAGTAGTAAATTAACTGAATACTACTAGATACTATCTACACTAATGTATACCGCTTATTCTTACCATTTTTATCACTTGGTCCATTTATTTGCCGCTTATTTGTTGGTGTACCACTTGCAAGGACAATTGTCCCTGACGAATCATTTACACTAAATCCACTTGTTGCGGCATTTAAAATTTGTTGTGTTGGCGATTGTGTGGTTATTTGTTGAACCACAATATGAGATTGCTGTGTTGGTTTTTGTGTTACAACCAAAGATGTAGATTGTGGTGTAGTTGATGAATTGATCATATTATTATTATTATTACCTCCAGTGCTGTTTAGATCAGTTCCTAAAATGCTGCTTGTATGAGATACCAAACCACTTCCACTTATGACCTTTTCTAGTTTAACATTACCCAGTGATATCATAGTGTTTTGTTGATTTTGATTGGTTTGTATAGGAACTTGAAGTGGTTCTGTTTTTATAATTTTCGGAGAACCGGCTAGATTTAGATTTGATAAAATAGCTGTTGAATTTGATCCTATTGATAGTGTAGAATTAATATTAATATTTTGAGATGAAACATTTATTTTCGTCATGTCAGTGGTTGCATTCATATTTGAAGATGTAACAACAGATGTTGGAGCTAAAATTTCTTCTGGTGGTTCGATTTTAATTGTTTGAATTGTATCATTTTTATCATGTTCATTCTTAAAGAATTTTTCATCTGTACTAACATTTCCAATTGTAAATGATGAATATCCCAATTGATTATTGTTTGATATTTTCTTAATATTTCTTTTGATTTCCTTTTCGTCTGATGATCCACAACCATTCACTAAGAATTCTGGATCAAATGCTGCTTGATCTTTTGCATCAACATTCAATTTCTTTTCTTCTATCACATCTAACAAACTACCATCTTCGAGGATACCATTCCAAAAATTGGTAGTTTGATTTAATGCTTTCACTTCATCAATCTGACATTCTTGTAAAATGTTATCTAACATTTTCTCACTATCTTCCTCACCAAGGGATAGATTTAATTCATTTAAACTGTCACCACTTAAATTTAAATCCGTACCGGAATTCGATCCATCAGATGTGTAACACATCAATTGTTCATCAGCACCAAGTTCATTATATGCAAATGATGATGTTAGGAAAATTGGATCTGATCTTTCAGTGAACACCGAAGATGGTGGAGATGATCCTAGTCTCTGCATTTCTATTGCTATTTTTGTTTGTTCTGTAAATGCAACTGCAGTATCGAACTGACATGATTTAATTTGATTTTGATTTTCTAAACTATCATTTATATTTTCTTCTGGAGTTTTAGGTCTAAAATGTAACCAATTTTTTCTCACATCTTCTAGTAATGCATCATCAATTCTAGTGCTTTCATCTCTATTGAATTTGTTCGAATTCGAATTAATCATTTGATGTATCGCCAATTGTGATTTTCTTTGTGAAATGGAATTTATTGAATTTGACAAACCATTATTATCAAGTCTTACTAAATTATTTAGATAATTCTTATTTGATACTTGTCCATTTAAATCCCATGTTTCGACTTCTACTAATTCAGTTTTAATCACTTTTTCGCTGAAACTTTTTGTTGCATTTATGATACTACTTAACCGAGCTAAATCTACATTCTCATCATCCAATATATTATTATAATCTGTTTCCATTTCTTCTTTTTCACGTTTTATCACAACTTTATCATTACTATTATTCAATATCGTCCTCGAATTACTCGTACTTGTGTTAACATATTCAGCGCTATTACTTATACTGTTATTTATGTTATTGTTACTAATATTAATTGGATTATTCGTACTATTTCGGTTGTTAAAATCACTGGTTTTGACATGAGTTCTCACTAAGTCAATAACTACACTTGAATCAGTAGTAGTAGCAGCAGCAGCAGCAGGAGCAGGAGCAGGAGTTGATGGAGTAGCAGCAGAAGCATAATCAAGACGATGAATATCTTGAATTTGTTGTTGTGCCATCTGTGGATGATTAACTACTGTTTTTTGCATCCAATCTTCATTGTTGCAATCCACTTGCTCACGTTTCACAATATCTTGGTTTATTAAATAACTACTAGATTTGTTAATACTATTTTCTTCAATACAACTATTACTATTAGAGTTATTGTAAGTATTCCGTATTATAAGCGGAGCCGAAGTCTTGTTTCTGTTACTATTATTTATATTATTACAAGTTCCACTTGAATTGGAAATGAAATCTGTGCTTGAGGAAAGGTAAGTAGTGTCCCGTGAGATATTATCATTTTCTCCTGAATTAGTTTTTGCAGAAGATGCAGGCATTCTACTGTCAAATATTGTGTAATCAAGTTGTGACCAAATATCATCCGTATTTGTTGATATTCGATCTAGTATTACACGACCACCACGACCAATTCTGCGTCGTGTGAACCCAATACATCGTGTTCTGAAAATTCAATTTATCTTTTAAGTAATTCTCTTATCGAGATTCAACCAATGAACAAGTACCGTGGATGCCTCAACGAAGCTAAAGTAAATCGAAAACGAGGATCAGCGATACCATTTTCCTCTTTTGATTCCCATGGCCAGTTGCCAAAACCTTTGGTAAGCGGCTAAAAATTATGTAAAAAAATTCATTTCAATTATAAAAATATCATATTAATAATATTCATTCTTAATTACCCTATGATAATCACAATTTTTATTGCGTCTAAACGCATATAAACCTTCGTCTTCACCCTCAGAACCACCTAAATGGTTACCATTTACATCTTCTTCATCAGACGATACAGTAGATTCAACAGCGGCAGGTGATGAGCTTTGCGTTTGAAATTGTTTCTCTCGTTGCAATTTATGTTTTCGTTTCTTATACTGACGTTTTTCTTTTCTACTACCACTGTCTAAATCACGCTTTGCTGGAGCAACAATAGCTCCAGTTGCAATGCCAGACGAATTAAGGTACTGTGACGTTGAATAATGATGTGATGACGACGACGACATTAGACCAGAATGCGTCAGACTTGAATGATGTGAGTACTGATTCGTGTATAATGGTGCAAATGCAGGCCTATAAAATAATGAATAAAATAAAAATTTAATATAATTATTTTGTAAATTATCACATACCTCGAACTCTTTACTGTTGAGCTCAATTCTGAAAGTAGACTACCACTGAAATCTCGTGCTTGGTATCTTTTCTCAAATATCTCAATAGATAAATGTAGTTGTTCACGTTTTGTTTTTTCTCTTCTTTTAACCATTTCAAGAAGACTTACAGCACGCGACAAATCTCGTCTAAAATAATTTGATTTTGTTAAATGAAATTTGTAACTGGTAACCTTCCTGTCACAGATCAAGATTTACCTAAGTTTCAGCATTTTCTCATATGAAGTTTCATCATTTTTCCTATTCTTTCTAGTTTGCATTTTTTCTGTTCTTCGACGGAATGCTAAGTATGGATTATTTGCGGCAAGTCCAGATCTGTTCTCCGTCTTCACAGACAAAATGAGTGGATGTTGCTGTGTTAATTGAAAATTTCATTATTGTCAAATTTATGAATACATTTTTATTAAACCAACCGTTTTAAGACGTTTATTCAGCCAGTAATCATATACAGCTATACTGACTTCATCATCTTGTTTGAGTAGGGCTTTGGCTTCGTTCAGGGTAACCACTGTTTGTCCGGAACTCTTCTCAAGCCTATCCATCATTTGTTCAAATTTCAATGGTGTTAAATCTAATCTTCGTGATTGAGAATTAACCCATATTTCATCACCACTGTCCATATCATAATCGGGTATGTCTTGCTCAAGTCCAAGTGCTATAAATTAAAATAAATTTAATTATTTTACTATTAATGTTTTATATTCATTTTTCATTCTCTACTTACGTTGCATATGAATTAACTGCCGTGGGATTTTATAACTACTGGGATAATTTCGATCATAGCTTTCCGTTTCAACTTGGAAAACTTCTGGTGTTGGTATTATTAGTCCTGTACAAATTGCACGTTGCAGGTGATGTTCCTAGAAGAAATTTATTCGAATTTTGAAATTTTCTAATAAAAATTATTCATTATAAGAAACTGGGCTCTACTATTAATTCATATCAAATACTATGAGATAAAATAGTTATTAACATTTGTAATTTTCATGATTAGGATATTTGAAGGAGAGTAAGATAACTTGGTTAATCACACATTTATGATTTTGTTCATTAAACAACGTTGTGAGATTATAAATTAAATATTTGATTAACAGACAGATTTTTAAGGACGAGTTTCTTATATTTATGGGTAATATTAGTACATTATAACTAATCAACTAAGTTATATTAGATTTTTATATTCATGAATGCGTGCTTTCTCTTCTCCTTGACAAGAATACTTCAGGAATAATAACAGAGCATTAACTGTTATTTTACAGACAACAACATTCGTTAAATTCAAGAATCCTTGTATCGTTCATGTTAATAACATTCATGATCTTATATTGAAAACCAATTTGTGGGTAAATCTGTAGCTAATATTTATAATTAAAAGAGGATCATCCTTTTGTCTTGAAACTTTTACCAATTTAACAGTGTGTTCGTAAACATTGTTTACTGTCAAAATGTTCCTGTGAACATTGTGTGTGGCGCAATTTAGAAGAAATCAATTTTAACTATAAGGCAATCATTACAGAATGATGAAAGATGATTTTTTAAATAATATTTTTAATAAATTTATTAATAATTCATTCACTATCCACTAAGAGTAGGTATAAATTCCTTAAAAAGATTCAAAACCAAAAATGTAAGGTTATGTTATCTTGAACATGATGTCTTTTGGAATATTGTTATATCTCATAAAATGATTAAATTTTATTGCTTGAGGATTAAGTAAATCATAAAATTGAAATTTTACCTGAAAGTCATAAAAGAAAAACAAAATAATTATATCGAATTTCTTTCAAATAAAACTTACTGATTCTTCTTCCTTTTCCATTCCACTTGGCATTTGAGGTACAGCCCGATTAATAGCTGAATATTCCGGTAAATCTGGTAAATCCTCAGCCAAATAAATTGGCATTGGTTTTGAGGGATCCAGGGCCCTCGCCCTAAACGATAATTTCGACATATTCAATCGCGTCGTATTCCAATGTTTACAATCCGAACAAGATTGACATTCACCACGATATTCCTAATAAAGATATTATTGACATATTGAATATTGAATTTCAATTTCAATTTCGATTCATTCATTATTACTATTACATATTATTATATTTCATACCACTTGATATTCACAATTATTTTAAATTTCAAATTTTAAATAAATTATAACAAAATATTTTGACAATTGTTTCAAACATCACTTTGAAAGCAAGCACACAACCAACCAAAACAAATAAATTACAAAAATATTCAATTTATACTGCGTGTACTCGAAGCAAGTGTCAAAAATCATGTATAAAATAATTCATTTGTATTGTTAAATGAATTCTCATGTGTTAGTATGGGCGAATTACAAAAACAACACACCTTTCCTCCCAGCGGCAACCAATACGGCGAAATCAAGCGAAAATTGTTAACAAAAAAAAAAATGGAGGTTTCAATGGAAGAAAAAAACTAAAAAAAAAAAAGAACAGATATCCGCGCGATCACGATTATCCGCGAACCGCTGGATTTATAGACAAATCCGCTATTATCACCTAACAATTTGCCATCATTGAAGTTATTCACGCACTCAAGACACATCAAAAAATTAAAATTCTTTCATTTCAAAACTTTTATATGTAGAGCGTGGTTTACAGAAAGCCATAATGGCGACCAAACCAACAACACCACACAACAAAACCAACAGAATAAACACGAGTGTAGTTTTCGTGCAAATAACTCTCTCTTTTCGTTGCTTTTGCGCGCGCACTATTCACATACGACTGTCATATAATACTATCTCGTTTTGTTACCAGATCAACTGGCAATCATTTTTTTCTTCTTTCAAATGTACACACGTTTTTTTTATTTCCCTCGTCTTCTTCTTCTTCTTCTTCTTCTTGTTTAACTATACACTGTTAAATGACAATTTCAATTTGAACGAATCGATTGTACGCAACCAATTAAATGCGCCACCCAAAATGCTCTTGCATGCGCACACACTTCATTGCTGTGTCACACAATCGATGACTTTTATTCTTTGCCTTTTTCACACTTCATTTTACATAACTTAATCACTTTTAACTTATTATATTTTAATGAAAAACGATAGATTATTTCTTTAAGAATATATTTAATACGTTTTCTATCTTTCTAACGCGGTCGAACAAACGTAAAAACAATTATATCGTGCAACAAGATTACTTTTTCACACCGCCACGATTCTGACTATTGACTAACCACAATGGCGGACTATTCATGGTGGGTTTAAAATCATCAGCACGTGAAGCAAAAAATTTTAGATAAATATAAATACATTTTGATTTGATTTTAAATTTTGCTGGAAAATTGAGAAAATTATTATTTTCATTATTTTCACATTTATACTTCGTAACAATTGTTTGATTAAGAGAAATTTGTTTAAAAAATTTTCATTTTTATACTTTTAAGGCTGCGTACATTTAAACAAAATTATTAAAAGTTTTTAATCAAATAAAATAAAATTGCAGTAAAATGAAATTTTTCATATTTTTATATTTATTTCAACATTTTTAAAGATGAAAATTCAAATTTTTCCCTTAAATATAAATATAATTTTTAAAATATAAATCTCATTATTATAAATTTATTAATTTTTAAAGTAAAATCTTTAATTTCAATCGAAATAAAATTATGAAATATTAATAAAAACATTAAAAATATTTTTAATTTTAATAAATTTCGGAACGTTGCTTGTTAGGCTGCATACGTTTTGCTCATTTTCGATAAAAATTCGTACTAGAAAACACTTTCGCCGTGGAAAGACACAATTTTCGAAGTCGAAACAACAAAAACCATACACATGACAATTGGGGGAAAATCCGCAGTTTTGTGTACACGGAGCGGTTGTTTTGTTTTGTGACAGTGATCATATGAAATTAGGATCATGTATCCAACAAGTTCCCAGAAGAAGTACTGGACTTATTCCAATGAGCACGAAATAATGTCATTGAGGATGAAACAAAATAAAGAGTTCATTGAACGTCATGGTTCGCAAATGGATGTAAGTATCGCTTGACTTTATTTAAGTCTGGTTAAGTCTCTTAGAATTCCATAGATGACTAGGATCAACAGCAACTACACTTTTTCCTAACACCCGAGGAAGAAAGACTGCTACTGAAACAGTACGACGCTCATTTGAGAGATTTTTGCAAAAGATTCGAGCCACCAATGCCGAAGGCTATCGTAGGAACAGCGTTTCACTACTTCAAGAGATTCTATTTACACAACTCACCCATGGATTTTCATCCAAAAGAAATTCTGTATTATCTGCTTGAATTAACCTATAAATTATTTTGTAAATAATCTTTATTCCAGTGCAACATGTGTTTATTTAGCTTGCAAAGTGGAGGAGTTCAATGTTTCCATTGGTCAATTCGTTAGCAATGTTAAAGGTGATCGTGTCAAGGCAACTGACATTATTTTATCCAATGAATTGTTGTTGATGCAGCAGCTGAATTATTACTTAACTATACATAATCCATATAGACCAATAGAAGGATTTTTGATTGATATAAAAGTAAATTGAATTTAAAAGAATTTTCCAAAATGCGTAACAAATTCGCTTCCAGACAAGATGTAAAATGAATAATCCTGAAAGGCTACGTCCAGGAATTGATGAGTTTGTAGAGAAAACATTCCTAACAGACGCTTGCCTTTTGTATTCCCCATCACAGGTACAAAACCATTTATGGAGTAATCTTAATTGTTACTTGAAAATTACTTTCAGATTGCCTTAGCTGCTGTGCTTCACGCTGCAAGTAAAGAACAAGAAAATCTTGATAGCTATGTAACAGAATCACTATTTTACTCAGCCAGAGAGAAACTGCCTGTTCTTATTGAAGCAGTTCGAAGTAAGTAACATTTCGTTGATTAAATAATAATAAAAACGTTGTTCTTCATAGAAATTCGTTCAATGGTTAAAACACTCGAATTTCCGCCCAAGGAGAAAGTGAAAATGATTGAAAAGAAATTAGAAAAATGCAGAAATCAAGAAAACAATCCAGACAGTCAAATGTTAGTCATATCATATCTTTATTTCTCATGAATATACCATATCAACTTGTTTTGTTTTGTAGATATAAAGAAAAAAAGAAAATGATGTATGATGATGATGATCTTCCAATTGATAATCCATACGCCGGAGTAGATGTTGGTGTTGATCCATCAATGATGCATACAGGTTGAATTGTTAACTTAGAAAGTTGGAAAAATATAAATTTAATAATTTATCATTTTTGTTTTTAAATCTCCACACTACTACGGATATCATCCTGCTAATCGTAGAATCACAACAATTACTGTCTCACGTGTTCTGAGTGCCCCACATCGTTCTGTTCTGAGATGACCGATACACTTGTACAAACAATCAAAGCTATAAAACTTCTTGCATTTGTGCATATTTTTCATGCAAAAAATACACCCATTTAATACACTCAAATGAATAATACTTCAAGCTGAAAATTAAAAAATAAATTAAAACCATCTAATAAATATTGAAATACATTGAAAGCGTTGTTCTATATATATTTTGGTGATTTCTTTACAATAATTCTTTGCTTATTTGTATATTTATTTCTTAAGAACATAAATTTGAGAGAAAATAATTCATATTCACTTAACCAGTGCATCTTGAATTGATTCTTATATTTTTGTTTTGCGGTTAAGATGACTTCGTGCTAAATGAATGTAATGCACGGAGCTATTGTATATTGAACTTGTTTAAAAACGTTGTTATTTATTGTTTACACTGAAAAAATTACGAACTGCAACAATTTAGCCAACATATATATATACATTTTCATCATTATCATTAAACAAATCTTACATTCTATAGATTCATTTTTTGTACAATAAAAGCTTATCTTATAATAATTATTCTTTTTGTATTGTTTTAAGCTGTTTTTCAATTTTCCAGCCGGTCTTTGCATAATTACACTTAAATGTTGATTTAGCTGCGCGTAAAAAATTGCAGAAATACAAAACACTCCCATTTTATTAATTTACTTATATTATATAGAAGAAAGTTTTCGGAAATAACAAATGTGTACATCTTAGGCTCTTAAGGTTATTGTAGATTCTTCGATCGCATTTAATTTTTAATTAACAGCTTCTTATTATTGATGCATTTAAATGATGCAGAAGCGGTGTTATTTATTTAAGTTAGTTTGTCTTTGTACGAGTAACCGATTTAATTTTATAAATTAAACCAAACATTTTCAAATCTCTATAACAATGTAACTTTATAAAATAGTTATGAAATTATTTTCTCACAATATTTATTCTGATTAAAATTATTCCACAACAATAATCTGAAATGCAAAAACGTTTTACAATGTTCATTTTTCAAATTAGATTTAAATGTTAGATGTGTTCTGGTAAATGAACATATCTCCTTGTTGATAACTAATGTTGTACATGATGAAAAACAATCTCAATGCCTTGGCGCCATATGTGAAAGCGTCCGATTTGAAATCAAAACTAGATTTCTCATTGCTGGATGTAAGAGACGCTTTTCTTTTGTGAGGAATATATCATAATATGAAATATGTTTATGCTCAAATGATTGTTTGTTAGTGGTCGAGAAACTAATGATAGATATTTAGTGAGGACATTTAAAATTATCTGCCTGTTATTTTCTTGCAGGCTGGCTTTACGATATAAAATTGTTTTCCAGTTTGGTGTTTCCACACATCAACGAAATTAATTAAGTTAATGGAACATTTTTGATAATTTTTCATTTCAGGATCATGGTGTTAAATAAAACTTTGAATGACAACACATGATATTCTTTAAGTAGCTTACTTACCAAAAATCAAATGTACTTTATTACAGAGTTAACGTTGAATTTATGTAAGATGCCTCAATTTAAATGGATCCTTGAAAAATATACATGCTTCTAAAAAGAGTATTATTAAAATATTTTGTTCAAAGGTACGTTAATAACATGAGTATTCTTCCAAAGTTTTTTGAGCCAGCCTGCAATTGAAAAAAGGTGTACTAGTAGAAGTTTTTGTTAATTATGATAGTTTAATGAATGATAATTGACATAGTTTAGAGATTTGAATGAGCTCACAGTCTGTCTGTAGAAGAAATTGCGTCCATGGCTAGAGAAATCAGAATGTGAATATATTGTTCGAATCTATTAATTAACAAACTAGGTTAAGACAAACCATGCACTAATCATCTATTAATGTGTACAATATTAGAGTTAAGTTAATTTACGAAAACTTAAATATTCTTATCTGTTAACGTGCATAACTTGCTCTTACAAAACATTCATAACATACTAAAGACACAAATAACAAAACGACTAGTGATTGTGACCAGGCTAATTTGTCATAGTTCCTGTAAATTTATAAAAATTTAGTGTTATTGAAAGTACATACTACTATCAAAATGTGTTTTAAATTACCTTGATAAGAAGAAAAACAATTGAATCACTACAGTCATTACCTGCTGTTTATGGAACAAGCTCCGATTCCTTTACATCTTGTTAGAATCCAATTCGTAAAACTTTTCAATGTGATGTAGTTATTACAACCAACCTTTATTGATGAAGAATTTCATTTATCCTGCAACTTAGACTCCATGGGCATAACAATCGAAATGTTTATATTCCTCCTCTCTACTACTAGTAGGCCACAGTTAAAACTACGATTTCATTCCGTTTCTACAGCCACGGAGTAGTTGTACTTGAGCTAGTTTTTGCTAAATCTTCGAGATTCTATGCACTAAGATATGTTTGTGAGATTTCTACCTTTAAATGTCGTTCTTGTTAGCCCAAGGAGTCTACAGTTTTCACTTTTCTGAGAATTTCTTGCAGAATATTATGGATTTTTCCACACTATATTTGGCACAATTTTTCATAAAGGATCTAAGGGTTACGGTTACAGGGAAGTTATCAGGGTAAATTTGGTTTTCTACAAAAGAAGAATAAATGAATGAACGAATTGAATAGGCCAGAATAATACAAAGGAATAATACGATGGTTATCTTCAAAAATTGTAATTTTATTTAAATAATATTATTTGGTAAACCGTCTTGGTTTGTTACCATAAATATTTTCGAAAAAGTACACGTCCTTATACATCATTTTAAATATATGTATATATATAAATCTTTCACATATATATTAGTAAAATTTTTAGTTCTTATGCCATACAGTATTGAAAAATAGCAAAGTGTTATTATTATGGAATTTGAGTGGATAATGTCTGTGTGAAATACACTTTTCTGTTTTTCATACCGTCTGCGAATGAACAAAGATTTGGACGAACGAAATTCAATAAAAATTATAAATAATTTTTACTTGATGTCTAACCGGACGTACTTAAATTTTCTTTCATTTAATATTTCACTTTTAGTGGGATTAAATTTTATTATAAAATAAAATGAAAACAATAGAAACTAGTGTTTAAAAAATTAACAAATGTTATGTTTTACGACAATCCAAAATTATGGTTTCAATAAATAAACGACAAAACTATGAGTAATTGTTGATTATGTGTAACAAATTGTTTCTGAAATATATACAAATCATTTTAACAGATCACTAGCCGATTTTTTTGTTATTCTTAATGTAAAATGGTTCAGAATTTTAAATCTATAAAGAAGATATTAAAAGATATTGAAAGTCACAACGATTTTCATGATTTGTTACTAATTTTCTCAAAAAATTCAACTTCTAAATAAAGTGGATTCTATATGATATACAATTAAAATAATTTTTAATTGAATTTACTAACTACTTTTAAGAAAATTTTTGAGTATTTTCATTTGCATATATTTGAAGATTTCGTGTGAATTGTGCTTGACATGCAACGTTTTAGTATTTAATGAGAAATAATTAAGAATAGCTGTACCATGTGTTATGTGTACTAAATATATGATTAAATAATTTAAAATTGCAAAGTAGTTTTTAAGTAGCTACTACAATTTAAACTCTAATTTTAATTTGATTTTCTCGAAAAAATTGTGTAGGTAATGGACGGATTATTTTCTTACTTGTTTGCCTATTAAACGAAAACGTGATAAATAGAGCAATTAAATGTTGAAATTACGTAAAACATTATGTGTGTAACATGGAAACAATACCACTTAATTATTCTCTTCTTGAAACAAGTACTCGTAGAATGTAGGAAAGGATATGATTAGAAAGTGGAAAATCACAGATTTATAATTCTTTTATTTTTAGGCTTTTGAGCGAGGAGCTGCGATTATACTGCGATTTGAAATCAACTAAGCTGTACTAAGCTGACTACATACTCGGGCAAAGTGATATGAAACCGAAATATGCTGCTGAAAACCATTATCCTTTTACGTCTCCTCATGTATTAATGATATGAATTTAAAGCTTCGTGTTTAACTGATTTTAATATGTTATAGATTTGCTTTTTCAAATTGAACCATCGTTAAACTGTTCTAAAGCCCATGATATTTTCACCTTATTGACCTATGTCCTAGTTAATTTCGCACAAACTTTATTTGAAAATGATGCCGAGTTTTATATAAATGATACTAACAAGATTCATGTTAAGTAATAATTAATGTTAAACAGTGCAATCTCATACAAAAATTACATTCAAGCTTAGAGGTAATTAACTGATATAGAGTATGTGTTTCTGGTGTTTAAAACATAAAATTAAAATAATTTTTTTAAAGTGAAGTATCGATGATTAAAATTTTCTCAGAACGAAAGTAATAATGCATGTCAAAACACAGTTCTACATACTGTTTTCTCAAACTTAAAAATATATCGAAGAAAGATATATCATCTAAGAAAAATAAGTAAAAAGCATTTCTAAAATTACTTAATTAAATTTGAATGATTGTTTGTTTTCAATGCGAGAAACATTTTCAAAGCATTACAATAGTTTCCATCAATGAAAATTTCAATTAGCATTTAATTCAATTATTACACCATCATAACTAATTTCCAGACATTTTTAAAACTTTAACACCTGGAAATATTGTAAATATATATTTTTTAATATTAATAATGTTCATTTATTTTTGATAAGCTGTTTGCAACTTTTGTGTCGCAATACGTTTTATTCAATTTAATATTTGAACTATTCCACTTAATGTTAAAAACTTTTAACAGTGGTGTCTTTTATCATTTAAGAAATTTTTATGTATACTATTTTTAATATTATTTCGTGTTTTTGATATACACTTTACATATTTATATAAAGCTATATGGTCTCTCATTGCAGAAGTTTCAAATAGATATATTTAAGTTATAATGTGATTTTATAATGTAAACAGTTATTGTTTAACAAAGGTGCTATGAAAGAATATTTAAAATGATATTTTTATTAAATGGCGAGCATATTACAACTTGATACTTTTAAATGTTGCTTAAATTATGTGATATTACTTTTTTAAACGGATACGAACTTTAGCATTCCTAACATGGAGATTGTAAGAGTATTCTAAATATTTTATGCTATTGAACTTATTTCAGATTGAAATATGATGTTTATGATGTATAATATGATAATATCAAGTACTTCATAGAAGTCGTTCAAATTTTTAGACTGGAAAATATATTCTAGAAGTAAACTTTACTCATAAGCTTGTCGACATCTCGTTATTTTCTGTATCACACATTCCAAGTAGTAGGTAGTTCGTTTTGAAGTGATTTTAAAGTGTCTTGAAATTGTTCTTAATTTTTCAGAGCATCAACACGATGATTAATTACGAGTTTGTATGTTTATTTTCTTGTGCATCTGTGACTTTAGAGAAGGTATTAAATGATAGCATGAACAAGAGTAGGTGGTACACTGCATGGGAGTGTATTTAGTTGTAATTTTGTTGGAATGTTGCAAATTAACTTTGCAAGTAGTTTCCATTTCATCATTACTCGAATGAAGGCTTCTGCAATATTAAGTTCTCGTGTTGTAAACAAGCAGTTTTGAAGTATTTTAGCACTTGTTTTTTAGTAGGTCAAGTGAAAACTATTTTAATTTACTATATAAAAAATTTAGCAGACACTTAAATCTCCAGAAATTGAATAAAGTTCGTATTCAATTTATAAACTAAAGCATATAGATTTATTGATGTGTTAATGTTTAAAAATTAAATTGGTCTCAGATTTATTAGTTATTGCTTTTAGATAAGAACTAAATTGGAAAATGGAACAAAACAAAAAACTCAAAATATACATTATATACATAATTTATTAATTATCATTCAAGTTTAAACTGAATTGAAGAAAACTTATATTTGATAGAATCATAATGAAAGGAAAACAAATGTTAAAATATCACTCCATGTAGTCTAATATATATTATTGTATAGAACAAAACAAATAAAACTTAAAACAAGTCACAACACATTCACAAACAAGAGTCACAATAAAGTACTAAATAAAGATAATTAAACTTATATTTATTTAATATTGGCAATAATATACAGAGAAAGGTCTTTTGCTTTATAATTTGAAAAATAGATAGATATCTTCTAGAATAACAAATCGTAAGTAAGTTTTCATTATATTAACTTTATATATATATATGTATATATTTTTATATAAAAATATTAAAAAAAGTTTAAATTTATCTAATTTAACAACACATGCTATAAAACAACATGCAATTTTTCGCTCCCTACTTAACTTCAAAGTAAACCAAAACAAATAAATAATTTAGTTACGTTAAAAATCAAATATCTATTTCATTGAAAATAATATTCTTAAAACAAAAAATCACTCGTTTCTTGGCCAATTGCAAGATTATCTTTAAGATTAATGATATATTATAGAATAATTGTTGTTCAATAGATCTTGAGTGATTTTTGAAATAATTTTTAATTTTGTCTAGTCTTTGATTTTCAATTCATATTTTTTGATAATTAATTTTTAAGATTCATATTTGAAGCGATCTTAAATCACAATCTGTGATGCTTATACAAAGAAAAGAAGCTTTAGGTTTTGTTTTGTAAAAATTATTTTTAGAAGATAGTTATTTGGAAAGTGTTTAACTAGAATCAATTACTAGTTTATGTATGTATGAATTGAGTGATTTAGAAAATCAAAGACTTACAATATCAAATTGGATTTGAATCTATATGTATAATTAAAGAAAACGTCTTGAAAATGAACATAAAATATTTGCTTATCTGTACAGCTCTTGTAATCGTAACTGTGGCGGTATTAGGTTAAGCGCTAGTACTATTATACATGAAATGATTATTAAATTTATATGATTTATATTTTGAAATAAGCCGGGGCTAGAATTACACATATCTTCCTCACAAAAACACATATGTCCATTGCCTGAACTTTCCATCATGCACACATGATCGACCATAAATAAATTTATTTGCAGTTGCGATGTACACATACGACGGACGATTTCATATGCTGTAAGAAAATATATTAAAAACGAGAAAACATAAAAATAATATTTTTATTTATTTGTTATCACATTAAACTGATAATTGAAATTTTCTTAAATTCGCACGTACTCAAATGTACAAAAACTTGTATCCTATACAAATCATTAATCTAAACAAGGACACAGGAATGACTATAGTAACAAGTTATTGTTAGCACTGAAACCATTATAGACTCTAATTGATTTGAGGACAAAAGTGCATTAGGCTAACTACAAAAACTGCATCTCAGTTTCATTATCAAAGACGTTGCAATCAAATTATAGACCACAGTCTTAATGGGAATCGTGCCATCATCTCGTGGTCATGGCTTCGACTAATTTCCTGTTCTGAATATGTTTATTGAACAGTATCTTTTATACATGGCACGTGTACAAAACCTTGTCTATTAAAATCAACCCAAGATAGTGTACAGGAATGAATTGATTTTTGCAAAGTGCTCTACACTCATTGTTAGCTCCAGATTGTTTTTGTGTTGAAAGCTCAGTAGAATTCCCTTTTTAAAAAATGTAAAACATGCAACTACAAGAGTCTTATTTTTAGATTGAATCAATGTTAAAAGGAAATTGAAATGCAAATGAACTTGAAGATTGTTCTCGGTATGAAAAAAGGAAAATAACTTGTGTCTTCTTGATTGAATTGGGTCAAAATGTTCATATTTAATTGAAAAGTTTGATTACATTGCACGCTTCATTTTTATTGCATTCATAAGATCCACCTGGACTTATTTTGTTTCGTTTAGAATATGCAATTCATCCGTAATTTCATTATTATTTTAAGAAAATAATCTTCATTCTATTTAAACAAAAGTGTATTTTTGTCCTCAATCGATAGCAAAACCAACACGTTCGAGTTCTCACGCAAGAAGGAGGGTGTGCTGAATCCCTTATAGGTCTGATATTAGATGGGGTTTAATAGAATTGTTAATTAGAGTTTATGACATCTTTAGTGAGTATCTATAAGAAGACACGAAGGAAATGTGTTTATCCACTTTATGTTGACTAAATTAAAAAATTCCACACGATGGTTAAGTGCTTGAGTAAATTAAAAATATTAAGAAGTTTATTTATTTAATGAAAACTTTATTATGTCAACGAAAATTAAAATGGAACTCAAGTAGTTAACAAACCTTGATTATCTTTAGACACACGCAAATAAAACCCACTTCTTGGCGTCAATGTATTAAAAGTTCATCTGCAATGTTTGCTGGTACATTTTTTTGATATTAAGAGAAAGATGGAAAAAAGGATACGCGCAAGTACGATAGATCCAGATAAATGTATTATTTTGTACTGAATAATACATGAGCTCATGAACATTTTCAATGGTAAGCCATATAAAGTTTGTGGCAAATATCCAACGAAAATATGTTTTGTAGATTGATATCTGCTTTATGCTCATGAAATGAAATATATGCAGATGATTTCACTGGCCTAAATTATTAAATAATTTTGACAATCTAAATACATCATGTTTCTCATATTTGAAATATGTTGGCAAATCTATTTTGTGTTGTTATTTTGCCAAATAAATTTACTCTGCAGTAAAATAATCTTTAATGCGTATTTGAAGTTGTTTGACTGGACTTTAATCTATCTTGTCACCTTATTGAAGGTTTGTTAACCATAGGTCTGTTTGTTTTGTTTTGAGAGAATTTAACAAAATGTAACGGAGGGGAAATATAGTTGAAGGTGCTAGATGTTTCTCATGAAATTTACTCGAGTAACTTCAAGCGAGTTGGAAAATCCTCTTCATTTGACAGGTGCATATAACAGAGGTTAGAAATTTGTCAAATTTGCTTGTGTTCGTTCATGAAGTTGTTCGAGGTTACTCAAATGCGTTTTTGTACTATTCGAGTAGCGAGGGAGAAATTAGAAAAATCCTCCCAAATTGCTTATATACAGCCGAGTAATCTCTAGTTAACTCAAGCTGTAAGTGAACAGACCTTATGTATACTTTGATGCAGTTCCTTTAGATTTAATTAATAATGAGTGAATGATAGATATGTGCTTAATAAGTTTCTCCATTTGAGTACGTGCTTATAGTTATTCTAAAATCAATAACGTATAATATTACATTATATAATAATATTGAAATGAACTTACGTGATTTTGAATGACGAACCATTTTGACACAACAACCATTACATGTCATTAAAGGTGGCTGATCCTTCGGCAAGGCTGTATAGTTGAAAGGATCCTTGCATCTAGCATCCGAATATGAATCACATTCGTAGCAGAATATTGACCGAGCTGAGTATATATACAAGATTCAACGTAAAGTCAAATAAAAATAATTAAGAAAATTCTGTTTCTTGAATTTTTCTTATGTTCTTTTAGTGGAAAATGTTAATTATGTGGAGTATATAGCGTTAGTTTTATTTTTGTCTTCACAATAGCAAACTGTGATTTAAGCTGCTTTGAGCTTTGAAAACATTGATTTTGAAAAAAGCTAACATTCAAAACTTTGTAAAACAACATATTTTTGTCTGGTGATATTTGTGTGTTAATTTGTTAGTATTTCGTACAAAAAATTTTATATCTTATCAAATCGTGATTGTATTGTTTTTGTTGTGAAGATAAAAGCAATGGTTGGTGGTGGATTTTTTCAAACGTTATTTTTTTTATTAATTTATTTTAATAAATAAAACAAATATAAATTTTTAAGAGTAAGTTTAATAATTGTAATTGAAAAGGATTGGAGACGTAACAAAACTAATGTAACGCAAAAATGTTAAAAGTAATTAATTTTTCATGCATTTCATTTTGTATTTACAAGCTATAATCAAAGAAGTATTTTGTGTTGAATTAATAAACTTTGCTTTTTGTAAATTGTTTTCAAATTACATTCATATAATATGTATATACAATAATCACTTGATAGTTGAATGTGCAGTCGATGCTTTTGTAGTAAATTCAACGCAAAGCGTCTTACTTTATGTATGTAAAATATTAACGGAAGCAAGCGATGAAATTGTTTTTGACGATTTGCGCATTCTACTCAATATCCTATAGCTATTCTATGAAACAAACTTTGATTATAATAAGCTTACGAATCGTTTAGTTAATTTTTTGTAATATTTGAATCTTCAGATATTCAATGATTTAGTAAGTATTTAGTACCATGAATGCTTCACTTTCTTTTAGTCGTTAAAGTTAGATATTATAATCACGAAGAATTAAAAATCACTCTTGAAGTATTTAGTATTTTGTCAGATCAGTTGTGGTTGAAATAAAGAAATATTTTCATAAATATTATATTATATTATACATTCTAACAACTAAGCTCACTACCTTAAAAAACATTTTGATTGCATTTACTTTATTCAAAGTGCCATTTAAAATTATTTTCAAGAATTATCTAAAAGGAAAGTTCTATATTATCTATAACATTCTTATTTCAACGCATGCATATGCATTTAATTAAAGTTTATCAATCTATGGGTCATATAGCCCATGCACAATGGAATGTGGTTAATGAATGTAAACGTTTATTATATTTATTAAAATTAAATAAATTAAATTTTGTTTAGTAATTTATGAAAACCACTTTAATAATTTATTTCGAATGGATTTCCAATTCATTAATAATATGTTTTTTATTAATACATTATGTTAAAATGAAACCGACGTCTGTTGTGTTGAGAAGTTTAAAAGGATATAAGTGTGATATTATGTTCAACACTTGTATTTATGATAATCTTGATTTGTTTCCTTCGTTCGCCTCCATTTAAGCCGATTAAAGGATTTGATTTTGGAAATGTTTCATTGAAGAAGTTTAACATGAAATAATCCTTACAATTGCAATTTCCACATGACTGTTGTAGGCTTGTGCTGAAACTACTTTGAAGTTAGTTTGAGATTTAAATTGACTTTTTAGTTTTACGTTTATAATATTTTAAGTGTTGCTAAGATTATGTTCCTAGAAATAATACTCAAAAGTTATATTCTTTTGTTCAGGAAATTTCAATGAAATACTTAAAATACGAAAGTGTTCTTTCTCGTGAACAGGTTAAGGTCATCATTGTAAGGCAAAGTGTTTTTGACTCTGTAAAACTGCACACTTAACACCTAATGCTCCTTCATTTTCAAGCTTTTATAATACTTTCTATGATTCCCTATTCAATGTATCAGTACAAAACGAAAATAAGAATTTTTCAAATTTCACTTAACTTGCTTCCGTTCAATGCTGTATGAATAAAATGGCTGACATTTGTGTGATATAAAGCTGCGTTTATATAATATCTATATGCTTTGCAAGTTTTGTGCTGAATAAATTTGAATGCGTTTCTGTGTTTTTAATTTACATTTTTGTTGTTTATAAAATGTTTGTTCATTTTATATGATTTTCTTTTATTTTAAAAATGTTGAAATTGTTGATTTGTTCAAAAGCAAATTATTATATTGTTGCGATAAAATCGTTCCACAACATAAAAAATTTTTATGAAATAAAATGAAAAAAATATACATAAATTGAAAATAAATGAAAGCCATGAACGTAATTGGGAGAAAATAAGGAACATAATTCAAATGATAACTTCGTTAAATCTCTTCAATACGATAAACTTTGAAGTTACATATTATATTATCCACCAACTCTTTAACTCATAGTTATCCCACGTTGTGTTCGTGTGTTCAGTGTAGTTTTGGTGTTAGGTTTTCTGGGAAAATGTTGGGGAAGTGGAGGTTACAAGGAGTGTAATAAAGTAAATAGGACTCAGGTGTTTTAAGAGTTAAGGAGTTGAGATGCCAACAAAGTTGTGGAATTGACGCGCTTCATTTTTCATGAATCAACGAAACAAAATGAATTTGATGATGAGGTGATATTCCCCCACAACGACATGTTGATACACACATTTAGATGTACATGAAGAAAATGTCTTTTGAAAATCAATATCTTCTATAATTTCATCATTAAAATACGCGTCCATGATAATACCCATTTACATATAACAACATGAGAAAGTGATTTGAATGCACCATTTTGATAAGAGCAGATATCTTGGTGTACACAAAAATATTTCATGAATAATGCCTCATATTTTATCTTACATGGAATTTTAAGCTTCTGCAAAGGCATTTACAAAAGATGTCAAGCAATGAGAACCTTACAAGATACTTTCCAAACGACGATGAAGTATCTAGCGACGTTGGGGTAGATTTATGTGGATCGTTCTCATTTAAGCAATTTTAATTGAAATTAATGTTGCTCGACCATGATTTAGTGTGCATTTTGAAGCAGAAAAATTGAGAAAGAAAACAATATCAGGAAAAAATGAAAATATTTTCGGTCTTGTGTTTTAAGAACATTTAAATTTAAAAGGACAAGGGCAATGGAAGCGTTTTGTGTCTGTTCTGTATACTGACTGCTTAGAGTTTTGTATGCCGTAAAAAAGAGTGTTTTATATTTAATAAAATTTGTTTTTATCGAAATTAAATCAAAATTGGTTCGACGGAAGTATGGAATATTGAAATTCTCTACCGGATATTGTATGTCAACTTTAAATTTTTCATTCTAATACAAAATTTAATAATTTTAATTTAATTAAATAAATTTTCATTTATCTGATTTTCCATACAACGCAATTAGAAATGTGTCCAATAAATTTATACGATTTTCTTTTTGTATTTTATTAGCAATATTCGCTCATACTTTGGCACTCAGCTGACACCTGTGGAATCCAAAACCAAAATAGTACTCCAAACGTTGCTGTAAATAAAAAGAAAACAAGAAAAAGAAAAATATTTCTTTTTTTTTGAAAAATTTTTTTTTGTTGTTTTCAGAATTTTCTGTGGAGATTTTGATAATCTTTAATGAATCCCACCATTTAGTTAAGAGTACAAGTTTCGCTGTTGCTTTGTAGAATGTTTTGTTTGATTAACTAAAAGAAAATAGAAGCTACGACCTAATTTGATTTTTGATTTTTCAAAAATGTGTGCTATTTTCCTTTGAAATTAAACTAGATTAAATCCCTTTGAAACATCCTACTTAATATTGATGTATCACATTTATTCAATTCTTACTAAACCTAAATCAACAAGCACCTTCAGAGAATAGCACAAGCTTGAATAGCTATGAGCTTCTCTTGAGTCTACATAAGAGGTCAAGAGGTATGGGCTCATAGAGTATCCGAGGGAAAAGGTTATAACAATAGCATAAGGTTTTTTTGTGGATTTCTGCTTGTTTTGTTCAAAACTTTGAATTTCCCTTTGGATGTAATGACAGCTGTTCAAAAGCCTGAAGAAAGGTTGAACAAATATTCTTTTGTATCTTCCAAGAATTTCATTAGACGTTCAGTATCTATATTTCGTAGAATATATTTTATTCAAATATTTTAGATTTTATCCTTCATTTAAAATTTTATGGGAAAGTGATTATGGTTAAAGCTACATTCTATTGCTTTTAACCCAAATGGTCTTCCAATAAAATTCAGTTATGATCATTATTTAAATACATGAGTTAACAGCATTTATAACTTTAGTAACAAAAGGATGGGGGTCTACTAATTTGTAACAATTTGCATTCCATAACTGAGAGTATTTGTAAAAGAGAGAGATAAAAAATTGTAGAAATTTGTATCAAAGCAAAATTTGACGTTTGTATATAATTTTCATCTCTCTGTGAGAATATTGCTGTTCGTAAAGAAACCCACCAGCCAGACAAAAAATATGCCTTTGTGGGGAAATGTCAATGACAGAATTTATCAGAATCTGAAATGTTGGCGAAATGTCAAGGTTGATTATTCTTAAATGTCTGACATTTTGATGTTTCTCGAAATTGCGTTTTTGTGGAAATAATTAAGAAGACGAATTGTCTCAATTAATTACATAGAATATGAAAGCACACATTTTTGAATATCATATTTCAATAAGAGAATTAAAGAATATTTTGAATTACATTAAATAAAAAAACTTTTAAGAACTGAATGAATTTTGTGTTTGAAAATAAAACAATTTGGCGTTGATTCATAATACCACTATGTACCTAATACCATTTCGTTAGTTGTGACACAATATTATCCCTCGCTTATGTAACAAGTACCTATAAAATGTGTAGAAAATGACTAAAAATAATCGTTTCTTGAAGAAAAACTTAAAAATAAATTTCCCACGTCCCACAAATAAAAAGGAGACGAGTTTACTCAAGACGAGGTTTCATATTTTCTTAAAGATTTCCGATATTCTGCGTATGAACTGAATGAGTTTTCGATGGAAAAATGGTTCAGACTAATTATTTCTTATTTCTCTGTTAGTAAGTATATTTGAATATATTCTGATGATGTTATTTTTGGATTGATACTCAAAAAAACAAAAGAAACAAATCGTTTAGGGTTGAAAAATTTTCTTAAAACAAATAATAAATTTGAGAAAAAAAAACTTCTAATTTCAATGAACTCTTGGCAACACATGACAAAATTAGTTGAAAGCCATAACACGTGAATATAAATTATTAGACAAATTCAAATTAAAAATTAAATTAAACAAACTAATTGAGAAGATATGTTCATTTTGTTGTTAGTAACAAATGTGCGAAAGTGTTGTGTATTTGATGTTCAAAAACCAGGTAGCCATAATGTATGAATATTAAACATAAAAATATTATTAAATTTTTTCTTTTCACTTTTATTAAAAACATGTTTAATTAATTCATTTCTTTTCACTTATTGATGATGAGGAACTCTTGAACTGGGCGAAACAAATCAAAATGAAACATGCTCCTGAACTATTCAAAGAAAGTTTCATATTCCTTCTAATTGTAAGTTAAGAACAAGTTTGATTAAAAACAGCAGAACGAAAAATAATTAAAGAAAAAGTGTTCAAACTTGTTTTATTTTATTTGTTTTATTTGGAAAACTAACTTCCAATAAAGTTAAAAAATTTTACAAATTAATTAAGAAAATAAAATAATTTATTAAAAATGAAAATTTGAATTATTAATTATTCCAAATTTGATCCAAGCAAACTTTGTTTTATTTAAAATTGTTTAAATATAAATTTCATGTTTATTTGATTTTATTGAATGTTATGTTATGATTTCGTGATATAACATGAGATTTAAAAGAAGGACTTTATGAAAAGTTAGCATTTAAAGCAAAGACTTCCCTTTAACTTCTATTGAATAATCAAGCTAAAGTTATGATGATATGTTTTGATTGTTAAATGTTTCATCTGAATGAATATGCGTTACAGTTTTTAGTTAATAGTTTAACATAAAAATGAGAAAGGCTTTAAGCTAAATGAAGCATATTCATTCATTTTAAACGTTAGTTATTTGTTAATATGAAATGGAATTAATCAGAAAACGGAAAAATTTAAATTGAAATTTAAGTAAGAAAGGACAGAATTTCATAGCAATAAAGTTTTTATTTAATTAAGACTATCAAATGATTTTAGCTTCTTAGGGATTAAGTTTCAAGAAACATTAGTCCTCAAAATATGCAAAATGCATATTAATTAATCCATTCACGAAAAAAGAAGAAAAACTATTAGTAAATAATTTACTATTCTACATCTAGTTTCTTTTTTCAAACATAAATTAATTCGAAAAATATTAAATATTTGAATTGTTGTTATTTGCTTGGAACTGTCTAGAATATGTTGTTGAATATGTTTTTCTTCATAGTAATATTGGAAAATAAATAATTCTTAAGACAGTTAAAAATTCTAAGTGTAAAATATTGTTAATGTCAACTAAGTTAGTTGGAAGTAAATAAATTAACTAAATTAAAGAGATAATAACAATAATAATAATAATAATAACAAAGAAAACTAACTGAAACTTACTTGGGAAACAATTGTCAGCCAGGCAATGTTTCGTTAACAGCAAAGTGACTTGAATTTTAATAAAATAAAGAAGAATTTGTTAATTATCTAAGAAAAATAATAATATTTAATTGATTTTTGTTGTTGTATTTAAAATTTCTGTTTTTACCTTAATTCACATTCTGCAGTATGAAAGTTTTTCAATCGAAAAATTAATTTTATTGTACTTATTACCTACTCATGTAAAAGTGTTTTACAGATTACGTGGTGATGACAAGGGAGATAACCCATCATTCAAATGAGCTCTTTCACTTTATTGCACATACATATTGTATAAGGGATACCTGTTGCTTCAAATTACTTCACGTCAGTTTAAGACGTTTCGTCGTCGTGAATTTGATTATCATTGGAGATTTAGGATAGCATACAACCAGGTTTTAATGATGTAGTTAAACTGTTTGTATTAAATATGCCACACACTTATCCTGATGAAATGAGTCAGAAGATTCCTGGATCTTTGCTTACCATCATGATGTAAATACTATAGAATTATGATTGATAAGGTGGCAACGCTGATATGGTTTCATTCAATGATCACTCAATAGCAAATATGTATTCGTGATAACAAGCAGACTTTTTAATAACCTCGTACGTTGGCATGTGAACTCACTGATAATGGGGTTTTCTGGTTGCATGTTATTGCAAATAAATTGTGAATTGAAGTGTTTAATACCTCGTTAAGATAAGGGAGAAGATCCGGTTCTATCACAGAACAGAAAATCCTAACTCGTTTCTAATGGCTACAATAAAACCCTGTCATGAAGAAAGATGGAATCACAAATCAAATAATTGAATTTCCAAGAAATATATATCTTGTACACGCGCGCATGGAACAGACACATCAGTATGAAACGAAGGTCCTATGGATCCTAACTTGATGATGGAGCCTAATGAATGGATGTAACATATTGATTAGTTCCTTGTCAATGTTAACAAGCGTTATCAAGTATAAAACATTCGCACAACCCAAAGCAGGAAAATCTCTAGGAATTTTATGGTAACTATATTAGACAAGACGTGATTTGAAAGATCCGAAGGTTCGCTTGTGTCCTTGTACCCTGATTTCATGAAAATCGTTTTATATAACATGTATAAGTTGTGTAAGTTGTATACTGTGAAGTGGATTGTCACGTATCTATAAACGCGTAGAAGAAATTCTTTTGAAGGAGAAATATTTGGTTGTGGTTTTTAAGGAATATTCTTAAGAAGATTATAAGCTTCCATTTGGCTTTTGATTTACAAAATGAACCAAACGCTTTGTGATAAGGAACGGAATTAAGAGGATAATTAAATTCTAGAGATGAAAGAGATGATTTGATGTCGTTATATAAGTGAAAAATTTCGGTGAAATTCACTTTACATTCCACTTTGAAGTGGTTGGCTAATAAACATTTAAAATCAGGAACTGTATTAGCTGAAAAGTCGTGTACTTCAAAAAGAATGTCCTGATTTACTAGAACGTACCATTTGAATAATAATTTCCAGAATTTTCTAATTAAGAAATTTGCGTGAATTGGATTGTCAAAGATATCGCCAATGCAAACACATGTTTTCTTTAGTTATGTGCTTGGTTAACTTGGTTGAAGTTGGCCTTGAGTTGTATGGATGTTGTGTTTGGCTGAAATCAAAAATTTGCGATGGGAGGAGTCAATGGTTGTCGTACATGTTGTACCATGTGTGCATATGTTGGCAGACTTAAATTATTCTAATTTTTATTAAGATTTTGAAAAATTAATTTGAAATTACTTTAAAAGATTGATTAAATATGGTTTTGTTTATAGTGAATAAGTTATTTGTCGTTTCATTTAATTTTTGAACAATTTTCCCTTGGTTTTTCGATGATTTCTGAAGAAATGACATTTGTAACGGCAAAATATTTGCAACGCAGAACCAAGTTGGCCAACATGTTGTATTGTGTATGGGCCCGGTAAAATCAATCAGTCAATCAATATCACAAATAAAGCTATTAAAACTTACACCAAAAACCTATCTGCTATTCATGAATTTGTAGTTTTCATTTTAAATAAGTAAACGACGTTGAGAAAGTAAAAGTTTTAATATTTATGAATAAGTTATGAATTTCCATACTGCAGAATTGATTAAACACGATTATTCGATAACCAAAAATTAATTTCTTATGCAAATAAAAGTTTATAATCCAAATCTACAGAATTGGTAATTTTTAATTAATTTTATTTTTTCGTTATTAACTTTACTGAACCTTGAACTAACCTTCTTACCAACTATATAACTAAATGAAAATAATTGTTTGCTTTTAAATATTAATACCAACCAACAGTCGTTATAATCCACTTAGTTGTTAGCAAGTTCCCTCCCAGTTGACCAGCAGTCATTGTGGTAGAATCCAACTCTGGTAGTTTTGTACAACCGACTATTGAAGATATGCTATCGCTTTAGCTTCTAGACAGGTTGTTGTAGGTGTTTTATTGAATTTATTGAATTTCCACTATTTCCTATACTTTACATAAGGTGAATTATTATTATTTAATTATTTCTCCTATATTCCACTAACATTCAACTCAAACGTGATTTTCCATTATTGAACACAATTCTTTTGAAATATCCATTGCGGCTTTTGTTTATTTCATATCTACCGCATGTGAGACACCTTGTCTAATCTAAAGCACTTTATGAATTTTAAATCAGATACTAAATCTATGTTATGCAAACTGAACTCTATGGCACATGTCCTGGGACTTATATTCTCATAATCATTTGATGGATTATTCAATGGGTACTGTTGGTGAAATCGAAAGAAACGGAATTTCGGATGAAACCAGATAATCTTATTAAGTTTTTCGAATCTACTAGAAGTAACTGAAATGAGATGAGACACATGTAACTTATTGGAGAGGAAATGAACTTTTCCACCATCGTTCAGACGAATCTCATTACGAATTAATGAATCCCAAAGAGAGAACACTCAAATTACTGCATCCAATCCATCACAATTTCCGCAGGATATTGGAAGCTTTCACGTGAATTAAGTTCATCCCCCTTTTGCAGTAAATGTCTTAACTCTTTCCTACACTTGCACGTGTCGCGTTATGGTATGCACAACCAAAACTATGTAAGAAAGGTCAACCTATAAACCATAATAATAATTTCCATATTGTGCTGGCCATGTACTTATTAAGTCGTAATTGCCATAAATGACTCATAGGAAACATGAAAACCTTCAAATCCTTATTTACATAGTTAGTCCTTTTTTGTGTCCCCAAATGTGTCGTATAATTTTATTGTCAGTAGCAACTTCCAACTTTTCCAGAAATAGAATACATTCTACTTGATAATTTAAGATGCATAGAAAAAGGACATTTCCAAAACATGTCCATGCGCAATCAAATGATATCGAGCTTTTCTCGCCTGTTAGCTGTGTTAAAAGTATTAAATAAAATTACTTTCTTAATACAATATTCAGGCGAACAAGATATACGAAATATCCTTCACAAGTGAGAAATGATAACCTTCAAGGATAACCATCACTTGTTTACTGTTAATGGGCAATTTGCATGTAATGCAAAGATAACGTTTTCTGTTAACATTTCCAACAGGAAGTTGATTTGTGGAAACCTCAGAAACGTATGAATGCATTATCCTTCAGTCGTGCAGGGTCACTAATGGGGAAAATCAATAAATTGAAGGAGCTGCATTGGATATGATGCATTTTTTTGTAATCTATGCTATGATAAAAAGGATTTGAAAACAATGAGGATTTAATGAAACATGTCAGGATATGTTTTATGTCCTTATGCCTGCTGCCAAGTATACACAAAAGAGTACTCGACAATCTCTTATCACAGAAAATAATAGATCGTACCAAGTTGCAAAGTTTCTTAAGTACAGAAAACTTGAAAGAACTTTTTTCTTCTATTCCTCTGAATTATTTAATTATTTGTAATTTTCTGTAATTAGTAATAAAAAATTTTATCTGCAATGCGACGATTACTGTTTCATTGTAGGTCGATGCACACACGGGATATTTATGAAGTCAGCACTTTTTCCTCTTGAACATTTTGTGTTTTTAAAAATTCTTAAATATAAATTTTATTTCTACTGATAATTTTCACTAAAAACTTCACATTCTTTTGTTAATATTTTCACTTTTTCCTACAATTTTCCATCGTTTATTTGTATTCAATGTCTCTCTACTAGAAAATAATTTAACACAACTTAAAAATTTTTCATTTCAAATGAACATGGAGTCTTCTATTCTAGGAAACTTCCATGAATTACGAGACACAAACTGCTACTGACGCTCGCCCCACGAACTCAAAGTTATTGTGCACGAGAATGAAGGAAAATTTTGCGTCACAGCCACTGACATCTCGGAAGCTCTAATCAAAGAAAAACAAATTTTCCGACTTTTCCGGGATGATTTTTCTCTTCAAGTTTAATTTTTCAGTGTTTGTTGAGAGAAAATTGGACGAAAGCTTTCTCTGTTTTCATATTTTTTGAACTTTCGAAGCCGGTGTTGTGCTGGTGTGAAAATCCAAAATATAAGCCTTGAGCTTTGCCTGGATTTTTCTTTGAGGAAATAATGTCAAGAAGCTTTCGATGCTTTCAATTCTTTAATTAATTTTAATTTTGATATCTTCAATAAAACCGACATTCCCGGAAACAGGTTGCAAGCTTTTAGCTGAATGGTGTTTAAGTGTGATTACTGCCATCTGTGAGTCAATACACATACTGTCATTTGCATATTTACATTTCAAAATGACGTTTCGCACCCTTTTTGATAAAACGAAAAATAAAAATATTTATACGTCAACAAAATCAAAAAGAACAACTTTGAATTTTGGTTGGATTTATTTAAATAAAAACAATTAAGTGTAATCAATTAAATATTTAAAAGTATATTATACAATATGAGTACTGTTTGATAGAAGAATAATTCTGTGAATTGGAAATATTTCTTGATTTTCCAATGGAAGATCATAGGACTGAAGGTACATTTTTAGGTAAATGGAAAATTGCATGTTTTTGAAAAATAAATTGTTAATAGAAATGTTTTTGATATTGTTGTAGTTGATCAGACACCAACACCCACAACACTCATCAAGAATTGTGAAGAAGTAGGACTGTTCGAAGATTTGGAGCAGGTTAATCCGTTTGAAGAAACCTTTCGGCGAGCAGTTGAGTCTGCAACAACTTGTAGCACTTCATCGACAACACTAACATTGCCAGAAGGTGGAGATTGTGATGAATCGTTGCATACGCCACAAGTTTTTCCAAATAATGAAAATGGAATAGAGACTTATAGTAATTTTGAGACGGAACGGTGTAGTTTCTTTTTACCCAAAGATGTACCTACCAAGCTAAAGTCTAAGGCACAGGACGAAGAACAAACGATATCAATTCCAGAATCAAAGCAAACAGAATCATGTAAATGCACACAGACCAGAATCGTTGAAAACGCTTCCGTTGAACCATCCCCAATGATCGTGGCGTCAATGAAAACAGATGGCCCAATTACACAACCTTTTGTATTATTCCAAAAACCCCAATCTGAACCTTCATCCCAGAAGGGCAAATTAGAATTGAATAATACATCGTCTAAGTGCACTCAACGAAAACAACCAGTTCTCTTGCCTAAGACGAGTGCAGGAAATCGTTCGTCTAAGATCATTACTATTACTGTGCCTCCGAATACTCCAACATCTGTGATAACTTCTAAGCCTTTAATTTTACCAAAAAGACCTACACAAACGGACCAAGATATAATCACGAATGATTTAAAATCACTTTTGAGGAGTGTGAAGCCTCGAACGCGATTAAAATGTAATCAGAATTTATGTGAAACTTCGGATAACAATGAGAAAGACGACTGGTTAAAGAGAAAGCGTGCTGCATCCTCGAGATACAGAGTGAAGCAGAAAAAAGAATGGACATCATTATGTAAAACAAATTCGATTTTAGTTGAAGAAAATAAGAAATTGAAAGAGGAAAATGAAAAATTAAAACAAATATTAGCACTTCACCACAATTGTCAATTAGTACAACTGGTGCCCATAGGTAAATCTACTGATTTCAAAGTCAATTAATTATTTTATTTTATTATTTTAGGTAGTTGTTCTCAAGCTCTTAAGCCTCAAATTATTTTAGAATCACATTCCTTTTTACCACCTGCTAAATCAACGGCGGAGCACGTTCTTGAAAACTGTTCGGAACACACAGATCAGAATGGAAAATCATGAAACAAGATCGCAGGCAACTTATAGAAAAGTATTTGGTACTAGTCATACATTGAGAATAGAAGACATGTAAATAATTTAATTTATTCTTATTATGTTCTTGATACACTTTGTCCATTTAGTTGATTTGAAAATGATTTTAGTAATACTTAAATAGATGTAAATTTCTAATGAGAACAAATTTGGAATAAATGTAAAAATATATATCAAATTAAAGGGAAGGTATTTATAAAACTGAGGATTTAGAACATTCCACCGTATGCTCCTTCACTGTCTGATTCACGTAGTACATAGCCAAAAATCGTTATGTACATTATTATACTTCCAACAATAGTGAAGTTACAAGCCAGCCATTGGATCTGGAAATGAATACATAGTATGAATGGAATTATTGTTCATAAGTTTATTTTCTAACCTGTCCAACTCTGGCTAATACGATTGGTAATGCAAACGTACTCAAAACAATGCCGACTGTTAAAAATAAGGAAAATTCTGAGCATGGACTGGTGCCAGATGGATCAACCGATTGGCGTCTCGATATTAACGTCGGTACAATTGATATTAAATAGAACAGAATGACAAAAAGTGGTGTCCATATGTCTGGATTTGGAACTGCACAAGCTAAAATAACAAGAGTCATACCCACGCATGATAAAAATGCAGCCACAAGTAATCTGAAAAGAATGTTTGTCAATAACAAATCGAAAATGAAGCCATGAGCTGATGCACTTACGCTAATTATCCAAAGCGATATTAGAGAAACCACAAAAATATAAAAAAATTATTTAATTAGTTAGCAATATGTTGATTTGTTATTTTCAGTAAAAATTTTACCTTTTAATCCAGCCATTATACAGAAATTTCAAGATTTACTTTGCACCTGACTTGACAGCTTATCAAACAAACAATGAAAATGACAAGTGATTCAGAGTAGATTGTTTTATTTTTCAGATTCGTCATTTCAGCGCAGATGGTCAATTGCAATGGATGTTAAATTACATACATTACAATTACATCAATTAAATTACATATTTATTTTATGTAAAATCATTTGGAAAATAAAGATATTTTGGAAATTAGAAATAAATTTTTAAAAATGCGAACAGAATTAGTCTGCCATCTATATAGTGTCACTCGAAGTGCATGTAATCCTACCAAACGATAGGAATTGTAGCATTTGTCCCAAAATGGGCTCTAAAATCCCAAATGTCTTGTGGCAGTACTATATAATTTGAATTGAGCCGTCAGAGAGTGTTTTGAAAAGTGGTCTCAAAAAGTAAATTCATTTAGAAAATATATAATCATATTTATTCAATGGGTGATCCCATAAAGGTATGATTTTCTATTAGTTTGTCTTCACTTTTAGTTAACTAAAATGTTTTCAGAACTTGGAGATATTCAAACGCGTTGGATTCGATACACGGAGCCAATGGATACTCTACGATGATTTGTTTGACAAATTTTTCACATGGTTCAACAATCATATTACAGAAGATAATATTCTTGAAGACAGTGAACTATTCGAGTAATTCAATCAAAATATCAATTTGTTTATAAGGATTATTATAATCTTGTTTTTAGCTATCGGAATATTGTCAAAGCAGAAGAATATTTGCGGTTTCAAGATTTAGATAACAAAGTAGCAGATATTAAAAGTCAATATCCTAGCATTCTTCAGTATAACGATGATGATGTAAAAGATCATCTAGACGTAGTGGAAGAAATAATTGAATCAGGAAGTATATACCACACGAATTGCAAACTAATTGAGTAATTTTTATCATAAATAGAATTGTACAATGCATGATGATGTTTCATTTTAGAGATTCTAAGAACAATGTTGTCCACTATTTGAATAGAATTCAAAATGAAAAAAATATTGTTGATAATTCAATTAAAACTTTAACGAAAAAGTGTTTGGAAAATGCACAACAACTGCAAGAAATTCAGGAGTCAAATAAGAAACTCTGCAAGGAGTTTAATGATAGCTTAGTTAAAATTGTATGTACTTATATTTGAAGAGAATCCAACAATTTTTTGATTTATTTTATAATTTCAGCAATCACCACCTCTTTTCATTTATCAAATGCCATTAGATCAATATCTTACGTTATGTGAATCACATTATCATTATTACATGATGTACATGAAAGAAAATTTTAAAATTCAGGTAAAGTAAGACGTTTAATACAGTATTTTTGTAATGAAATCTACTCTAGGAGGATTACGATGATGATCTAGATACTATAAAAGTGGAAGAACATCTTCATAAATTAAGGAATCAGTAAATTTTCTGAACATTCATCTACATGCAATTTGTGTCTGAAGTTATTATTTCGTTTTAGAATATGTAGAACGGAAAAGAATTACGTTGAACGGAAACAAGAATTACTGGTAATCAAACGAGTTATTAACGAGCTGAATCTTGATAATGTCCACTTTGTGTCCTTGTCACAAATCAAGTAAGTGCTTCATATGCAGAGGTAAAGGAAAATTATATGATGTGTACCCTGAATTTTAGGAAGGAAATCCGTGATTTAAAATTGTTCAATGAACACAGTTCTTACTCATATGAAACTCTGTTGAGTGAAATAGATGCAAACATCAAAGAACTTTCACAAAATCAAATAGAATCAATAGTATTTGAAAATTGTAAACCTAGATTAGAACGTGCTAGCACTAGACTGGATCGAGTTAAGTTTCTATCAAGCATTGTATCCGATGCACTAACAAATGCTGAACTTTTATGGATTTTTATGCAAATCGATTTAGAGAAAATGAAATCAAAATGTGATAATATTCAAGTGTTAGAGAATGAACAACAGGTGTTATTGAAACGAATCAATTCGATGAGACATATACAAGAATTACCTCCAACAACCGCAACAGATCTTTACATGAGAAAAATGTCGGAAATTATGTCTACGCACATTCAAACATATAAAACTAGTCTACAGCCGAAAGCTAATTTTTATGAATATCAAAAGCAATGCAAAGCAATGTTTTACATGCTGGAGGATATCGTAAATAAGAAATACAACGGAAAAGCGTTAGCAATGATAGATGAAATGTAATCATATTTTTCTTTGATTTAAACAAGAGTAACATTCAAATAATCTATTACAACAATTTCTAGTGATGCAAAGAAGAAGTCTCTGTTCAATTATGTTTTTGATAGTCCCGTCAATAAGCCCATATTTGGGAATGTAAAGTTTCTCGAATCTATTTTCGAAGCAGAACAATTCAAGCATGAAAATGAGAATAAAGTCAAACAGTTGAGGACGGTCTTCCAGGATAACATTCGTGAAAGAATGGTAATTTGAAGATTCGTAGTTAAACGTTACTTGTTTACTAATGTTTCACTTTAGAATTCCGACCAGTTTTGGGTATATAAGCAACTTTTGTGGATATGGTTTTTGACTGAACCAAAGAAAGTATTGTCTGCCGTAAGTGAGGTTAGCAAGGCTGCATCAAAAATACCGACGAACGTATCGAAATGCATTTCTGGAATAAAAAGAAAACCGAATAAATTTGATGATATTTAACATTTTCTATTCTTTGTAGCATTTTCAACTGTATTAAAAATTAAACAAAAACATTACTTATATTTATTTTCTTCTTAAACTGAAGTTGTTATTTTTAAAAGAAGCATCGTCTTGTTTCTGTCTGTGAAGTGGGTGAATTTGAAACGTCTTAACTTAAACCCACAAGTAAACAGTATTCAAATGAAGATATCGTTTGAATCACATATACTTAAATTGAATATACACACAAATGAATAGGTTCCAACTCCTTACGAAGTCTATCAACAGGTGGACATTAGACAACTGTTGCATATCAGTCACAAGTTACATATGAATTCGGGATAATGTATAGCTGGAGAATGATTTGCGCATGTTTTACCAACATTCATTCTTGATATTTTCACATGCCAAAAGCATCAATGAATCAAATCTTATCCTTTTAACTACAATTTCTGAACCATAAGCTCAGTGCTTTGTAGGAATTGGACGGCGCAACAGTGTCTCCTTATCAAATGTGGGAAAAAGGATATACTCTTAGATACTGGAATTCTTGTGAAGGAATTTGCTCACAAAAAGTATAAAAGCGACCGTTTCCTTGAACAAGAGCTCATTCTGAGAACTGTAGCTATTGAAGGATTATCTTAAGTAGAGACTATCGTTATTTTACTTGGAATCAAGATTTTAATACATTTTATTTGGATTTTTATACAACCGTTTACTCTTGTTACAAATATATTTATCGTGCTGCAGTCTGAAGAGTGAATTTTTAAATTAAAGAAACGAATGAAACGGATTTAAGTGAAGTTTTTAAAATAATTAAAACATAAACTGCGACACAGTGTGAAAAGTCGAGAATTTAATTGTGAAAAACAAATGATACCAGTGGTTTTGAGTGAATAGTATTAAAAGAAATATAGTAATCGAAATGGAAACTTAAAAATTCATTCCGGAGGTTACTTTAAATCGGAGAATATTTATATTTAAAAAGAGATAAGTATTAGGAACATTTTTCACTATTCTTAACAAAATAATGTTTTGTTAGTGATACCTGAGTAGTCTTACGAAGAAATATTAGAAGTTTTCTTATCTTATTTTGAAGAATATAATTTGCCCATATAGCTAAATTTCTTGAATCATGGTCGCTTGGAGTTATGGATAAAACGACCAAATATATCTAATTAATTTGTGTCAAAGACATCCTTTGTAAAACAAAAGGAACACGAAAATAAGTTTTCTGTTAAGATTATTATCACCAAAACATGTTTCATATATCCCTCAGATGAAATTCTATAGCCGTTTTGAAACCAAAGCCAATAACTTATATGAATTCCTTGCTATTGGAAAATCTGACCAATTCATGGAACGTATCTACGTTTTTGTCCAAGTGATAATGAACAAGAATATTCTAGATGCTATTCCACTTGTTTGCTAGTTGATGTCTTAAGGACATCCTACGTGTTATTGTTTGTATTTGATATGTATTTGATATGTTTTTCAGCTTTTCATGTCCTAGTCTAGACTAAAGGAATATGTTTTCAAGAAGCTTATTAATATTTTCAAGTACTTAGTATTGTATGCAATTTTTAAAAATTATCAATTAATTGAGATTTATAGCATAGAAGAAAGTAAAAGATTTGCAGCTTAAGAAATTATTTAGCCCACACTATATAAGCTCTCGCTTTGATGTAGTCTATTTTCCTACACCTACGCGTGACTATCTAGAATCATCCACTCTTAAACAGATACACTGATTTTCATCTTTTTCCATTACAAGATATCAAAACGCAATCGGAAAAATTGTTTGCATCCTTGAAATGCGAACGAGTTTATTCTTCGTGATAGCTTGTTGCCTTTTAGTTGCTATAAAAACGTTTGATATAACATATGAAGCAAAAGATATCATATTCGATGATGAGATATGGAGTGAAAATGAAGCAGACGGTAATAGCGGAAGAGGTAATTATCCGAATGAGGACTTCAAGTCAAAGTTTGGTGGTCGTTTTAGACGTGAAACCTTTTCGCCAGACTATGAAAATGGTTATCGTTACTACAATGTTGGGGTTTTGATGGCGTCTCATCTAAGTAAGCAAATATTTGGAGAATATTTTCATTTTCATTTTCATTCTTAATTTTTCCATATAAAGATTCACCATTTGATTTGGAAAGATGTGGTCCAGCAGTCGATTTAGCATTAGAACGTGTCAATGAAGAGTTTTTAAAAGCTCATAAAATTCGCCTTCGTAAAGTTCAAGGAAGGTAAGTCTTTTATGAAAATTTAATCTATTCTTATTATTTCCCCTTTTCACTTGTTACTTGTTTTCCTTCTTCTCAATTGTTTACTTCCGTTCCGTTCACAGTCATTTCGTCTCTGAACTCTGAAAGATGAAGAAATTACAATTCCAAATCATGAAACATTTACAAGCAAATGACATCATTAGTTGAGATAAATTACTTGGAATTTATTACAATATCGAGTTAAATTTGTTATTTTTGCAAAAATCTTCCCTTAATATAAGAAAATTTAAAAAGTATATATAATTTAACCGAATTGTTGTTAAAGTGTTTGTGTAATATTCATGTGGATATTGTCTGATGAAGAAAATTTTCCAGTTAAATTTCTCCCTTATTGCATCCATGAATAAAAAATTATTCCATAATTTTGATTTTCATTTATTCGTGTATTTATTGAAATCTGAAAATTATGCGACTACTATTAATTACCTACCATTCATAGTTACCCTTCATGTTCAGGAGCTAAGGCGCCTGGTCTAGCTGCTGATATGCATTTTCGGGATGATGTTATCGCGTTTATCGGTCCAGCTTGTGCTTTTGCATTGGAACCAGTTGCTAGACTTGCAGCATATTGGAATACACCAATAATTACTGGCATGGGAGATCAGGTAAGATGAGACAGTTTTATGTATATAATTCCATTTACAAATTTTAATTGCAATTGGTTTGTTCTGGTTCCGCTCCAAATCGTTCAAATTGTAAAAGTTTTCTTCCTTTAAAAACTTCAGATTTGATTAAATTGTATCTTGCACAAAGTTTTCAATCACTTTACCTACTCACAATACCAGGTGTTTCTATAACTAAAGTGTTGATTCTAGATCAGTAGACAAATCGGTTGACTGATTTCACTAAACTACTTTTGTAATGAAGATTTTTTAAGAGAAAATTGTTAAATAATTGAGTGCAACAGAATTGTTATGACATTATGTTGAACATAAGACCTCATAACCCTGAAAATGATATAAACTCTTACCTTTCACTTGTAGAAGGTACAAACATAAGTCGCACTTGATGCTGCTTGTGATTGCTCATGGGGGAGCTATCCTTTAAATCAACTATATTAGTCTGAAGATGTTATCATTTGTATCACATAAGTTTCAACAATAAAGGAGGAAGCTATAGTAGGTCTGTCCTAGAGACGATTACCATGGCAAACAAGACAGGCGTCCGAAGTTGTTTTGTGAATGGAATAACTATAGTGAAGAGTAAAAGTTCATGGTTAATCTCAATGGGAATATATTTATTTCAAGGGTTTTGATGAATTTAAATTATGATGTTGTATAGCAAGTATAAGAATTTAAAGTACTTTATCACTGTCTTTACCTTTTACAGCCTCCGTCTGAAGGAGAACTTTCAGTCACATCTGGTATTCTTGGGAAGATTCATAAATGGAAAAACGAGAGTACGGTAAGTACCTAAAGCAGCAGGTATAGTTTCTTTATTTCAATACAAATTTAAAAATGTTACTTTAATTCCTTGTCCTGCATAAGTTTACATACAAAATTGAAAAATAACCCTTACATTTTTTGTGCGTTTTAAATAACCCTCTTGTTGACCTTCAAGGGATGGACTAGATATATCACATCTCGAGGCGATTTATGTCTATACCATCAGTGAATAAAACGAAGTTCTTGTTTATATTTACATCTTGTTATTACACGGGGACACTTTTTGCATAAAAGAAATATTGTTTTCAAAATTTTTTAAAGGAAGGTACTTGAGCAAACAATTTTATATTGTTAATAACAATCTTCTAATTGTTTATACAAATCCTTCAAAATAAATACAATTAATATTAAGTGTGAAAATAAATTGAAATAATTGTAGATATCTGAACAAATCAAAATTATATAACATTCAGATGAAAATTTAATTCATTCAAGAAAGAGCGTAGTAACCGTGAAAACGTTCTTAATTCACCCTAAAGGGAAAAGAGCACAGTTCGAATGCAAAACTCCTTAATTAAATAAATTATGTTAATTTAAATGCATCCAAAGAACAAATTCTGTATTATAATTCTTTATCCTTTATTAAATCAGAAACATTGTTAAAGCTTTACGTGGCGTATATGCTTTAATCATAATCAAAGTCAGGATTCGTGTTAATATATTTATGATAACTAAATAAATTTTGATTAGAGAAATCTCCATGACCGAGGTTAACAATCTTACCCTTTTCATGGCGAATCTATCGATAGATCCTTTATGTAGAAAACCGAATCCAGGAAAGTTCAACACGAGACATAAAAATTGAGGATTTTATTTTGACACCGAATTATTATACGCATAAGTATGTCCTTTAAAATTCATATTTATGGGATATATTGACTTCGATTATAATCTATTGATTTGTATAAGGATTTAATCGTATAAAGAACATTATAGCGTGTTGTATGAAAAATACAAAACACTTTCAAGCAATTCCTTCAAATGTTTGGCCTCGTTCTATTCACCCGGAACCCACAAGCAGGATACAAACACAAAACTTTCACTACAGGTCCAGACAAGGACGTCATTGTGTGATATCCGAGAGAACTCAAATAAACATTGCAACTTTAAGATAAATAAACGCTACAGCTTATGAAGAAGGTATCAGGTTACAAGTTAGCTATCTGTTCTATTACCAAGTTCACTCGTGATACGAGTGCTCAAGAACAAATAGGTTGCTTGTATGCCTTGTGTGCAACTAGATGCTTCCTTCCTGAGTCTTCTGTATATGGTTACATTCACGATTGTTCAATAATGGGATATGGATTTGTTTAGCATAAAATCAGTTTATTAGACTTGAATGCTTTTGTTTTAATTGTTTAATTTCGCCTTAGAGGATGTGCCTAGACACAATCTACTAAAATGGAATTTGACTTGAACTTAATTACAAGAAATTAGTTTTAAGTAGTTCTTTGGCATTAATGGAATGACTTCATTTAATGTAGCCTTGTCTCTGGGATTTATACAATTAACTTGGTTTTCTACACGAATATAATATATTTTACATTGAACAGATAAATTTGAAATTATTTTCGTGGTTAGTTTCTAGAAAAACACCAAAACCACATGTCTATCTGTAAGATTTAATTCTGCTTTTTATCAGGCAAAATTTTATCGATTATCGTGCTCAAATAGAAAATGCGGTTCGAGGCTAAACGAATTTTGAATGATTCCATCTTAATGTCCTTCACTGATTTTATCGATACTCTAGAAATTGCTAAGGATTGTTCAAGTTTGCCTAAAAGAGTGTCTACACGATAACAGCTCGTGTTCGAATCTAATCAAGTGAACGAAAGATAAACCGGAAATTACTTCTGATTAAAGCGTACTTAAGTAAGTTATTTAAGTGAGACAAAGATAATGACTGCATTATCTTATCATTAGAGGTAGAACCGGGTCATGGACTGGATTTGATCACTATTCTATTTCAAAACACAGTGATACCTCGAGATTCGAGTTTAATTCGTTCCGTAACCTTGCTCGTATATCAATTTGCTCTTATTTCATTAATCCGTTCCAGCTCCCAAAATGCCACCCCAGTTGTTCTTGTTTGGTGTTTTTGAATAAGAAAAATGTATTTCTAAATGACAAATATTGAATAAAAACATAATAAAAGAGAATGTAAACTTGTCTTATAAAGTGTATTTGTATTTTGGTCACTGCCTTTCTCTTCCCTGGTCTTTGCCTTTTTCGCCGGATAAAATAAAACTGTCCAAGGAGGTTTCTGTCCGGCCCTTCCTCGTATTTCAAAGCATAACTTCGCTCGCTCGACGGCTCGTATCTCATATATCTCGTATGTTAGGGCACTCGTATCTCGAGGTATGTACCACTGTATAATCTCCATGTCCCCCAAAAGTTCTAATATTTTGACAAATATTAAAATCAATTTTCTGAAACATTAAATCGCCAACAATAATTTTTTAATGCACTCAACAAGGAAATTCATGTGTAAACGAAACGGGGTTAATCCTGACATGTTATTGCTCTGGTTTTGGGGAATACTCCATTGTCAAATAATGTGAAACGACTTCCTTTGATTTTTATATGCTATTGGGTAATAAACAGTGGCCATTTTATGTACGTTCTTCAAATGTCGTTAATTTATTAAATTGAAGTCAAAAATTTGGGATAAAGGAAACATGCTTCAGTTTCATTGTGGTAAACATTATATTATCTTGTTTCAGGGTATGTTTAAGGACAAGACAAAGTACCCAACGCTCACACGAATGTCATACTGCCAGTGCCGTCTGAAACTAGTCTTCGCCAGCATATTCCGGCAATTCAACTGGAAGCACGTCGCCCTCTTGCTGGACAGATCGGACTTGTTCTCATTGACTGTTGGTAATATTCCTGTTATTATCCTCAATGAGTTCTGGCGGATTGTTGATTTATCTTTTAACAGGAAAAAACTTAGAGTACGGATTGAAACAAGAAGGACTGTTGAGTTTTGTAAGAGAGCTTAACGGGAATGAGGAGGAATCTTATGACAATTATCTGCGAGATGCTAGTATGTACGCAAGAGGTGAGTCCGTGTAGTGTTGCACCTACGACAGTATCTTCAACCAAACAAATGTAGTTGTGATCCTTTCAGTGCGAGGTGCTCTTGTGCGTAAGTTCATGCTTGCTGCTCACGCCCTAGGAATGACGAAGGGTGATTGGACTTTCCTCGATGTGGAAATATTTCAGGTACATGATAGTTTACTTACCCATTTTAAATTTAAATTTAATTGAAAATAAAGAGCTCTTACTGGGGAGAGAACGACTGGCAGTTAGGAGATACTGATGATGCAAAGGCAAGAAAAGCTTATGAATCGTTGTTGAGAGTCTCGTTACTGCAGCCAACAAGTCCAAAATTCCAGGATTTTGCTGACCAAGTTAAAGAACGAGCTTCAAGGGATTATAACTACACCTTCAGCGATGTTGAAGAAGTAAGTCCAAGAATTAATTGAACTTAATTAAGACACCCTTATCTGCAGGTAAATTTTTTCATCGGAGCTTTCTATGATGGTGTATATTTATTGGGAATGGCACTCAACGAAACATTGACTGAAGAGGAGGATTTAAGGGATGGAATCTCTATTACAAGACGGATGTGGAACAGGGATTTTCATGGTAGATAAGATGAGAAGAAGAATTGCTTTAAGCTATTGGACTATTATCATTTTCTAGGAATAACTGGACATGTGAGAATCGATGACAATGGGGATCGTGATGCTGATTATTCAATTCTGGATCTTGATCCAATAACTGGACGTTTTGAAGTAGTTGCACATTATTATGGCTTACATAGGTATGTTGTATAATAATTTTTCATAATTTAAATTTTGAATTCATCATAGAAACTACACATCTGTGAATGGTAAGAAAATTCATTGGCCAGGAGGACGTGAAGGACCACCACCGGATATTCCAAAATGTGGATATTTGGGTAATTCTCCTGAGTGTCATGGAAATGGTAAGAAATTGAAATTCTAGCCTGATTTTGAATCTGTAATGAATCTTTCTAGAAACTATCATAATCTATGGAGTCTTTGCGTCATTTGTGTTCTTGAGCTTTTCCTTTGTTGTTGTACATTTGATGTGCAAGTGAGTACTTCTGACACAACTATAGGACTGTTCACGTACAGCTTGAGCAATTTTTTTAACTTCTCTCTCGTTACTCAAATAGTACAAAAACGCATTTTAGTAACCTCGAGCAACTTCATAAGTGAACATAAACAAATTTGACATTTAACATTGTCAAATGGACCGCATTCTCCTAGTAGCTTGAAGTTACTCGAGCAAATTTCTTCTTCCCTTTCGTTACTTTTCGTCAAACTCTCTCAGAACATTTCAGATGCGCAAGTACAAAAACGCCAATCTCGTACTCGAAACATACTGCAATATATTGCAATATGTTCCGAGCAAGTACGTGAACAGACCTTATACCATATATGTCCAATGAGTTATTTAAATCCTTACATCTAGACAAATGCGTTTGAATAACGAACTCAACAACATGTCATGGCGTGTCCGACCCGATGAAGTTCTTCTGGAAGTGAATAAAATGTTTGGCAGCAAAGTGGGATTACAGAAATTGAACGTGGAAGTATACACCTTCAGTACACAGATCACAAGGTTTTTTAAAAACTTTTCTCTTTTTAAGAATTTCTCACTTCAACAGTTTGGTGTCAGTTCCGGAAGAGCGTCAATAGCAAGTTGCACCTCATTGCCACCAACACAAGTGTTTACAACAATTGGAATATTTAAAGGAGAGCGGGTTGCAATTAAGAAAATTGCAAAGAAGAAAGTAGACATCACATCGACACTGCTCTGGGAGATCAAACAAGCACGAGATGTGAGCCATGAGAATACTGTGAGATTTGTTGGCGCTTGTATTGATCTTCCCAGACCAACAGTTCTCATTCTAACCGAGTATTGTCCAAAAGGTAGCCTTAAGGATGTGCTGGAGAATGAAGCCATTCAATTAGACTGGAATTTTCGAATGTCTCTTATACATGATATTGTTAAAGTAAGGATCTTTCATCCATGTGAGCTATTATAGTTTAACAGGAAAGAATCCAATTACAGGGAATGGCTTATCTACACAACAGTGATGTGTCAGTGCATGGAAAGTTGAGATCCTGTAATTGTTTGATAGACGGACGTTTTGTCCTAAAGATTTCCGACTTTGGTCTGCGTACTCTGACGACTCCGTCTGAGTTTATAAAGGATCAGAACTGTCTGAATAGTAACAAATATCACATGCAGGATAAAAACGTATTTAAGAATTTAATTTTTCATATCTTCAATCTAGAATTACTTTGGGTAGCACCAGAGCTTTTGCCCATCACTGTGATTCCTGGCACTCCAGCTACGCAAAAGGGAGACGTCTATTCATTCGGAATAATACTAGAGGAAATAGTAGTACGCGGTGGACCATACGAAGCAGCTCGACAATTCCTTGACGTGCAAGCCATACTAGATAGAGTAGAATCACATGAGTCACCTCCATTTCGTCCATCTGTTGGTCAGAGAGACTGTCCATCAGATGTTCTTGATCTCATGGAGAAGTGCTGGTCTGATAATCCTGATGATAGGCCAGCTTTTGCGAATATAAGATCAACAGTCCGTTTGATAATGAAGTGAAGTGTCATACGATTATCCTTTCAGTTTTAAATTTAATGAATTCAAATTATTTGTAGAGGATTCTGTGAGAACTTGATGGACGATTTGTTGAGACGCATGGAACAGTATGCTAACAATTTAGAAAGTCTAGTCGAAGAAAAGACGGAACAATTGAGTATGGAGAAAAGGAGGACTGAGGAACTATTGTACCAAGTTCTTCCACGTCCAGTTGCTCAGCAACTTTTAGCCGGGGAAATGGTACAACCCGAACAATTCGAATGTGTTACAATTTATTTTAGTGATATTGTGGGATTCACTGTATTGTGTGCTCAAAGTCGACCAATGGAAGTTGTTGACTTTCTAAATGATTTATACAGTACCTTTGACAGGATAATTGGATTTTATGATGTTTATAAGGTAAAATTTCATATTAGCGGGTAATTGTGTAAGTCATCCTGTTTATTTTACAGGTAGAAACAATAGGTGACGCATACATGGTGGTTTCAGGACTTCCAGAAAGGAATGGACATGATCATGCCCGGGAAATCGGATTGATGGCTTTAGCTATTTTAGATGCTGTTAAATCATTTACTATCAAACATAAACCAGAGTATCAGTTAAAAATACGAATTGGAATTCATTCTGGTCCAGTGTGTGCTGGAGTAGTTGGACAGAAAATGCCACATTACTGCCTGTTTGGTGACACCGTCAATACAGCCTCGAGAATGGAATCAACTGGAGCACGTAATTGAATAACAAAAATCATGTCAATCACATTTGTAAAAACTAGAATTTGTAGCTCTGAAAATTCATGTATCCGATGCAGCTAAAGAAATCCTAGACAAATTTGGTACATTCCGTTTAGAACTACGTGGTCAAGTCGAGTTGAAAGGGAAAGGTGTTGTCACCTCATACTGGCTACTAGGATGTTCAGAACCAGATCCACGTCCTCCGACTCCACTAAAAACGAATCACACCGATAACGAGTCACCATTCCCAATATTATTTCCAGCAATTGGGAAATGAATTTTAACGCTTTGATAAATGTGGTTAAAGCTAAATAAGGCTTGCTAAAATAAAATCATTATCTCGGTGTATCAAAGTCAATATTCAAATAAATGAATGTGATAAGGAAATTAATTAGCTTTTCAATTGAATTTTCCTGCAAGTTTATTTATTTGTAACATCAAAGAAATATATAGAAAAAATGATAGCAACAGTTTATTTTTGTTTTGTTATAAATAAATAAAAATAAATTATTTAAATAAATTAAATACAAGTTGATAATAAAAAAACAACACTTTGAGACTTCAATAGTATCACATAATAGTTTGTTTTCGTGTTTGTTTTCTGAGCAAGATGAAATCAGAAATTTCATTATTTTCTTAATATTATAATATATTAATATTTGGTGATTGTTATTTAATATTTTTAAATTCTAAAAACTCTCGTACATTATTTGGGCACATAACATTCTTTCCTAGGAACAAAACTGTTGACATTGGATGAAGAAATTCTGAAGAGAATTCTTTAGCTTTCCATCCATAAAATCCATTTGGCCTTACACGATTACCATTTATTTCAAATGGTAATAAATTAATTCCAATTTGATTGATTTTTGAAAATTGTACCCGAAAATACTGCCCATCTGTTGCTTTTATCCAATAAAAACCTTCAGAATCTGTAAAAGGACGAGTTTGGGATTTTTTCAATGGTGACGATCGTTCTAGATCGAATGAATTAAAGCTGATATCGATATCGAAGGCATCCGGAGATAGTTGATTTGTTTCAATAGCAGTTTTTAATGCAAGGTTATCTAGCCAATAACGTATTCCAACATTTTCAAATTCATCAAGAATGTGATGGAATACTGTTCGTAACTTATCTAAACAGCAAGGAGGTGTATGTTTGTTTAGATACACATAAAATGGCTTCATATTATACACTGGCCCAATGCAGGACTTTGTTGTTCTTTCGCAACCGATCAAATCGATTTCCGTTGATAGCGGTAATGAAAAGTTTGATGATGAAAATTGTGTGTCTAATACTAAATTATGTTGAGGACTATTTCCATCTTTGTTGTCACTTTTTGGACTAATTTTATGGGATTTCCTAATGATCCGCTTGATTTGTAATTTTTTGTACATATCCTTGAATTGTTTCCTTCTTATTTCCATTCGTCTTTGCTTGGTGTGATAGGATGTGAATAGACGTTTTCCATCTTGAAAGGAATTTTGGAAAATTGTTTTCTACAAAACAACAAAATATGACAACTGGTGATTATGAAAAATTAATTTTTTAATCAACTTCTTTACCTTTATTCCCGCAATCTTTGCTTGTATGAAAAACATTTCCGGAAATGGTGCTGCTAAGGCGTCTGGCATATCACGAAGCACAGAAATGTCCACAATTATTGCGTGTTTTTGTAAGTACTGAAAGAAAATGTTTATTAAATAAATATGAACCTTAAGGTTAAGGTATTCTTACCAAATCACATTTATCCGTTGAATTAACCGCATCGTACTCAATAGACCAATTTGGTAAATCCAAATTTATCTGACAGCAACTTGTAAATGATTTGATATTCCCAGCAAATGGGATGATTACAATTTTTCTTCCACTCTTATCTATGTTATTGTTCCTCTCCTCACCAGTAGTTCCACTGTTAACTTCCTTAAGGACTTTCTGTAGTAAATTTTTCCCATTCAATCTTACACTATCCGGCATGAATAGGACATATTTTGTTTTGATAGTCATTAGAGGTGAAAGATCACGAGCTGTTTTGTTTATATCAAATCCGAGACTAACAAACCGCACTGTGCTTTCACCCGTTGCATTATTCTCATATGTAATAGGAGGATATGGTACACTATCCTGTACAACTAAAACTTGAATATTCGGAACCACTTCGAGTATATTGTCTATGGATGATTTTAAATCATTTTCGAAATTATAATAATTTCGAAAAACTACTGTTATTGATTTACGAATATGTTTATTAGCTGATTTTAATTTTTCTTTAGCTGATCTCACTTTTTCCGTAACTGGATTTATAGATTCGTGTGTATCTAATATGGAACGCCACAGCAACGACTTCCATGTGTAATAAAAAATGAAAGCGTTTGCTACCACTATTATTAATATTAACAATTTTGCGTGTTTTAGACGCATTTTTTGATTACTAATTTAATTTGTTTCAATTCAACGTATTTCATTTCCTTGTGATAATAATCGATGACATCTGATTGCGGATTAGGAACAAATTAACTCAATTTCTTTTATCCTTTCTAATGTTTTCATCATAATAACATGAAAAGTCGATATAAATGTTTTGGTTATTCTTTACATGAAAATTTTTACTTGTTATAACTTATTATCCTTTCTACGTGAATATAATTTGTATTTATTGAAAATATATTTGAATTTCAATAGTCAATTTATACTTTCACATTTCGCAATCAATGCACAACCAAATTTTGTATCAGAAATTGAAAAAGCCACCTTTTGACACATCGACAAATGGAGGAATGTCAATACGATATCCTGGATATCCTCAAAAGGATAACGCAGTGCTGCCAGATTGAGTGTTTCGATGATTGAATTAAATGACACAGAGATGGCAGGCTAATGCGCATTTTGCTTCTTCAATTTTTACGTTAGGAAAACTTTCGTTAATTGCTGCGTTCCATTTACCCAAAAAATTCGTTCCCAAGTACTTGCGAGTACTTGGAAAATGGAGCGCTTCCTGAAAAAATCTTAATTTTCTCTGTCAAAGCGACATTAAGTTTTTTTTCATATTTTGTGTTCAAATTTTCATTTTATTTGTATTTACTTTGTACACTTGTTCTGTCGGTTTGAAAAAAATATTTCGTTCTCGGAAAATGGAACGCAAATTTCGGTAAAGTGGCAAAACCTAACCTGAATTTTCTCTGTCTTTTTCGTTTTTCGAGCTCAAATTTTCAGTTTATTTATATTTACTTTGCACATTTGTTCTGTCAGTTTGACAAATTTCTCAACCTTGTAATGAAACTTGTAGATAAAATTTAAGGATTTAAAAGGATTTAACAATTTAAACGTGTTTATTTCTACCTGTAAAGCTACTTAACATTTGTATAACATTTCATGGTTTTGATTATCACAATTAATGCTTCTAAGAAGCAACAGATGTTGCATTATCCTTGATTTGTTCACCTTCAGGAAGCTCCCGGACTAAGGATAGAAGCTTTTCTAGTTTTTGACACTGCAAGACGTGTTGGTCCAGGTACTGTTGTTTCTTCGGTGGTTTCACTTTCAATCGAAGATTTGGAGAGAGTTTTAAGGATGTGGTGGTTCCCCTGAAATTAAGTTGAATTTGACATTTGGTTTAGGTTAAAAAGGAAGGCATACTTCTCGTCACCAACGATAATAAACGGAAGCTTTTGATTGAAAGCCAATCGAGTTAATTTGTTTCTTTTCTTTGCTACAACTGGTTGCTGGCAGATTGCTTTGTACTTGTTGACATTCAAATCAAAAACGTAAACTTTTCCTTCAGAATTAACTGCCGCAAACACCGTGCTAGAGTATGGTGCCCATTTGACATCACCTACACTAGCTGCTAAATCGAATATAAAAAGAGGTTCACTTCTCATATCCTCCCAGACTTTCACTCGCCAGTCGGCACTGCACGAAGCAAATATGTTGGAGTTGTACTTGTTGAAATCTATTCGATAGACGGGTAAATAGTGAGCGTTGTATGTCATTAGATACTTCGAGCTGTAGGCAGTGCTACACTTGTAAATGAGGCCCTCTTCTGTGCCGACCATGAAAATTTCAGGCTGTGTCGGATGGAATATCATGCATGTGCCGCATGCTTTCAATTTGATCTCACTTCCATCTGGGCCACCAATCGCCTCTCTTTCCAAGTACAAAGTTATAATTGTTGTGATCGCGAGCTTGTTTTGCATGAGAATCCAATTGAAAACTCTTCCATCTCCTGATATAGAATAGAAGTTAATTTCACCGTCAGGCATGTCTTGTCCCCATTTAATCTGGAAAAATTACAATAACTATTTCAGCAAAGTAATTGAAGTCAATCTGTACTTACACCCCACACCAAATCTTCATGTTTCCCATTTACACCTTGAGACATGTACACTGCATCACGAACACTCAATTGTAAATTGTAAACTGCAACGTTCCCGTCATACATTCCTAATGAGGGCATAATAACTGCAAGTTACACCTTTGATAGACATCAAAACAATAGACCTACCTAATGCCAACAAGTATGGATACTTTGGATGGATATCACAGCACATTACTCCACTCTCGGTCATGACTAACAAAGAGCAATTAACGTAAAACTTTACTTACTGTACATTCAACTTACTTCGATAGTCTGGGAATGATGGATTCTTGATCGTGAACAGGCACACTGAACCTTCTGAGTTTTGCTTCATGAAATCACCTGTTTGAAAACAAATCAAATTCATTACAAAATGATAACTTTTAGCAAACGACTTACATGATCCAAAGCAAACAGCAAACAAATCGTAGTACAAGGTGTTGAAGCACATATCAGTGACATTCATCTTCTTTGTTTTCTCATAAGAAAACTTCCAGAGAGGAAGAAGTGTTCCTTCTTCCTCACGAAACTCATCAGAAGGATCTTCCCAATATCTGTAGTCATGTGCAATATCGTCATAGATGTTCTGGTTAATCATTCGTTCTAGAATCTGCCAACACTGAAGGTACTTCTTGTTCAGCTCTTCACTAGCCTGGTTCTTGTCAATTCGTCGTTTCTGCTCTTCACGTTTGAAAGCTGCTGGCTGCAAGAAAAGTTAAGAATATATTTTCTACAATACCACAGTTTGTGCAGTGTATTACACGTTTCTCCTTCTCTCTTTCCTTGGATTGTTGGGCATAGTCCTCCATGTAGCTATCATAGATCACCCATTGCAACACATTTCCACCGAAAGTTGATCTTGGCGGAGGTATCGTTTGCGTTTCAAATGACTGAAAATGAAAGCAAACAAATTTATCTTATTAATATATAGTTAAACTTCCACACAATGGTTTTACCCTAAAAGGATTGTTGACAGTCAGCGCAGCACGTTCACAAAAGTTGAATTGGTTGATGAGTTTCCCTTTCTTGCTTCTTGGAGGTGGTGGACGAGTAAATTCCTCCTCAAGTTCTATAGGTATATAAATTTTTGTATTAAAATATTATTGTAATTTATATCACAAACAATTTAAAACGATTAAGAGAAAAAGGAAAGAGCAGTGAAGCGTTTAGAGATAGAACCGCCATCATTTAATCAATTCTTAATTAATTAGCCAATTTGTTATCTATGAAATTACCATCAGCAGCGTCTACAGGATCAATTCCATCATCTTCATCCCTATCAGCATCCGCATCACCATCTTCATCATCTTCATCGTCTTCGTCATCAGCCCTCGGACCAGGTGAATCTTCCTTTTCTTCTTTACGTTTATCTTGAGGAGCATTGCCTTTTGAAATTTTAATAACATGCAAAATTTTGATTTGAAAAAACACAGATTTTCTTTGGTGCACAATAGAAATGTGAGGAAAACAAGCGAAATAGACGAAAATTTATAGAAAATAAATCATAAAACCTTCTTCGCCTTGCTCCTCGAGCTGAGCTTTAGCTTCATCAGAGTCAACGTGAAGAGAAGTTCCTTCGAAACTGAAAAGTGTCACAGTGTTTCCTTCTGGTGGTACCTTCAATTACAACGACTACGATTCGTCACAAGTGTACCATGACAGTGTACTTCACTTACCGGAACGTAACCTCCTTCTGTGAAACTGTATATCACAAGATTTTTGACTACATTCGTGTTATCTGCCGTTAAAATTTTAGGAATTTCTTCACTCAGTTCGGCGTCAGTCAGATCGAGCTGATCCTCAGGTCGTAGAAATTGTCGTTTGTTTGCCCATGATTCCGGATCATCGCCACCACCATCACCATCTCTTGATTTTCCTATGGAACTTTGCTTGCTTTGGAACTAGAATAACGACCAGATTCATCTTAAAAATTATCAAAATTTCACAAATCGATGGTTCTTCAAGTTCCCGAACAGACGCAATTCTGTAGCCAAGCCAAACCAACAGCTCAAGCCCAGTCGAAATACTGATCTGTTCGGGAACTTGTGTTTCATCCAGATATCTAATGTGAATTTTGGTTATATCTTGAAAGTTTCTTTATTTACAGGTGGAATCTCCTACTCAAACATGGGTGAAAGTGTTTTGTGTTGAATTGCGTTGAGTAACTATTCTCATGCGATTTGCATGCATTCTAGAAATTGTCATTCACAACAAAATCCTCTAGAAGTGGTTTATGTGTTATTTGAGGGCATTTTTTAAGTTCAAATGATGCAAAAAAGCCTATTTCCCAATGTAATATTGAAAGAACCGCAAAATTTTCAATTGCTTCAAAAGCTTTTGTTACCATCCAAAAATGATGTCACTTTAAGAATTTTCTAGTAAAAAATTATATTTGGAAAATTTCAAATATTTGTTAAGTTCATTAAACAAAGCTCCAATATGGATGTAAACTTTAATGAGGTATCAAATTGTTTGAACAGTTTTTTTTTGTGCAAAATGTTAACAACTGTTAGGACGTACGAGCTTTTGTTTCAAGCTACTTGGTATGATAAAGACGAGGTCATTTCCTGATTGACGTACGAGTATTTCGCGTTTCAAAGGCAGTATTTTATACAAACTTAAGAATATATGCAGAGTTTAGAAATGAATAACAATATGGATATCAACGAATTATTTGCCAATTAATTTGAATAAGATCATTATAACTATTCACTACCTCACTATCGTCATCATAGTCATCACTATTCGCATCACCTTCCACAATATCATCAACAACATCATCACTCACAGCATTAACTGCACTTTCGTCAGGTGAATTTGTTCTACTGCCCATAACAAGATGTTTAACGATACAACGAAAAGAAGCTTTTGAAAAATGCCAGCAAAAATCAAAAATTCATAATATGAAATTCGCGATAAATATCTAAGAAAATAACAAAACTATGTAAATTGCAGAATATCTACATTGCACATTGTATAACACTATATCTATGTAGTTATCTTGATTTTGTTAAAATATTATATCAACTTCATATCGTTGCTCTGTTAAATTGTGACGGTGATTTGTATTTGTCGTGGTTTTGGTTTTAATTTCATGTGTCTATTTGTTATATTACCGAGGTTAAACTAATTAACTTCCACATCCTTACAGTAGCCCCTCGAAAAAGCAACTAAAGACGCAACTAAAGACATCCGCAAATAATTCGTTGTCCCGTATTTATTGCTCATACTATTCAAATACGAATATCTATTATATGTACACCGTGAATTGAAGATATCCTTGCATGTCATGCTTTTGCAGATAGAAAGAGTCTTAAGAATACATACCCCATATTTGTAAGGCCTTTGTGGTGTACCTTTCCCTGGTACCATGCATGTTAAGGCAACAGCCTATATGGGGATAGTACACAAAGAATATTATTATTATCATGGGTTATAGTACTTGACTGAGGTTTACGTATTTACTGCTGGCATTTCTGCAGATAATTAGCATTTATTCAACTTGAATTAAGTAAACATTCTGTGGTTTTTAATAAATCCAAACTCCAATCAAAATTGCTTAATGAATCCACCAAAACCTCTTAACATGGTAATTTCCACACGAAATGTTCGTCTTTGATACAAGTTCATAAGACAGTCTATGTACGTGCTCTATTTACCCTTTAAAAATATATTTAAAACCATAACAAATTGCCTGGTAAATTTAAAGGAAAACTAAATTGGATGAAAACGGGACATGCAACATTGCAATATTCGAATGGAATGCAACTGGAATCTACCTGGAGACAACTGTCGTTACGACATTTTCGTAAAACTTTGAAACTTTTTGTCCTTCCTCATACCTGTCTTCCGTGAAAGACAATTTCAAAGATGTTTTTCGTTTTGAGGCAAACAAATCGTTTCCTTCTCTTTCCTTTTTAACATTTCATTATTAACTTTTTAATGATATTCCAACATGAACCTGTGGCAGCACGAAAGTGTTGGAAAAATAATTTCAACATTGGTCGATAAATCATAAAAAATAAAACAAAATCTTATAATAAAAGCTAAAACCTCGACAGGATAATGTTTAGTTCAAGCGTTACCTTTGAGGCAGGAATCCTCAGTTCAATTAAGGAGTAATGTGTGGAACTATTATCTGTTTGTGCTTTGTTCATCAAAGGTTAATGTATTAAGTTTCTTTTGTGGTTCTTACGCGAATCAAGAGAAAAAAGGTTCCGCTTTAAAGGAAATTTATATCTATATGTTTTGTGTTTACTACAATAAAAGATGACACCGACTATCTAAATAATTCTCATCTAATTAATTAAATTTATCATAAACCATATATGAAAAAATGAAGTTATTGTGGTGTTCATGTATCTGCTTATACTTTATTTTATTGTGTTTTGATCGCTGACATTAAATATTGTGTATGAAATAACAATGACCTCATAACTAAGCGGAAGTACACCATTTGTTTATAACGTCACAAAGTTTACCAGCACGGAATGAATATTACGACAGCAATAATTGATTTTGAGTAAAATACATAAATTGTTTGTGGTTGTCAAGAACATAAATGAAAAAGTTCGATGGTTCCATAAACGTACATGCATATATGACAGCTTTTAATCCTCATTCCTTAAACGATACATTACATATTTTTATGATATTAATTAACATTACAACAATTCAGGTTTTGGAAGGTTCGATATCTTTAACACACTACACAATTTATCCTAGAAAACAAACTTGTATCCTTGTTACGCAACAACAAAAGTTCTTAACGTTGGTCAGATGATTATTACAATTGAATTCATGAGATAACGAGACAGTTGATCAATGTATCAATATATAAACCATTTAATTTTTAATGTTTTAACACAGCTTTTCTTATACTTACAGAAACAGTATTTCTCTTTTGTTTATCTGGAGACAATTGTCTAATGGGCATTTTACCGCAAACTTAATATTTGATTATATACAGAAACACTTAAGAAGCAGCTTCTTAAAACTTTTAACAAATTTTCAATTGAACATGTATAGAAATTGTGACAATGATTTATTTGAATTTAATTTAAGAATTGTTTTTTGTCAGTTTTGTAAACAAATTAATGTGGTTGCCATAGAAATTTGAGAAATGTATACTATAGATTCTTCCTTCTCTGAAATGATTGGTAATGAAATGAAGCATTGAAAAATTCTCTGTCCTGATTAATTTGAGCTTTATGAATACAAATATGTTCTATTAAATTGTCTTCATTGAAGCTATTCGGATCAAAGATAAAGTCTTGGGATTTACTTTTCCTGAAAATGATGTTCCAGTTGAGTTTTAGATAAATATATGGGATTAACTCCTGTATCTTACTTCAAAGCCTTCGAGTGAGTGGTTTTCATCAAACAAGTTTTTAGTTTCGAACGTTCCTCTTTACGCCGCATTGCTTTCAGTAGAACAGGATGTCTGAAAAACGAATTTGTCTTTCAGTACTAATCACAGTTGCTTTGCTTAAAATACAAACTTTATCCTTGATGTCCAGGAATCCACTACTTGCTCGTCTTCTTTAGTTTTTACTATCATTTTGAGACAAGGATTTTCATTATAGTAATTATTACGCTGCAGGATGACTTTTATTTTCACCATTTGGTCAACTGTTAGTCCACATTCTCTACAATCGGCTTCAAGCACAGTAGATGATTTATCTAAAGAGTTTATCAAAATTTCACCACCATTTTCTCCAAATTCAATTCCACTTAATTCTATTTTCTTCAAACGTGTATGGTTTTCTATTAATTTAAATATCTCTTCCAATCCTTTCAAAGACACATTTATATTCCTTATATCGAGATGCTCTACTTGTTGTACATGAAGCAGTACGTCAGCCAATAGTAAGATACCCTCATCCCCTATGGTGTTTCTTGCTAGACCTACATATATCATGAGAATTATATGAGAGTTTCTTCAAATTCATGTATTGGATACCCAAAAACTGCAACTGCCCATTGAAATTATGGATAGAATCACAAACAGGCCTTAGTCCCTCAGAAGTGAAATTGTTTCCTTCTAAATTCAATTCTGTTATGGATGAAACTTTTTGTAGCAATGTGGCTATTTCTTTTCCAGCATCATTGTTTAGCTGGCAATAGCACAAATGTAAAATCGTCAATGGCATATGAATAATAGAGTCAAAGAGGATATGCAGCTTTTTTCCATCTAACTGACTGCGCGTTATCCTGATTTCATTCATATGGAGATTTTTGAAGCCTCTGCAACAACAATATTATTTATAATAATTTCTAAGAACATTATTACCTAGCTATGTTCTCAATGTCTGTATATGACCAGCTGAAATGTCTCCGATGATAATCAAGTTTGAGTTCCTGGGGCTGCAGCTCCAAATGTATCCGCACAAGGTTTTTCAAATTTCCAATTATATCTAAATTTCCGTAGTGACATTCCATCATTGGTACATTATGCTCTACAAAACTAATCAAGTCCGGATTCCTATCGATTGAATGCTCTTTCATAGAAACTAATTTCCTTATTTTCAATTCCTGCACGTATGGACTCACCGCCTGTGCCAATTCATTCATCTGACCTTCGTACCAACTCTCATATTCCGTTGTTTCAATTATTTCCGCAAACCTCAACTCAATACCAAAGGATTTCCATTTTGCATCAACGTTATTCTTGATTTTGTATATAATAGCCTTATCTTTGCATGCTGCAAGTACAAATCTCTTCCAAAACGTTTCATTATCTAAGTCAACAAGTTTTATCAAAGGAATATTCAAGTCAATTAGTTCTCCAAATTGTCTTTGTTCACATGGAGTGAGATCAACTAACATAGGTCCACCGTTATAATTTTTAGCAATATTTACAATACATAAATAGGACAAACGAGGAATTGAAATTCTTTCCTCATCTTCTGTATTGAATTCTTCAGCAAAAAGGATCTGCTGTATTTCAACATCACTCAAAGGCTGAGGTTTGTAAGCTTCATAGCATATATGAGTGAATGAATCTCCTGTGAACTGCATTTTGTCAATAAACAAATCTTGAGGTGTTCTGTTCATCACGGTTTAAGAAGTATTTACAGTTGCACAATTTAATATTAACAAATAAAAAATAGTTTCAATAAAGATTTTCATAATTGTCAATAAAGTAAAATGTGCGTAACGAAGTAACCATACAGCTTTGAAACTTTGATTCTTGAGTATACATGACTACAAATGTAGATTTCGCAAAAACTAATTCATCAAGAGCATCTCTTTTGGAATTGCTAATATTACAATGCAAATAGATAATAGCAAACATTAAAATATGCGTTCCACATGACCTTGCTTGATGCGTTATGAGGTAAAACTCGTAACTTACACAATCATTTTATGTTGCAATAAGTTGATCAATCGTTAATTTCGCAATAAACATGTTGTAAGCAAGTGTTTGTTATTTGCATTTCCAGAGTTTCTATAAATTTATTATATTGTAAAATTAAACAATTTCGTTTTTATTTTAAATAAAATATATTTCATATATAAAGTCATCCGTACAAAAAGGTCAGATACATAAAGTTTCTTAATTTGTTAGCATTAATTTAAGTTTTGAAGTTAAAAATTATACTATTTAATATCTAAAACAATATTAAAGTAAGTATGTGATGGGTAATTTAAAAAGATAGTGAAATAATTTGGTAGAAATGAAAGTGGTTAAGCCGTTTTTTGATATAAGCTACTCTAAAGAAGATACAGTAAACGTTTTGACTAATTTTTCATTAGAATTGATAATTTCAAACAGATTCAAAAGGTATTGTATACATTCTTCGTATAATTAAAATTGGTAGCTGTGGCAAGCATACACCAACTAGAAATAAAACAGGTCCAAAAACTAAAAACAGAGCTAACCATACAAAAAGTAAACATGGTGGAAAGTCTAAAATTGATATTATCATCTCGAAAAATTGTGTCTAATTAATACTTAATTTAAAAGACACCACTAATTAGGACAATATAAAACTAGTGACAAATATGTATTTTGTTACAATGTCTTTTCGTTAATTGACTAAAAACATTTTCATTACAGCAAATGAAGAGATTCTTATGTTAAAGTTTCCTTAAATAAAACTCATGGCTTCAACTGACAAGTTTTCGTCTATTTACGATCTCCACCTGGAATGAAACAAATAGTTTTATATTATTAAAATGTTTATTCAATATAAATTCACTTCATATTTTATTTATTAAACACAAAAATATCATTTCTAGTTCGTGGCAAAATCAACTACTGGTTCCACATGGGGATTGGAATGAAACAAAATGAATAAAACAACTAGAGAAGTGCACAGATGTAGCCACATTTGATAAAACATGTAGGATTACACAACACACCAGTCATTACAAAATTTTAAATGAAACAGAAAGCATAGTAAAAGCGAAAGGTAACGCAATCTATTGAGTTGAATAGGTTTTAATGCTTTGCAGATATAAATTGTTTAAGTAGTTTATACTAAATAATTATTTTATTTATTACACAAAATTATATACCAATTTTAATTTTAGCTCTTCCCGAACGATGTGCTTTTCTCGGAATGACAAACTATTCTGTTATGGTTTGATGAAGTTTCAGTATGCACTCGCGTTCATGTTGAGAGTAATATTACTACTTCAAGGTGAACAACTAAAAAGTTTATCTTGTATTAATGGTTTAACACATCGACTTTACGAAACTTGGACGCTTAAAATTTTTAAAAATTTCAGAAAAAACGGGTTTAGGTACGTTTATTTATTAATAATTTTAAATCGTATTCCAGCAGTGTTTGAAATGTAGTTGTGAGAATCTTGAGGGAGAATACATTGCAACACAGAGTAAAATAAAATAATTTATCTTTTTGAAATTTGTGTTTCATTATTGGGACAATCGAATCGTTCTTGAGTTAGGACGACGTGATAAGAAAAAGTAGAAATAAAGTTCTACTAAATTGGAAGCGATCCATTCTCCAGATCTTTGCAATAATCATTCGAGAACGGCACAAACGTTCTAGACAACACACAAAAACCCGACTCTTATTTGCATTTTTATGGGTTTAAATTTAAATTGATACGTTGACCGCTTCGATAATTCCAGATGCGAGCTTTTTTCTTTATTGTCTTGTTTGTTTGTAGAATCTTCTACTTCTATCTCTGAGTGACGTTCTTATTGAGGTTTTTATTTTAGAACTTCATAGTTACATTCTTTGGGCTTAAGAGATCACGTTATAATGAAGATAATATATATTATTTTATTCTACACAGTTGGAACACATGTTCAAGTTATGCGCTTTACATATGGCTCTTGTGCATATTTCATGCAAGTTTGATGTCATTTCTCTTGACTTAGATGGACAAAAGGCACAAATTTTACTTGAATTTGGTACTGTAAGTCAATGCACAAATGAAGTATGATCACAATAACTCCACGTGGAACACTGTTTTTACGAGCATAGGTCTATGCAATATGTTTCGAGCACGAAATTGGCGTTTTTGTGACGTCATGGGTAAACGAGTTTGAGATCGAAAACTGTTACACGACAAATTTGGTTAAAGTTGTCAAATTTTCAAGTGATTTTGCTAGGTGTTACTCAAAGCTTGTTTAACTATTTGAGTAACAGAGCGAAATCGTATCAAACGTTTCATTTTTCCTCGAGTAAAGTCGAGTAAAGTAGTAAACTCGAAAAGTACGTGAACAGACCTAGTAATTAGCAATCCAGGGTTTAGTTGTAGTTACTACCGTGAAACATCTACAGTCAAAGATTGAAATCAATCATGAATGAACAGAAACGATCATAAAAATTTAGGAGGTTTCGACAGTTTCTACAAACAATATTTTTGTTTTTCACAAATGCATAGAATCAATTTAATATAAGATCAAGGACACATGAACTGTAGCTAACAAAGGAAAAACCACTTTAATTTGTGTTTCGAAAAAACCTCATCTGAATGGTTACGAACAACCAAGCGTGAAAACCAGCTATTTTTCAAAATTTCATATTTGAATATCAATAAATTCCATTCTATAACCTGCTAACATTCACCCAGTTCTTAATTACTTTTTTCTTTCAAAAACGAAATAGTATTAGCAACCTTCAATTGGAGAGATAATAATAATCATAATCATATACATGCCTCATTAGCTTTATAATTGCTGCTTTCTAAATGAGGACACCGGCAGAGAATTTTCTGGTATTGTAATAACATGGAAATTCAGTGAATGATATGAGATACCAGTGTTTCTGGTTGGCGACGACTACAGATAATATCATTCTTTGTTTTGTTAGAACAGGTTGCGCAAATATCATTCGTAAAACAAAACCCATTGGGGATTTCATGAATCATTTGTTGTCTAAGGCAGGTCTGCATATGTAGATTCCGGATGGCTACAAATTCTAAAATCTATCTACTACAGGAAATTGCATCAACATATTTTTGAATTTTGGGTTTCCGTATCAAGTGATTTTGTTTTTCAGAAATACATTTTCAGAGGCGCATATTAAGAAGACTTGATGTATCTATGAATTTGTAGACATTATCAAAGCTTATCAGTGGCTAATCAGGCATTAACCTTCGAGTTAGTGATCACGTAGTCACAACTGTGCGAAATGGTTGATTAAGACAAGACTTATCCTTGAATAAGTTAGCTCATTGGCATCTGCAAATTAAAATACCAGCCTTCTCCAGCGAAACGAACTGAAATATGAAGGCAACATGCATATGTAACGAGTTGTTTGGCAAGTTTTTGTCGTCTAGCGAGGTTGGAAGAGAAACTTATTATAGAAAATCTAAAGTTTTCGTAAAAACTATACTTACATTATGTAGAAATAAACATCTTTGTCCTTTCTAGCAGGATCCTTGCTACTTGGCATGCTTTTATCTGGAGAAAAGTAGCCCGAAGTATTGCTACCAGAGACCATTTTCGGTCCAACACTAGAAGACATCGTCAGTCCGTGATTTGCACCAGCAGCGGGAATAACTCCACCAATGAATGTTTTCAAAGTTTCCATTATGTTTAGTTATCACAAACTCAGTGTTATTTTTCTGTAGTTTGTTGTGTTGTCCAATGGTATTCAAGGTGCAAGAAGTAGAAGTTACACAAGAGTATGCGAGTAAAATATCAATCAGTAGAGACTTGAAACAAGAAACTGGAAATACAAGAAAAATTTATTTTTACTTAGTTAGTAACAGAAAACTCAAATTCGTTGACCTTAGTAACTACAATATAGAATTAACTTTGTCGTTATGCTACGATCTTCTGATAACGTGAGACGTGTTTCTTTCAAAAAGTAGGTGTGTTTCAACAAAACCAGAACTAGATTCTTTGTGTTCCACTACTTCTTATAATCTTTTCCCCAAAAACAAGGTCAAAATTGATCGCAAAAGTAGCAAACATTGGACCATGCCCGCTATAAAATGATAAATCGAAATTTTTTATTGCATTTACGCAAACCGAAAATTCGTTTATTGATAATAGCACTCTTATCAGTGCTAAATTAGAAAATTTCTGATTAATTTTGCTCCCAATTCCAAGTACATGCGACATTCTTTCTTGACTTTGGGGGGTTTGGATATTTCCAAATATTTCTTATCAAAAATGGAAATGTCAATTGCCATAGGGCAAATGTTAATAATTTCAATTATTTTGATAATTAGTATCAATTCAATAACTCAGTAACGAGAGAAATTCAATTTTTTGCATCACTTCCACGTAAACGACGCAGTGAGTGACACTTCTGGAATCAAGTATGGCTTCCATGACCATGTGACAGATGCAAAATTAGAACACTACAAATGTTTGCCTTTGAAGTTGAATTTGTTTATCTCATTAACAAATAAATGAAAATTGTTTGAAATTGCAACTCAAATTGTAAATATTTTGTACTTATACGAGTATGTATATCAAAAAGAAACTGAATTTTTTATTTAAATGTAAACAAAGCCATCTTGCAAGAAACACGACCATTTCTTGGCCGTTCAAAGTCCACTTCGTGAAAACATTAACATGCATCTTTCAACTCCGGAAAATTAACAGTGCAAACTGGTTAAAATCAAATACATATATTCAAGTTTAGCGTAAGAAATGAATTTATTTTTACCTTTCAAAATTATATGTAAATAAAGAAATTTTTAAATCACCCAATCACACTTTCACCTTCCACATAAAATTATGCATTTATTTGAAAGATTTATTCATTAAATTTGATCACAAATAAAGGAAAAATTATAATTTAACGCTAAATATCACAAAAATTGCTGTTTTTTATTCATGTGGGTTTTGAATGTTACTTATTGTCTATAATTATTTCCCAATCACACTGAGATTCCACGAATACCGTATTGATCATTTTATTTTGTTGATTTAGTTTGTAAACTTTTATTAAAGTCACAAAAATTCAAGAATTTAATTTTCAAAATTTTCAACTTTCCACCCACAACAAGATATACTTTCACTTTGTTCCTAATCGACTTGACTTCGCAACGCGTCAAATGTGTACTAACGTTTCGGAGTCGTTCAACAGTTTCTTTATATTTTCGTATCATATGATTGGAACGTGGACATCTGGTACGCTTGCTTCTTCTTGGTGCTATCTCGTTTGCACGTGCTCGTTTTGGTATAGGTCGGGTATCTTCGCTCTCACCGCGGACGAGCGATAATATATTATGTGGTGCATGGCGTTGCGTGTGTGTCTCGTTTCGGTGTAAACAAACCTGCATTGACAGTCTACGCCGTAAATGTTGGACAACATGTTTAGGTGAAATTCAGCACACACTGATGTTGACTGCCATTGTTGAAGATCTTTTTGTTGTCAATTTCAATTTGTTGCAATTATAAAATATAAATTACTTTGTTTTCCAGAAAATCCATGAGTAATCATACTTAAATACATGCCAGACACTCTGGATTTTGGAGTTCAAGAATTGTGTAAGCGAATAATAAGGCCAAGTCTAGTATATAGGAGTTTAGCTTATTACACAACCTCAAAAACTAATAGAAAACAACTACAAATCTGCCAAAACAATTCAATTCGACCCATCCTCAAGATTCCGTGGTATGTTAGAAATACAGATTCTCACATAAGATTAAAGACAATAGACAAAGCATGAAAATTAACATCCGAACATGTCATTAGGAATCTTGAGGCAGACATCACAACCTAACTCGACATACTCAGACTTACGAACGATAATGACTGTGTAAAGGGTAATTGGCAAAAGAGTACCCACAATTGAAGGGTTGTAAGTCTAAAGAGTTTTAGTGCCAAAAAATCAAAAGTCAATATTTTTAAGGCTATACAATCTAAGAACCAAGCCTAATAATATCCAAATGGAACCAATTGCTTGTTTCTTTTAAAATGTTATCCACACATAAATAAAGTTGTGGCGGGGTTAAGTGCCAACGAACTTTCGCGCAAGAGGGTCTGTGTCTGTAAATTAGAAGCTATGTCATGGAATGATAAGAACTTTGAAAGAAAATACAGCACACAAAATAGTTTTACATATATTGGATATTTGGATATTATTACGGTTACGAAAAATTGACTTTTGATTTTTTGGCACTTAGACCCTTTAAACTTACAACCCTTCAAATGTAAAAAAGTAAAACTGCTTAAGTACTAGCTTAAATTAAAATATAGTTCGTTGTGTGTGTTAAATAAATTGACACGAATTCATATAAAAACTTAACAGGTCTAAATACTAGAACTCCCCAATTGCGTAAACGATGCCTTTGATAAGCATAATTTCCAAACCCTTCAAAGGGCAAAGAATGGTATTAAGACATCATATGTGCTTTAAGTGACAATTTAGATTTATTCCATTCTGGCTACATTCTTGTAATATTCTGCACTTGATATCAATTGAATCCGGGAAAGTATTTATAATCATCAAGTACATCTTATCAGCAACGTTTGTGATAACAGGCATATAATACTGCGAATTAGATAATACTCCACAATTTTTCTAACAATGATAGAAGCGGAAATGTAGAAATTTCTCAAATAATCATTTCGCAGCTTAAAGTTCATCGTATCTTCGATATGATCTTAAAAAGTCAAACAGACGATCATTTAAAAATATCACATTTGCGCGGTAGTCAATTGGCTATCAATTTTTATTTACAATCGTTTGAACAATTCGCAAAACATGACGACGTTCTATGTGAATTCAATTCGATCTTGTTTATAAACATAAGAATGATGCATGCGGTTGAAATTTCAGCGACACAAATACCTGTTTACAATTTTTCATTTCGAGGAAATGATCTATCTATCGTATTTCAAATCATATACATATCTAAGATATTTAAAGAGCTAAATGTAGATAAACTCGTGGCGATTGCTTTTTTTAAATTCAGTTTTCTTTGAGCTTTTCCTAAAAATAAATTTTTCTTCATCTGAAATTTCCGTGTCAAGGAACAATTTCAATTATTTCATCTTCATTCATGCTCTTCGACACGTAGAATACGAATTTTTTAATGATAAACCTTTCACCTCCAGCACACACCCAATATTTATGTTTAATTGAAGTAGTGCTTATAAGATAAGCACACTAAATCCCAAAACGCTGCCCGAAATTGACGTCATTACAAGTAAACGTGCTAAAGATTATCTTCACATTTTGGCAATAGTCAATAGCAACAAAATTGTGTTGATTTTAAGCTTTACTTCGCAGAAAAGTTAATTTGGGATGATGTTGTTTGTCGTATGTATACAGGGTGTGCCATACTTGAGTACATTAAATTGGAGGAACGATTCCGTGATACAAGAGGTGGAATAAATTGTATTGGTGGGGAGGGTGTTCAATGTTGTTCGTCGTCGTCTTAAATTTTCTCACTTATCTCCGTAAGTACTTGTCACAGCATAACAAAATAAATACTGTATTTTAGATAAATTACTGTCCGTCCGAGTGGTGTACTAAGCAGTTATCACATTTATATAAATGGAAACCAAAAATTCCAAAAACTCAACTTTTTATGATTCTTGAAAAGAAATTATTTCATTTAAAATAACATTTGTCCTAATATTGACTTTAATTACCATACCTGATTTATGCTGGGGTAATCACTAACCTCTGTAGTTATGAATAGTTGAAACTTATTCAGGTTTATGCCCTGATATGTGATCATAGAGGCGTTGGCAATGAATGACCTCATGATCGTTTTTGGAGAAAATGTCAATTCTTTTTTGAAATTTAATATACTCAAGTACGGGACACCCTGTATAATAAATACAATAAGACATATCAGAATTTGATTATCTAAATTATCTCTTCCTTACAAATAATTGTTGTAATTCTACGTATAACATTTATTGAACAATTTGGAATTGTGATTTCGGAGAACAAATCAAAACTTAAATTTTTGATCTTTTTCGTAGAAATATTTAAAAACTATAAACACTCCAATCAAAGTTCCAGTATGAATATTCCACTAAAAACAAGAGGAGAAAGAGTTCAATTAGCTTAACATAATTATTTTATTTTTTCTTACCACTATGAACGATTTCCAATCAATTTTGAACATGAATAGAAATCTAAAGGTTGTCGTTAGACTTTTCAAACTGCTTTTGATTCGGTTCAGAACGTAGAAGTTTTTAGAACATTGACTCAGTTCAAGGTAACTGTCAATGTATCTTCGAAGTTTATTTGCCTTAATGAATAAATTAATTTAAACTTTCCCAATTCTAGCTGTCCAAATTACCTCCAAAGTCAGTAAATGCGAAGCCATGAACAGACAAATATAATCCCATAAAACGAACACGAATGGTGAACAAAATGAGGCGAAGAATATCTTATTCATTTTTCCAGTTAATACAACTTTCCACTTAATATCATACAATAATAATCCATATGACATAGATAATAACGCTAAAGTATTCATGATAACTAGCATTACCATTTGCTTTTGCATTCTCGCATTGAACAATTGTGCGATTTTTTCGATTAGAGTTACTTTTTCCGAAACTGATTTAAGCTCCTTCTCCACCATAACCAGATTATGTTGTGGATCCATAGTAGTCATTTGAATACTCTCTGTATGATTCCTGGTATCGACAATACTAATTCCATGTGTAGGATTGATGGATTCCAATAAAAGCCTTAATTCCAAAAGTATCTCTTTCAATTTCAATCTAATGATCCACAGGAAAATGCAGAGATATTTTAAAATGAATGCTAGACTGAAATGTGGCATAGACAAGGCCGAGAAAACTTCTGCTTTTTCAAGAGTTATTTCCTTTAACTCCCACAATGTTACATCGTATATTAGAACAATTCCGTTTAAAATAACATTCGAGAAAAGGAAGATGTAAGCAATTCCTTCTTCAATTGTAACATGTTTCTTATTTTTGTTGTAGAACAAATTGTAAATGTTTGTTGAAATCTCCGCAAGTCCTTTGGAGTCGTACAAAATACATAACGTGGTTTTGAATCCCAACAGCAAATGAACACGAATAAAATCATAGAAAAGGGAAGATAAAACTCGTATCGAATCCAGGAATAACACGCTTTGAAAATGTCTATAGAAACTGAGTAAATACCAAATCAGGTAAAACAAATATGTTAATACACTAAATATTGTGATTCGAAATTCTCGTTTGCCTGTGTCCATATGGAATAAGGTATTTCCACAGAGGAGACAAAATATATTTTGGATCTTTAGTACACGTTCTATGTTCATTGTAGTATTATTCTGGATAAACTGTTCATTTGGATTGAACAGTTTTAGAAACTGGTTTTAGAGATCATCTTTGATAATGATGTAATCATCATGAAGCGTAACTGATCGCTTTTCAAATTTGTTGAATCAGTAAAATATGTTGTGTTACATAAATATCAAGAATATCATTTGCACACGTGTAGGAATATAGAACTTACTTACATTACTAATAGCACATGGATTGCAATGTGATCAAATCAAAGCTTGAAACCATAATTATAGAGCGTTAAACTTTTCCCTTATAGACAATTGTATCTTATATATATTCAGTGTTCTCAGTGATCTACCTGGAAAGCAGAAGGAACTGGGTTCGATTCCCAGCCTCTGTGCGCGCGTTTTACCTTGTGTTCCATACAATGATTGTTACTACTGGAGAAAGTTTCACTATTTAAAATTGAGTTTTCTTGTTTCTTCGTAGAATTTATTGAATTTCGAGTCAAAAATTAATAAAATAAAGATTCTCTTTTAAACGCAAATGCAAGGGGAATGCGTTTGAAAATAAGTTATATCGTAAAATTCGAATCATTTTTGTGCCACATTCATGTTACTGTCGGCGACAAGTTTCTGGAAGAAAATTATTTTATCAGAAATGAATTATTAAAAATTCTTAATTAATTACTTGAAGCTGTTCAATATCCTTGCTCCAATCCATTTTAGCGATGTTTTCCACAGCGGAAAGAAGTATTTGCTTTACTTTTTCAACATTTTTCTTAAACATTGCTAAAACATCAGTAACACAAACACTGTCGTGACCTACTTTCCAGCAATCGTAGTCCGTGGCTATAGCTACAGCACCATAAAGAAGACCAGCTTCCTTAGCTAGCACAACTTCTGGTACAGTGGTCATATTGATAACATCAGCCCCCCATTGTCGGAACATGTTGCTCTCACTTCGACTTGAAAATCTTGGACCTTCTATAGTGATAACAGTTCCCTTCTCATGTACTTCATATTTAAGCTGCTTTGCAGTTTCTAGTAAACATTCACGAACTTTTGGATTAAAAGAGGGAAACATTGGCAAATGACAGACAGCATCATCTCCACCCTCGTAAAACGATTGTTTACGCTTCGTTGTACGGTCTATAAAGTCGTCAGGTATAACCATATCTCCGGGTTTAATATGTTCCCTTAACGATCCTGAAAGATTATTTATTATAAATCTGAGAGAGTCGTTGAATAATATCATACCTGTTGCTGTAGAAACAATCAAATGTGTACATCCCACTGACTTGAGCGCCCAAACATTTGCTCTGTAATTCACATTTGTAGGTGTTATAGTATGATTTCTACCGTGTCGTGCAAGAAGGACACATTTGATCCCTCTTATTTCACCTTCAATCAAGTTATCAGATGGATCTCCATAAGGAGTAGAAACCGACAATTTGTTCCTATGCTCAAGTATGTCTGGGTCATCTAAACCAGAACCTCCAATTATACCAATCTGAAATAAATTTATTTCATCTTCATTATTTCGTTTTATTTAAAATTCAACACGCTTACCTTTACTTTTGAACTCATTTTTGCGTAAAAGTTTAAACTTTAATGTAAACAAAGCGTGAAAAAACTTCCGGCAAATACTGGTACCCGGTGTTATCTTATTAGCGATAGCTGAACTAGCAACAAAAACAAAATGTTTCGCAAACAAACCATCGCTCTATTGCCATATGCGAATGATTCTTACCATGTCTGTGGTGAACATGACAGGGCGCGAAAATTTAAATCTTTTATATATTCTAGATATTGTTATTGTTGTTATCCTTTTATTCAAATTCTTCTTTCCTCAATAACAATTGCAAATTCAATTAGTTTAATTCTTACCATTATGTTTCTCACAACGTGTGCTTCTTACCATTATGTTTCTCACAACCGCATTTTACTTGTCTTATATACAGGGTGTCCCGTAAGTAGCGGACCAACGTTATGGTGGTGATAAAGAATGTCATAACCTAATAGAAACAGTAAATTTTATTGTTCTAGGCCTTGTGGTTTTACAGTTATGATTTTTTAAGTATTTATTTGAAACTCTCGTAGTATGTACACAAAATTGCAAATTTAATTAAAATTAGTTACTTTTTATAATTTTTTTTTATTGGGAGAACTTACTAAAGAAGTGTCTTTCTCGTTCAAGTGTTACTCAGGCCTACTTTTCGGCTACATAAGAATAAATGCTCAAACAAATGCAAATTTTAAATTACCAAAAATTCGAATGTGATATTCTAATGAAGGTGGTGTAAAAAATTGTAAAGTATTCTTGTGGAACATTATTTAAAAAACATGTGCAATCTATGCTGCATCCAATGAGATATAACTTTCAGGCTTGAATGTATTAAAAATTGATTTTTTTTTTAATAAACCGTGAGAAACCCTATTTTCATTGATTTTTAAAATAAGGCAAATGCAATGTAATGTAAATGTTTTAAATACAATCTTTATTTTTATTGTCTAATGACACATTTTTGAACAGCAGAGAAATGTTTGGTGCCAGGAACTTGTTATAGCTCTTGCGGTTTTTCCTATAACGGTTATTATTATTCAGTTACTTGCTAATTGTTCGGCACTTTTACGCGTGTTTGATTTCGTTATCAATCATTTTCAATTGAACTGCGGTTGAAAGGGATTCAATTTGTTTGTTTTTTAATTTTGATATTGGTGAATCGATCAACTGGAACATGCCTCATACCTACACTCCTCGTGAGTATGCTGAAATGTTTTTCATTTATGGTCTGTGTGACGGGAATGCTCGGCAAGCTGCAATTACGTATCGTGAGCGTTATCCTAATCGCGATCGGTATCCTGACCACTGGGTTTTTCTCCGTGTCAATAGCTCGTATTTAGAAGGAAGAATTCCCGGAATTGGAAATCGTGAAGGAAGACCTAGAACGGTTGATGAACGTCAGGTACTTGATCGAGTAGAAGGAGATCCATCCATTAGTGTTCGCCGTATATCTCGACGCACATGTGTTGCAAGGAGTACAGTACACCGAATCTTAAAAGACAATAATTTTCATCCTTATCATGTGCAACGAGTGCAAGCACTTCTTCCAGCCGATTACCAGCGACGAATTGATTTCTGTCGAGAAATGCTGCTCCGATGCCGGCAAGATCCACTCTTTTTTAACTCGATTTTATGGTCTGATGAATCATGTTTCAAAAGAGTTGGAGTATTCAATATGCACAACCTTCATTGTTGGGCCGTAGAGAATCCTGAAATCATAAGAGAAGACAGATTTCAGCACCAGTTCGGAGTCAATGTGTGGGTGGGAATCTTGGACGGCAAAGTCATAGGTCCATTTGAACTCCCATCACGGCTCAATGGTGCTGGTTACTTACAATTCTTAAGAAATGACTTCGACAACTTATTAGAAGACATACCACAAGAAGTACGCGAGAGGATGTGGCTACAGCACGATGGAGCACCCGCCCACTACTCACGACAAGTTCGTGATTATTTGAACAAGTCGTACCCAAATCGATGGATAGGACGCGGGGGTACTATTGCGTGGCCACCACGCTCGCCGGATCTAAATCCCGTGGATTATTTCTTATGGGGCTACTTCAAGGAAGCAGTTTATGAAACGAATATTATTAATGAAGGAGAGTTAAGGCAAAAATTGATTCTTGTCGCTGAAAAGGTCAAACATAATACACGGGCCCTAAGAAGCCTCAAAAGAAATTTTGTGAGAAGATGTTTGTTGTGCCTAAGAGCCAGAGGAAGGCATTTCGAACATTTACTGTAAAAATAATGACAATAAAAATAAAGATTTTATTTAAAACATTTACATTACATTGCATTTGCCTTATTTTAAAAATCGCTGAAAAAAGGAATTCTCACTTTTTATTAAAAAAAAAATCAATTTTTAATACATTCAAGCCTGAAAGTTATACCTCATTGGATGCAGCATAGATTGCACATGTTTTTTAAATAATGTTCCACAAGAATACTATACAATTTTTTACACCACCTTCATTAGAATATCACATTCGAATTTTTGGTAATTTAAAATTTGCATTTGTTTGAGCATTTATTCTTATGTAGCCGAAAAGTCGGCCTGAGTAACACTTGAACGAGAAAGACACTTCTTTAATAAGTTCTCCCAATAAAAAAAAAAATTATAAAAAGTAACTAATTTTAATTAAATTTGCAATTTTGTGTACATACTACGAGAGTTTCAAATAAATACTTAAAAAATCATAACTGTAAAACCACAAGGCCTAGAACAATAAAATTTACTGTTTCTATTAGGATATGACATTCTTTATCACCACCATAACGGTGGTCCACTACTTACGGGACACCCTGTATATTTCAGATATGGTTATTGTAATTATCCTTTCAAAATCAATTACTTTAATTCTTACGCTGGTACGAATGAAATGCTCGATTATGTTTTTAGCAACTAACGTGTGTTTTTCCAATATGAATATCCTTTTCTCAGAAAAAATTAAATTAGCTTACCGTAACCGCATTTTACTAGTCTTATATATATTCCAGATATGGTTATTGCAGTTATCCTTTTATCCAAATTCTCATTTCAATAGTGTTTACCTTGCCTCAATAACAATTTCAAATTCAATTACTCAATTCAATATGAATATCCTTTTTTCCAGAAAAATACTTAACTCCATCATCTGAATTCATCCACAGCATATCTACAAATTAAATCAATCACAACAAACAAGGATTTGAAACAAAGCTGGTGTTTTAACTGAATATATGTATATGTTAATGTATTTATGGTTCGTTTATCGTAATATAACATTTATCTTAAAGATATAAAATTAAAAACTTTCTCTTTCGATAAAAATAATTAAAAAAAAGGAATTGACTGATATGAATGCTTATGTTCGCTGTACCAAAATATTATTTACCTCTAGCAAAATTTTAAGTTTCTTTTTATCTAAATTTTCTTCTTTTAAACACACAAAAATTAAATATTGTATATTGTGCTAGCAAATACATAGAAAATAATTTCGAAAAATTTCTAATTATGCACATTATTTTCATTATGTTTTGTTTTTAGGCCAGTTTCACATTTAAGAACGATTGAATTGATTACTTAAAAAATTAATTTTTCTCCGAAATGAAAGAAAAGAAATTAAATTTGATTTTACATAATACTGCTAACTAAGAAAAACAAACAGCATAATTTCCGATACACAAAAATATAATAATAATATTAATTAATTAATTAAATAGACTTTTATCCAGGACTCTCGATAGTGAAATTGTCGGAAATTCATACCATTTTTGTTGGCAGTAAGTAAGAATTGATAAAATATAACCAATAAAAATTCCACGTAGATTTGTATATAAGAAAAGGAAATTTTATTTATTTTTCTCCCTTAATAGTTTAAAAAGCGATTTAGTAAAACGTAACAAAAAGTATGTACTTTTAAAATAATTTAAAAGTATGTAGTATGAAATACAATCTTATACAATTATAAGAAGTTAAAAACTGATAAGAAAAGTCGTCGAGAGGGCATAAAGTCTTCAATATTGTTTTTCTTCATTTACTTCAAATAATAAATACGTATTTATTTGAATTAAAAAATACATTTTGATTAAAAAATAATTATTTCAATAAACGTAACGCTTCCTTTCTCGAAAAATTATTTCTTCTTGTATAATAATTATAATAATAATAATAGTAGTATGGATGTCGTACAGTATTTTTCATTTTCTTTTCGTTCTCATTCAGTTTTTAATAAAATTTATATTTTTTGCATGTTTGTTTTGCTTAGTTTTCTTAATTGTTTTTTGTTTTCCTTCTTTTTAATTTCCGCTTCCTTTTGATTTGATTTTAAAAATTAAAAGAAACTATATTTTCCTCTCCTAGATGCCCATCTCGTTCATCGCACTTGATTTTATTTTTATTTTTTATCTTAATATTCTTATACTTTTCTTCGCCGATGGTTTCTTATTCTCCTTACAGCAAAAGACATCTTGTCTTCTTCTTCTTTTTAACTTGTAAAGCAGCTCTAGTAGCTGTCTCAAAGACATCTCGTACACCCTCCTTAGACTTAGCGGAACACTCCAAGTATGCGAAAGCATTAATTTTTTCGGCCATCGCACGACCTTCTTGTGGCTTCACAGGCTCTTGTTTCATTTTAGCTAATTCCTGTTAATAATAATAATAAATTAACAAAAATTCTTTCTAATAATTGTGATCAAATCAATTTACCCTTATTGTGTTTGGATCATTTCGAAGATCTTTTTTGTTTCCAACTAAGATAATGGGAACATTAGGGCAAAAATGCTTCACCTAATAAAAATTAATGATTTATTAATTAAATTAATATTGTAATTATAATTTTTTGTTATTTATTCTTACTTCTGGTGTCCATTTTTCTGGGATGTTTTCAAGTGAATCGGGTGAATCCACTGAAAAACACATTAAAATGACATCTGTATCTGGATAACTTAGTGGTCTAAGTCTATCGTAATCTTCTTGTCCTGCAGTATCCCATAATGCCAATTCGACCTAAGAACATTCAAATTTATAATTTTTGATTGTCATGTGCCTTTTTAATTAGAGTATGTTCTTTTGATATATCAATAGATGTTATAACGACGAAAAACGAAAAGAAACTTATCAAAATTGTGTAACGCAAAATGATTTCATTTCAAGTTTACTTTCAAAATTAGTCATATGATTGGACTTCGAGAAATGAGAAAGCATACAAATATGTAAATTAAAGATTACGACGAGCGGCAAAAGTTTTATATCCCAACCACTTAACCACATGGTTACATATCCACTCAAAATCTGGTGTTATTGAAGAAATTGATTAATTGCCACCAAAAAATGTTTCCTTCCTCTATCATAGTGACAACTCTTCCGACACCTGTGTTGTTTTATAATCTCATTGATAACGAAAAATTCAGTGTTTAAAATCATTAAAAATAGATGTTTCGTGTTTTCATTGATTTCGAGAAAAGCACATTTTCCAAATGATAGAAAATTCTAGCCTTGTATGCGCATATGTCAAAACATTTGGTTGAAAGGTGGCACTAATGAAATTTTTTCAATTTTTACAATTATTTTGTTTTTAGTTTTAGCTGTAGCAGCATCAGCATCACAAGAAAATTCATTTTTCTTAGCCAATGTAAACTAAAGAGCAATGAGTCATCTCCACAATTTCTGGAATTTCAACGTCCATCGTCTGTATATCTCGGTGTGTTGGTTGGTATTTTCTTCCACTCATTTCTGTCAAAATCAAAACGTAATTTGGAATTTTCAATTTGATTTTGAAATAATTCTGCATTTCTGCATTTGCACAATTGACACATGTAATTTTTGTTAATTACAACCAAAAGTAAAATAATTAAAAATAAAAAATTTTTGGCGTCTGAAATTCGTTTTTTCCCCATTTCATATGGAAGAATATTTTGAAAAACTCATCCTGAAAGACACATAAAGGATTCCAATTAATTTTGTTACAATTTCCCTTCAATTACCTGCTTTCCGTCGACTTCAATATCAGCTACATAATTTTCAAAAACTGTTGGTACATATACTTCTGGGAACTGATCCTTACTAAATACAATCAATAGGCAAGTTTTACCACAAGCTCCATCACCCACAATAACTAATTTTTTGCGGATTGCCGCCATTGGTTCTGTTGGAATATTATTTAAAAATGTTAAAAAATAACTAATCGATTATCAAGTGTCACACAAAAACTTTTAAATTAAAATAATCAAAACTAATCAAAGCTATTTTAACAAATGATATGAGATGAACAACGCCTTTATGACGAGGACGAGAGGCGAATTTTGTTAAGACAAATAAAATGGCGACATGAACTTGGATGGACAAATTTCTATGTGTGATTTTGATAACTACAGATGGGTGTGTTGGGTGTGTGTATTGTTGAACATGTGTGGAAATTTTCTAGATAAAAATTTTTGTTAAATTCAACAATTTCATTGTTGGTACAACTGACTCCCATTATATATAGTCCGCGAATATTTAATCCCTTTATTACTAAAAATTTAATTTAATTTTAATTAATTAATTAATATTTCCATTTATGTGAGTTTCATTTTAATTTAAAACACGATTCAATTCAATTCAATTCAACAGACTCATATTGACGGCATTGCCATATCAAAATAATTGACAGCCATAATTTCATTTCAATTTAATAAGATTATTTGAAAATTTCCAATATACACTTTGTGTTTTGCACAATTGCAAAGACATCTTGATAAGACATCGGAAGATGATGCATTTTATGAAGAATGTGTTTCGAATCAAAATCTTTATCTAACTAAAAATGATGTCATAGAGCTGGAAGTACAGTTTTGCATCTAAACAAAAGAACATAGAGGTGAATAATTCTTGAGACTTCTCTGGCGATTTGATTAAAAAATGAACTAAATTTGATTGAGAAATCTGCATGTAGTGGTTAGTAGTTTTGTCGATACGATTCCCAGACATAACAATTAACATGAAAATTTTTCTAATTACTGCATTTATTCCATTTGATATGATTCTAAAACCACACCCGCTCAATGAATAAATTTAAAATGAATTTCAAGCGAAAGTATGAAAATGAGAAAACCCAAACTACGTGACGAAATACCTTTGGCTGAAATGAAAAAGCGAGTAAAGTAAGAGAATTTCTTAAAGCAATTTAATATTTAGTATATCTTGTCATTAATTAACTTAGATTAGAGTTATTAGTAAGTATTTTCTTAATTTATTGCAATTTTCGACTTGTACATTTTTCTGACAAGACACACTCGACAATGACACAAAGTACCTGAATTAGTTGGAGTTGAAACGCATGAAAAACACCACATAACTAAACCTTTCACGGCATGCAAAATTAGTAACTTATTCTACCTTTGATTACGAGTAAAAATTAAAATCTGCAGTGCAATTTTCTCTATAAATTTACACTATTTATAAAAACAAAAAAAACAATCACGACACAGCTGCCACTCGGATCTACATTTACTTCTTAGTGAAACACTACTGCCAATAGACGGATGTCAAATGTTTCGTGTTTTCCTTGTTGGCTGTTAGGCGTTGTTGGCGAAACATGCGAACTAGTTCGAATTCAAGACAAATTAATTTTGTTTATTTTAATCTCAACATAATTTATTACCTTGATGCAATTATAGAGCTAATTACTAAGCAATTAGAACACTTGTTTAATTGTAATTTATTAATCAATCAATTTTTATGCATTCAGCAATGGGAATCGAACGACATTGTGTACTGTCAAAAACGCACGTTTTCCAAATGTCAAAAGAGTCAACATTGCGGAATCTGCGGAATGTGGACATGGTAGGCATGTTGAGCAACTGCGCCGCATGTTAACCGGTTGAAAACGATTGTTTTATGTGTAAAATTGAACTGTACAATATTTTAAGTGGTAACTCAATAATAAGTTTTAAGAACGCGATTTTTGAGAAGAAGTTGAAGTGAGTTGTTTGAGATAAACCTAACGAATTCACATATTTATCTCATCCTTACACAGGGACAGACGATAGAAGGATGGGAGTCACTTCACACAAAACCCACAAAACCCACGGCTCGAAGAGGAAGGAAACGTCCCAGTTGAAGAGTTCTTCGAATAAAGCTAAAAGTACTGTTTTATTGAAGAAACGGTTGAAAAATGTCTTCGAGCCTTCGTCGTCTTCGTCGTCTTCAAAAGCGGTTTCAAGTGATATCATATCTCAAGCTATTTCTAATAAAAAGTTTATTTTACAAGTACCTACACAATCGAATGAATTTTTTAAGAAGAAAGTAACAAATACTAAACAGCACAATGGGGGAACAGCGGTATCATTGAAAGTTAACGGTGTACAAAATGAAATTAAGAATGAAAAGCAAGAAAGAAAGCCCAAAAAATTGAACAAAACCATTGTTCCTGAACCCATTATAGAAGCATCATCATCAAAAGTTTTGAAAATGTCGAAACAATCAAAGAAGAACGTTTCTAAGGATCGCAAGAAGCAAACTTTAAAAAAACCTAAAGAAGAAGTAATAGACAGTGATTTAGTTGAAGAGGAAACATTCAACTTCATAACGAAAAAGAGAAAAGTGTCTAAAGATAAAAAGAAACTAAAGCTTTCAGATAACACGAAGAAAAAGCAGAAGTTAAATATCAAATCTAAAGTAAAACCTGCTGGAGAAAACAAAAAACGTTGTAAGTCTAAGAAGAAGCCAGTGGAAACAGTTACAGACTCTTCTTCAGATAGCGATGATAGCTCGTACATTCACAAATTTTTCAACAAGAGCACAGGAAGCCAAGAGGACGACGTTCATCTAGACGAAACTGTTAAATGCTCTAAGAAAAAGAGTAAAGGTGCGAGCAAAGCATTGCAACCATATGGTGGTAAGAAGAGCAGTCATGAAAGTAATGCTTCTACAAAAGTAGTGGTTGTTCCAGAAGATTCTGGTGGAGATTCGGAATATGTTACTGCTTTTGGTGATAGTTCAGAATTGAGTGATTCAGACTACGAGTTAGAAGATGATTCAGACTACACCGTTGAGGAGGAGGAAGAATTGAGTTTCTTTGATTCTGACGAAGAGTTTGAAGAAGAAAGCGATATCAGTCAAAGTTCGTGTGATTACGACTTTAATGATGAAACTGACGATGAAGACTATCAATTACCAGAAGGAGAAGTTGAAGACTTAATTATTCCACGAGGGACAGCAACACTGTACAATGCAGAAAATATAATAGATTTTGATGATGATTCACCGCAAATAATCGAAATTGGGAGAGAACCTGAGTACGAAGTTGAATCGATTGAAATGCAAGAGGTGAAGAATGATTCAGATGATAGCTGCCCTCAGCTTGTGCCAATTAATTATGATAATTACGTCGATAGTTTAAATTACGACATGACCAGTGGTTCTGAAGATATAGGGGATAGCAGTTCAACCATATGTGCATACGATACTGAAGAAGAGAAGTTTGATACTGGTTCCACTAGTCAACAAAATGTACCCACTTTAAAACCGGATGCGTGTAAGTTGATAACTACTGATGGGGAAAATGTTGTCACATGCAATTACGATCAGATCAAATCTCTCAATGAGACAACAATGAATGTTAAAGAAAAAGCAACTGAAACGTTCTCTAATAGAAACATAAACGAGACACGTACTGAAAAAGAATCGAAGAAATCTAGTGCAGGAAAATCTGTCAAAGTTCCAGAAAAGGTAAAAGATGAGACTGATTCTTCAAAAAAAGCCAAGAAAACTAAGAAGAAAAAGGAGCTAAATGAAGAGCATGTCAAATCTGAAACTACTCTCAAAAGGAAGAATGAATCTGTAGTTAGTGACTTGAGTCAAAAGCAGCATACAGTAGTTAGTCAAACGAGCACAGCCAAAAGACTGAAGACGGAGCAGGCAGAATTGAATGATTCAGAAAACGAAGATTTAGAAATGAGTGAGCAAACTATTTGTGAAGCACCTAATGAAGATGTTCTGTCCGACATTGATTGCAATGTAAGCGATGTTGATTCATTAACATTTGACAGAGTCAAAACGTTTAGAGATGAAGTAGATTTTGAGACGAAATCTTTGTTCTTTCCTTCACTGTATTCACGTTACGTTTTGATTGTTTTAAAGGATAAAATTTATTTCCAAGGAACTATAAATATCAGACTATTAGTAGGATCTGCCAAAGTGTTTGGGTATGATCTGCAAGAGGATGAAGTAGTGAAGTCGTATTCACTTCGTGGGTCTGGCTTCTTGTACATAGAACCACAAAATTCACAAAAATTTATTAAAAGTGAAGACTTGAACAGTAAACTCACTAAATACTCTGAAGATTTTGCGAAGTATAATTTCAAGGATATTGAAGAAAAGTTTAATCCATATACAGATGCTTTAGTCCTTCTTGAGAGAAACGATGGGGAAAAGAAGGTTCAAATGATTCGTCGTCATATGAGAGAAAACATATTCCCAAATATGAGTGGAATCAATGTCGACAGTTCCAGTTTTGTTAGCCAATTTATACTTCGTTGTGTATTTTGTTGTCCATATAATGAATGCTTAAGAGTCCTTCAGGAGTGGGATCAGTTGAACATAACTAACGAAACTAAGTTGATGGTTATCGGTGGCAAAGGTGTTGGAAAATCAGCATTTTTGCGTTATCAAATAAACAAGAATTTGGCGAAGTTCAAGAAAATTCTTCTGATTGACTTGGACATTGGTCAACCCGAAGCATTCGTATCCCAAACTGTAAGCGCTTCAATAGTAGATAAACCATTCCTTGGACCAGGAAATCTATATGCGATTAATGCCAAAAAAGCTTACGTGTTTGGACACATTAATGTTGTTACATCGCCAACCAGTTACATGAAATGCGTTAGTGAGTTGATAAGATATTGCAAAGAAGAAAAAGAGTTTAATGATATTCCTTGGGTCATAAATACAATGGGTTATTCTCAAGGATTCGGTAATGAATTGATGGCAGCAATTTTAGGCATTATAGAACCGAATACTGTTGTACAATTGAATAGTTTAAGACAATCTGAAAATTTTACCTGTATCATGAACCCAGAAAATGTGAAGAAACTCAAGACTGGCGTTATGTTAAGCGATTGGGCTAAACAAATTCAAAGTTTAAACTATGAATTCATTTCAATACAGTCTGCGGTAAATACTGCTCCCAACACCGGATTGTATCGAATGACTGCCAAAGATTCACGTATGTGTATGATACTAGCAAGACTAGGAGATATTCTGAAAGATCAATATGACTGGCTTTCTGATATTGTTCCATATAGGTATGTAAATAAACTTTGGTTTTAATAGAAACGAACTTAAAAATCATTCCAACACTTTTTAGTATATCTTTCGATGATGTGGGCATACGTACTTTGACTGAAGACAAAGTGGAAGACAAACATCGGTTACTGGATATAATAGACGCGAATTTAGTATATCTTTGCACAGAAAAGCCAAATACAGAGCATTTAGAATGCCATGGAATAGGTAAAATTAATTGAAATTGTTAATAATTATTTAAACAATAATTTAAAATTTTATTTACAGGGCTTATTCGTGGAATTGATAGATCCAGAAGGGAAATCTACGTTATTTGTGCACTTAATCAAGAAATCTTAGCTGAAGTTAATATCTTAGCAATTTGTAATGTTCCTTTACCCACATCAATTTTATCAAACCAAGGACCGAAAATTAAAGGCAATATACCTTATGCATATAACACAACAAAAACAGCAATTACAAAACATGTACGTCAATACAATGCTGCTCATGTGTTCCGAGATGGTGTCCGTAAACAAAATTAATTAATTGTTAAATTCTGTGATTTGTGTATATACTACTTCTGAATTCAATAGTAATTTTTAAAAAATATTTTCGTTTTAATATAAGTTTTGTGGCAAATTAATATTGCTAATTTAATAAATGAATATAAAGTTATTGTGTTATTTTAATTATAACCTCCATGAAAATCCTTTCTGTTCGATTAAATAAAATTACAAAATTATATCTGTTTTATTTTTATTTATTTGAGTTTTATAAAATTACAAATGTTCATGACATCATAATCCTGATGTTTGTTCTTTGAAACTGCCCTTGTAGTTTTCGAAGGCAGTTTATTATATTTCCATAATTATTAATATTATGTGATTTTTAACATTATTAGTACATATAATTATAACTTTGCATTTTTTTCGTAATAATTACATAAGTTATCATTTATTATTTAATACCTTTCTTTGCTTGCTACCATTTATTGTTCATATTCTGTACTTACACGTTTTCTTCATTGTTTTTCATTGAAACATTGATACCAGTTGCAATACACATTTAAAAAATAAGCACGTTGATTTTGTTTTGGTTTATTTACTTACTTATTTAATTTTCTGTTAACTATTACAATGGTTATTGTAATAGCATAATGTTCTAATTCTTTCAATTTAATACAATTTGTTTAAAGTTATCGCTAAATTATATTTGTATATTTTTAGTAATTATTCTTAACTTGTATGTGTATTACATTAGTTAATAAAAATATGTTTTATTAACGTTAATCGTTACTTAAGGTTAATTTCTGTTTTTAGCATCAAAAGAGAAATCATTGTGGGTTTTGTTTTCCTGTTTAAGTTTCATTTCATAGAATCATCTCTAAAAGAAAATAGTTAAAGATTTAGCTGGTAAATAGTCAATTTTTCCTTTTTACTTATGTAAATTTCTTGGCTGCTCTATTTGATTATTAGAAAAATATATATCATGTATATATATTACGTGTAATTATTACGCTTACAATAAGAAATACAAATGAGTTATAATCTCTTCAAACTGGTTAAATTATTCGACGTCACATTTAAAATAATATGATAATCTAAGTTTATGGTCAATTAGTAGTTAGTGTTATAATAAGGTTTGAGTTGTGTTTATAATTGAAATGAGAAAAACTACTTACAAAACACTTAATTTGTTATTAAGTTTCACCTATACAGTTTTTATTATTCTATTTTAATGTCATAGTTAAGGGAAGTACTCAGTATATACCTTAATTTCATTATTATATACCATAATTTTATTTTAAATTCTTTCTTTGCGTAAAAAAGCAAAGCAATTCCTATTTTTTCGCCTGATGCATAGTAAAAATAGATAAAAATAGAAAAAATTGTTACAATCCTTTTTATGTATACCCTAGTAATATATATTATATAAATACATACATGTTCTAATTGGCAAACATGAACCAAACTAAATATTTGCATCTATACGATAACTAATGGACAAATACTATGATTATAGATTTTCAAGTTTCAGAAGATGTTTCGATTTCTAGGCTTTGTGAAAACCTAATTTTATTTTGTAATTATTTGAAGGTGGGTCAGGGTATGTATCCAAAACGAAATGGAAGGAATGTAAAATAAGAAATACTATTACGGGTAAATACTGTGATGGAAGTTGTACAGAGAAGTTTCAAATTTTATTTTCATATCCATTATTATTAGGAGCAAAAAGTATTTCAGCTTGATTCACGTATACCTTAAAATAAATACATTTTGGTTAATTCCAAAAAGGACAATATTTTTTAATTGGTTATTTTTTTAAAAACGCTCGTTCCTGTTTCTCTTATGATTATTTAAATTTCAATATATAAATGAGACTGTTAAAACCATAGAACATATATATAAGAAGTGTGAGAAGATAAAAATTAGATGAACTAGTTCTATTTGTGGTCATCACAAAACTATCTTTGCGATAATGTATTGGAGAGCTAATTGTTTAGCTTCGAGAAAAATATTTTTTCATTATGAGGCTTTATTATATTTTATTTATTTATTTATTTTTTTATGTTATCGTACAATTAACTTAAAGCTAATAGTAGACAATTATAAAAATGTATAATAATAATAATAATAATAAGAATGGCATTAAAAGTAATTATGTTTAATAATTTATCAAAATCAGTATCTTTCAAGATGTTTTATACAAGAGTTAAATACTATTTCATTCTATTTTCAATAAAATATATAAAAAATTTCGAACACTACGTAAACAAATATTATTTTTAGACTTAGAAACACACTAAAAAAATTTGATAGAAGATATGATATATCTTTTATCATTCGTACCATTTCTAAAACATAAAAAACGAACATAAATAATCAGTCGTGAAAAACCCAAACTGCATTACGATACAAATTATGTTTTCTTCACTTTATCTCGTTTGTGACACGGAACTTAATCACAATTAACTTATGGCGACACATATGGTGGTGGTTTTCTATAAGATGGTGTTACTGGAGATTTACCCCGTACCTCTCGACCACCCACAACAACAGCGGGTGGTGGTACATACTCATCTACATCATTGTCGCCTGGAAAAATTAACCAAATCAAACTTATTTAAATTTTTTTAAACTGTTTCCAACCGCTACGAAAAGTATGAAAATTAGTAAAGGATAATTTAGAGAATAAAAACATGAAAGAGAAATAAATTAAGGTTTTAGTGGGTTTGTGATAAGGGTTTAAGGAATATTTTGTGATATAAGGTGCTCCAAGAAGGTGCAAAATCTGTGGAAAAATATTTATGCAAGTGATAACGAAAAAGTTCTGAGAACAATGTTTAGCCAATTAGATTTATTTTGAATTTTTTAACATGTCTATTATACCTACCATCTAGATTTGTGCTGTTATATGATGGCGGCAGTAATGGAGGTTTTTCATCCTTCAAGATAATTGGAGATTTATTACCAATTTCTGGTTTTTCATCAAGTTCATCTTGAAATATAACCGGAATACCCTTAGATCTGAATGATCTTCGTTCTTCTTCATCTCCTGAGCATGATGAAATTTATAGAAAATAAAATTAAATTGATGGAAATTCAATGAATCTTACCCCAATAAACCTTACCTAATTCCATTTTGCCAGTTAGTCTACGTCTGTGTAGGACACATGCGATTATTGATGCTAATAGTAACATTGCTAATATAATAACCGCTGGTAAGACATATGTAAGAATGTAAGCATCTTTGATTGTTGATGGCTTCTTGTCTTCAGCCTTAATTGGAATAACTTCATGTGATACTGTGTCACCAACTATAAAACAAAGTTTAGTAATTAGAAAGAATTAGCTTCAAGATACTAGTACGATCTTACAGTGACATGATCCAGTTGGTGTCATTGTTACTTTTTCCAGGTTAAATTCGTTGCCAATTGCTTTCTTCACTTCATCGCGTACAATTGAGTCTTGATTTAGTAAAATGTTCCGTAATTGTTCAACTTCTTCTTCTGGACATCTGTGGTGCAGCCGATAAAGGGTTGTATTATGGAATGAAACTATAGTTTGTCCAGTTTCATTGACACTGTGGATCGATCTAATGTGAATGTTTGAAGTTGATGAATCGCCGAAAAGTTGAGCCAATCGTTCTACGAATTTTCTTTGTGCGAATGCATTGTTAAATTGATTATATGGAATTCCTAAGACCATTTTAAACAAAACTGTATAGTCTCTCTTTGGAAGATGGGTGACAATCACAATAAGTGCATCAGTTGCAGTTAAACCACCGCTATCCTCAGCTACTAACAAATATTCTTCCGTTCCGTGATCAGGATATTTAGGTACTCCGAAAAATTCTTGATTCTTTGAATCGAATTGCAACCAATGATTGGGATCTAATTTCTCACGATCCATTGTCATCAAATTCAATTTCAAATCTGTGTTATCTTCAGGATCATAGAAGGTATCAGAAGGAACTTTGAATACCAACAGTTGACCGACTGTCGCATTGACACGATCAACTTGATTTCTAGGCACTGGTTGATAGTTTTTGGTCGAATGGGTTGGTTTTGGTTTAGGGGCAGCTGGTTTCAAACATGGTCCGGTTTGTTGTGCAGTTATTCCTTTAACTGTGATTTCTGGATGTAGAGCGTTATTCAAAACATTAGTCTTTTGTAGTCGCTACGAAATATAAGAATTATAAGTAATGTTCCTCTAATATCATCTCTAATAAAATAATTACTTCTACTAAATCATTTAATTCCTTTTCGGGGCATTTATCTTTAGGTAAACTTTCATTGGTGTAAACAAAAGCAGCCGAATGTGGATCTAATGGGTTTTGACGAATTTCTCGAACCACTACGTTGGCCATCGAAGTATCATCTAGCGCTTCGACAATTCCTGGAATACAAAAACAAAATTTTGTAACAAATTACGATTTATTATAAAAATCTCATTACCTCTTATCAATCGTATTTGCCAATCAATGTTATTTGTGAATTTCTTGTTTATTTTCACCTGTAGAGTTATTTCATGATTATGTGTACGATAAGATTTATGTTGTTGAACGGAAATTTCAAGAGTATCACTAACGCTTTCGTTTTTGCTATCAGTTGCGGTTAATATGTATTGATATTTAGATACAGTATCTTCGACGGGCCTTCAAAGAAATTGATATTAGTTAATGTTTCTATGTATGTAATTCCATTTTCTTACAATCCATAAATTTCCCTTGTTTCTGGATTGAATTGTATCCACGAATTAGGTTTCAAAACATGCCTATTTTTGTCAAATAACTCAAGTTTAAGGTTAGAGCCGTCCTCCTTGTCATAGAAGGTATCCAATGGTATTGGCAAACTGAATGGTTTTCCTGCTGTTAGTGGTTGCTTCGGTAACCTATTTTTGATTAACGGTGGCGTATTCTCTGGTTCTGGCTCAACGAACTCTGTTGTAGGCAGTGTCGTCGTAGTCGTTCGTTGAGTTGTTGTAGTGGTTGTAGTTGTGGTTGTTGGAGTGGTAATTTCTATTGTAGTCGGTTCAGTTGTTGTGGTTGTGGTTGTTGGCGGCTCTGTGACCACAGTAGTCGTTCCTGTTGTCGACGGTGTAGTTTTCTAAAAACAGGTAATTGATATTAGGTCTGTTTTGATTTCATGTCAGACGAATATAATACTTGAGTTATCTCCGCCTGATCTGTTGTTGGTGTTTGGGCAACAGGTGGGTTTTCGTAACCTTCATCCGTGCCTTCCTCTTCTTCTCCATCGAAATTTTCATAGTAATCTTCCTCATCTGGTGCAGTTGTTTGTGAATTTGAGTCAACTTGGCCCATTCGTGGTTTGATAAGTTCTTCCGTTGGAGTCTAAACAGCAAAATATTTAATTATAGATAAAGAAACGAAAAGAATAATCAAACAGCGGTAAACTTAAAAAATAAAACCTTAATAAATAAAGGTAAACACAGAATAAGAAATATTTTCTATATATAACATATTATTAAATAACTGATTTGAAACTAACTACATATTTACAAAACTAATTTTTTCGAGTTAGTAACAAAGTACAATACATAAATCAAAACCACTAATATTTGAGTTATTATGCAACAGAATAATGAAGCCACATCACCTTTTTAGTAACAGATACAATAGTGGATGTAGATGTCCCAGACTCAGCATTCGAATCAATGGGAGTTGTTGATTTGGCGATTTGGTCTGATGTAGTTGAAATATATGAAGTACTGCTACTAGTTGTACCATAACTACTAGTAGCAGGTAAAGTAGTTAATAAAGTCGTGTAAGAAGTTGTAATGGACGTAGTTGTATTATTTAAAAGCAAAGGAAGCAAAGGCGTGGTACTGAATGTTGTATATGACGATGATGATGAAGATGATTGAGATGATAATTGAGATGATGATGATAATGGTAATGACGTTGTTGGATTTATTGTTGATTCTGTTGTTGTTCCTACACTTGTTGTTAGTTTAGTTATCCTACTTTCATTGTATATACTTGTTACTTCCGTTAACGGCTGTATAGTAGCACTAATGGTAGAAGACTGTTCATCGCTAATTTTCTGTTAGTGGCAAAAGAAATTTTTATTCACAAAACTTAGATGATGAAGAAGTAAATATTATCATTTAATTAAGTTACATTTACATGTTGAATTATTAAAATGTTGTTTATAACAAAATGAAATAAGAGTAATAAAAATGAACGTAATAACAACATTAAATATGAAGATACATGAAATTAACACTGAAATTATTAAATTTGAATTTTGGAAAGTGAAATAAATTGTTAAATAATATTGATAGTGAGATAAAATAAATCATAATACTGCATTAAAGTTGATTTTGCTTTGATTATAAAATATTGTGCAAAGCCCAATCACTGGGGTTATTATACTACACTATAAAGAAGTTTATACAATTAATTATGCAGTCTAGAATTCAGCTACTTGTTAAGACCTACACCTTATTCATTCGAATTATTTACACAAATATATAGTATGCTCAAACTGCACAACAAACTCGTCTTATTTGAGTTGAAGATACGAAAAGAAGATTGTTATAAGTATTTTGTTTCGACGGTTTATCTACTACATAACGTAGAGGGTTATAGAAGGATACAATCTAAATATACTATAGCTAGTTGGTAAATAATGAAATTAAATTAAAATTGAATTAGTTTTTTTCTATCTGAATACTACAATATTCTGCACAAAGGTAGAACAATGAAAATAATGGAATAATAAATGTAGTCAGAAAATATCTATGTAACAAAATAATAAACTACGCGATTCTTGAAATTGGGACAGGATGGAAGACCTTGGAGCTATTTTTCAAGGAGTTAATTGATCCTAAGGATCACTATGAGATAGAGTGCATGTCTAGTCTAGGTACAGGATATATATGTATATGCTCAATGTTATGAAAGCACGAGTGGATAATCCTATGAGAGATCAATGCGAATTTAATAACCAATGTAATTGTGCCAATCGATGATGGAACAAGTTTTCAATCCCTAAGATCGTGTTTAAAATGAAAACCTACGAACAGATGAAGTATGAACGGGAGCTTATTGGCTTAAGATTATTGATAAAAACCTTTTGAGTGAATCATACAATGTAGTTGTTACATGGATGTAAACTAAATGAATGAACTATGAAAAGTGAAACCCTATCATGAGAGTTAAAGAAACCTACACCAAACTCCAACAAACTTCATAGTACATATTAATAACACTAACAAGCTAGTAAAGCTTCTAAATATTATATTTTATCAGAGCTGAAAATGATATGATATGCTCAGCAGATTGTATCCTAAAATTTATGTTAAAACGTGTATCGTGTTGTGTTTTCAAGAAGGGAATGCCACTTATAGAGTTATTGATTTTGTTTGTACTTTAAAAATAGACATTCCATTTCTGGTAAATATTCTTTAAATTTTATAGTTTTTCCATAATGTTTTTATAGTTTTTCATCGACGGGCTTTGCATCTAATTTTATATCCATGAAGACGATGTTACACTATAACACTATAAGAATTAAATGATATAGTGTTTTGGTTACAAAATCACATTTTGTCTGTCATTTTTCATCATTTTTGGAGCCTTCATAATATTTTTATATAACTTCAGTTCATTTATTTCTTCTCGTTTTTATTATGCTTCAGGTTACCTTAGATGGTATGTTAGTAGAATCATGTGACGTTGATGTATATGATTCTACATAAGGTGTAGATACGAAACTGCGTTCAGTTATTGTTGTAGCAGGACTTGGTGTTACAGTTGTGGGAATTGTTGGAGATGCTGTTGTTGCCGTTGTTGTTGATGATGATGATGATGATGTTGTAGTGATTGTTGTTGGATAACCAGTAGTTGTTTCAACACTAATTGGTATTTCTGGTGTTTCTTTTGTCACAGGATATGTTTGAACATGTTTTTTAGATGGAATCGTAGTTAAAATTTCTTTTGTTACACTCTCGTAATCATCAATTTCTGATGAATCATCAACATCTTCGATGATGTAATCACCAATATCATCTACATTTAAGAAATTTTTATGAGTTGTTGTAGTAGAAAAAGTTGATCTTGATGAAGGTGAAGTACCGGTCAACAAATCTTTACCAAATCCTGCTGGAAATGTTGCCATCGCTTCTCCATAACGATTTGTATTTTCAATTGTTTTAGTTATATCAGAAAGTAATTTTGTAATATCATCTTCACCATCTAGAATGTTTGAATCCGTCGTTGCACTTACTAATTTCTGGCTGTTATTCTTCTTATGTTTAATTGTTCGATCAATGTTGTTCGATGATAATTGATCATAAGACTCTTTAGGAGCATCTGTTTTTTTATTATTGATATCTATGTACTGTGGCTGAGCAAAAAAATGAAATAGAAAAACATGAAATTATTTATAGATTATATTAGGTTTGTTAGGAAAATGTATTATGATTCTAATTAAGTTGATATTTGAAACTAGCGTTAGTATATGCTCTCATAAATAATGTAAATAACCTTAATCCTATTAATCTATGTGATATTATCGTGTGTTGATAATTTTATTATATTTAGTTTGTGCTACAGAAAGTTATTCAAATGGAAAAGTAGTTGTGATATGAATGCAAGAGGAGTTATTAACATCGTGATTGCATATTTTAATTGCGTATATACATATATATAATTATTATTTATTTGAAATCGGTGTGTGTGTACTTATTAATGCATATATATATTTTACACGGAAATTTACACAAAAATTAAGCAATTACTTCACCCAAAAAATAATACAAACAAATAAAACACTTATTTAACTTAATATATAACATTAACAAACACTGCAGTAACTATGTCGAAGAAGTAACAAGAACTAAGGGAAAGAAACATTTATAATTAACAATTAAATTCCAAATATATTAAATAATTATAATTGTAATAATGAAGAAATATAACAATGATTAACAAAAATAACTAAAATTGTGTTATGTGCATGTTTATTCAAATAATTCATCGAATTATTAATAGCAGTATTACGCTGCAATGTGTCTGCAAAGACGTGGTCACATTTAAGCATGAATTTACCAATTTTAACAAGTGAAAAATTCTGTTCAGATTTTCAAAAAATTTCATTATTTTCTTGATTCACATCAAAAATTTAATAAAACTCCCATCAAATTGTATACTAAAAAATTACGTCGATTGTATTTTATTTTTCCATAATACAAGTAGCAACTTTTATATGGATTTTATCAGAAAGCACATTTTTATAAACCATTTTGCTACTTACATCTGATACCCCATGATGATGTCGGTGGGGATGCATCGGCACAACTGGTGCCTCTGTCATAGATCCTCTGTGAAAAGGGGAAACATTAAATAATTGGATAATATAATTTGTGTCTTAATTATAAACTATACATCAACCTCGTTTTTAAAGTAAAAATTTTTCATAAATTTAATGTTTTCATTGTTTCAAAATTTAATTAATTAACAAAGCACACGAAAACTGCTTAAACAGAACATTTCATCGACCCTTTCATTTTCATAGTTGATATTTTATGAGTTTTCTGATTTTTGTTTGTTTTCCCTCTGGAATATGTACACATGAAACAACTATTGAGTAAGCAGATATTTTCGAAATCGATAAAGTGGAAAAATTGTTTACATAGCTATGCATTTTCGACTAAAATCCACAAGTCTGTCGAAGTATACACAATTAACCTTAAAGAACCTTAAAAATTAAAGTCTTAACCTGTCTGTCTGTATGAGTACAAGGTTGAGTTTACATTAGCGTGCTTGAAACACGAACAAATATTTATTAATTGATTTTATCATTTTCCAGAAGATAACAATTAACATAAATATTTGAAAAACTTAAGGTTGAATTGTTTTTCGTAATAATCTGTATAGTAATTTTTGTAATAGTATTGAATAAAAGCTTACTCGTCTTCATCATCTTCATAATCATCATCGTAAAAATAATCATTATCACCAGAGCCATCATCGCCAGCATTTCTTTTGAATCGATGAACTCTAAAATAAAAATAAATTATTTAATTAATTTCCCTTTTATTATACTTTCCCGAATTAGAACAAACCTATAAGATACTTTCTTCTTCCATATAACCCACCAACCGAAATTGAGTCCAGTAATATCATCTATTATACCTTCTTTCATTTGTGTAGCAATTTGGTTCGATATTGGTCCACCAATTGCAAAATACGATTGACCACATCCAATCTAAAATCGAAAGGGTATAGGTCAATTTGTTAAACAATACATTTAGGTTTTTATTTAAAAATTTAATTAATTCCACTTTCAAGTTACCGCAAATTCAAGTTTTCCTAGTTTTTTCTCATTTTCATTGATATTTTTCGGTCCACGCCTGATTGATTTTTTCATCATTTCTGATATATCACTACTGGACGAAGATTCTAACTTGATGTATTTCTGTAAATTTGATAATTAATTAGTTAAACAATATGTATTATAATTGAAATTATTATTACCTTAGGAACAGAGAAAAATTTTGATAATTTTTGAATTGTTCGGTTTCGGTTATTGTCAACGATTTCATCCCAATCGTTTGATTGTAACATTAGCGTTAAAACTATTTTGCTTTCTGAGTAAGGACATTGTGATAATTCCTGAAAAATAACAACGAAATAAATTAATGATGTTATTCATACTAATGTAAATTATCACTCATATCATGTAAATAAACAATTACTTTTCACAGGGATTATGAAATTTTCGTAAAAATTCCTTCCACTCCATGATACGAGTATACCATCAAATCGTACGTGATTGAGTAATTTAATTAAAATAAGATAAAACAAAATTACAAATACTTCTTTTTTTCAGGATAAACATATTACAGTGATCAATAGCCTAGCAAGTGTACGTGATTTGAATTACAAAGTACAAGTAGATATACATTTATTTTACTAGGAGAGTTCATTAGATTTCTATCTGCTGACACATTCCAAAGTATTCAAGCATGGAACAAACGCATTTAAACATTTGTTTAGCATGTTGCCTTGATCCGTGGCTAAAGAACTCAACAGTAAACAATAAAAGTTAAATTTAATTCTCATGTTAATGTTACTTTTATTGTTTACTACTGAATTTAAGAAATTTTTATGAACAATATGAGAATGTAGTCTTACCTTTGAGTAGGAATTTCTCAGTGGGTTTTCTGTAGCTTTTGTAATATCATCCTGAGGATCGTTGACTGTTACCTGATAAAGAAATGAGGTTAGTGTTGAACACATGAAAATATCCATTTAGCATTCAACTAACCTGTGTACCACCAATCGGAGCTTCATGCTGATGTGGATGGGCTAGTGTCGTGATCCATAAACAAATTATTTGAAATACTGCGTAACTTAAGTAAATGGAGCCCATTTTTTTCCGCAAGTTTATTATTTATTTTAATTAAAAAAATAATAAAAAAACTAAATCTTAGTTGATAATAACGAAGAATTGAAAAATAACATCCGCTTTCTTAGAGATGTGCAAATGTTTTCCACTCACAAGTGAGATTTGTGTTTTATATCATCTTTGTATCTGGAAAATAATTAAAAAAATAATTGTATTAATTAAATTATTTAAAGGTAATTTTTTTGCAAAACAGTATAACCTCGATAATTACAACCCTCGATAAATGCAACGCAACTAGCTGTGGCCAAACACATAGAGTGTAAAGAAATCCAGTTGAAATTTTTAGACTTTACTCGAATAAAAATTAGAGGTTTGACAATAGTCAGAAACCGTTTTCGAGTAACATCCAGCAGAATCACTTGATCACATCGAACCAAATTTGTCAAGTGACATTTTTCAATCTCGAGCTCGTTTCCCTTGCATGACGTCACATCAAACTCTCTCGAAAATATTGCTTAAGAAAGTACGAAAACAGCAATCTCGAGATTGAAACATATTGCAATATATTGCAATCTGGTACGTAAACAGACCTAATATGATATGTGGTTTCTTTCTTCCTTTCTAACACATTGAAATGTGTTACTTGGTTATTGCAACAGCCACAGTTTCCTTCAGTTGCGTTTATCAAGGTTGTATAGTACATAAATGATTACAGTGACTTTTTAGAATCGCTCCCAGGTGGTCGCAAGTCACACAAAATTTCTTAATTATTCCCTAATTAAATTCATGGCTTTTCACATCTTGACACTGATACGAACTGAATGCTAATTGTTTTACTATCATTAAGAGAAGAGATGATGATAAAAGATAACCACTTATACCAAAATTTCCTCAATGATTAATCTAACAATGAAACTTTGATATTTTTATTTGAAGAGTTAAAGCACAAGAGACGAGTGAGTGTTGTTATTTTAAACGTTCATCAGTAAAAGGAAGATAACAATCATTGAAGAGTGAAAACCTCCATGTTTAGACTTAAGAAACTTCTGATGATTATAATTCTCAGAGTATGCACGTAGCTTGAATATGTATATAATATAATTCAAGAACCTCTTTAAATGCTTCATTCACAATATCTTGTGCTAGGCAGAATGTAGAATGTAGATGTATTAAAATTCTGGTCACATAAAAATTAAAGACAGTCTTGTTCGTCCTCCTTCATTGACGACGTTGATCATGTTGATGATGTTGATGGTGATGGTGATGTCGGTGTTAGTTTATGTTGGCTTTTCAAGTGTAAAGAACGTGTAGGATGCATCAAAGAGTTGAATGTACAAAACGACATGTTCTGATGAAGGGTAAAATATGTTTGTTATGGACATGTATACCTCAACATTGAATCGTGATATGTGAGTTTCAGACCGAACTATACGAACTACGAACAACGATTGCATTTTGTCTGCATTTGACATAGCACACGACAGAACCTCTAATAAGGTTTACCAGGCGTTTTATTGAATGGTTAAATACAAAATTAGTTTCATGATGATATCCACAATATGCTGGTCTTTGATTAACCGAAAATCAGAAACTTATAAATTCCACTGCAGTCCTCATATGGAACCTGAGAGCTGAAGATGCCCAATTTATGATAAACAAATAATTCTATGAGTGGGATGTTATTGGAATCATTTTACAATAGACTGGCGTCGTTGGGGTCCTCTTGATTTTTCTTTCCGCGTTTAATAAGTTATAATCATAAGAAAAGTTCGCTTCATTTCTAGATTTTAGTCTTGAGGCAGGAGTTGTAAACTCTTTATTTGGTATATATTTTTTTAGTTCTAAGTTTATTCGTAAGAAATCTCAATTCAGGTATTAACTAACTTTATTTAACAACAAGTGATGTGCACCGGTAGTTGTTGTTGTTTTACAGGCAACTTCCCATCAAGAACTCATAAGAAGACGTTCACAAAAGAATAGTAACATGCCAGAGTTTGACAGACTGCTGTTGCTGTGTTCCATTTACACTGGCAAAGTACTTGGCTGGTGGCAATCTACCGTTGCTCATGTACGCGAGTAGATTGCTAGTGGTAGTTAAGCTGGATTCATTGGTACGTTCGGCGTGTGCAGAACTGTTTTTTTCATATGGAAATTTGACAACTCTCATGCAGGATTCATTTTGCGGCGAATTCAGTTCTCTCTCTGCCAAATTGAACCAACTTCAACTTTCGTGCGGAAGATTTTCCGTGTTCCGCGTCCCGTCGTTCAATTTGTTTGGATTGTTTTAAAAGGTGCGGCAGATTCACGACGGAGGAATGAATCATGAGCAAAGATACTCTCTTCGCGACGAATTAGTTCTGCACGCGCCGAACGTACCAATGAATCCAGCTTTACGCGTCAGTTTTCCGCTAGATGGATTTTGTTTATTTTGATGTTTCAGGTTTATTAAGATTTTTAAAGAAAAGTTTGAAGTCAATTCAATAGACTCAATCCAACTCAATCGAAATTTTATCCCTTAAAAAAAATTTAGGTTAGGTTTTGCCATTTTACCTTACTTTGTACCAAAATGTGCGTTCCATTTCCCAAGTACTTGCGAGTAACGAAATTTTCAGTTAAATGGAACACAGGAAGTAACTATTATATTACACTGTTAACAGCCACACTGATATAAAAATGACTACAAATTATTGAAAGTTTTTCTTTCATATCATGAAATATAAAAATTAAATTTCAGAAGTTTTACAAAGTTGAATCTCAATTGAAATCACCTGCAGATTACTTGGTAACGTTCTATTAAATGAAAAGTTATAAAATATCAAAACTACAACCCCAACAAAAATAAAAAGGTTTTTCTTTTCAAAAGCTTTAACTTCCAAATGGAAAAAACCTTTCCTCGATTCAAGTTTTATAATTTGATTTGGAAAAAAAGCAAAAATTAATTCCAAACGTATTTTATATGCAAATTCACTTTAACTCGTCGTAATTTCAAACTAAAGCTAAAATGTAATGCAGAAAACGTTCGTGTCATGTTGGAACATTTTTACCTGACAGCACAGCACAGCGTTTTATTTATTTTTATTTTGTTCTTTTTGAATTTCAGGGAAAAACACCAAGGACCAACCCGGTCCGGCCAACGACGGAAGTTAAAACGCTTCAATTTGCATGGTCATCAAAATGTCGTAAAAATTACGCTTTATATAATTTGAATTTTTTGGGTGAATGGTGAAAATAATTTCACTTTATATCGTGGCGAAACTGAACGTGTTGAGAGAATTTTCCGCAATTTTAAACATGAACGAAGGTTCACATCTCAACGTGAACGTGCAAGTGGATTTAGTCTCTTTCGTACGTATGGGTGATGCATCTCAAGTAAAAGTGGAACAGATTCAACAGTGTTTCCGAACCGAAAAAGTACTTCTTCAAAAATTCAATAGATGGATTTTTCGACTAAAAGAGAAAGATTGATGCTGGATAAAAATCACTCTACGAAGAGCGAAGAGCTTTCACTTGCACGTTCAGGTTGGGATGTGAACCTTCCTTAAAAATTGAAAGAAAATCATAGCTGCTGCATTAGGTTTAACGAAAACACATCAATGTGATTATCTTTATCATGGTAAAGTTGAACCCATTGCCATCGAATGAATTGATTACGAAGCCCAACGAATTTGATGTTGTCAGAACCGGGTCATTCGATGTCGTCTTGCAATTATCACTTTGGAAAGATGCATTTGTAAATAGAATTTATAAATTCCAAAATGTCGACCCGTATTTTTATGATAAATAATTCTAGTCCCATTGTGTAATGATGAAAACATTAAGAAATACTGAATGAGTTATAGGGCCATCATGTTTCACAATTTATTCTGGGAGTAGCGATGACACATAATTAGAATGTCTCAAGGGAATGAGGGAAGACGGTGCCAAAGAAATAATATTTAAAGGGTTATTTAAATACATGGTTTCAATGTGTGTACGAATTTTAAATGTGTTATAGATTGCATCACTAAAATAAAACATACAATTTTGAGTGGTTTTACTTGTGTAGATAGAATTGAACTGAAAGTGGTAACCAGATGTTTTGATGTGAACCATTGCTTAACATAATATACATATAACGAAGTGTAGACCAAAAATAAATTTTATTGGGAAAATGTTGGAAAAATTGTAAAATGCAACTTACAGAAAATTGAATTCAGTTTCGGTTTCTAGAAGTTGAAATCTTTGGATTATTAATAGACAAGAATCTGATTTGGTTCAGAGACATTTTATTTTCGAGGGATGAAATTAGAACACAAGTTAACTATTAAAAAACATCAAATAAATGTTAAGTAAAAATTTTGGTTACATTTACTTTTCAAAAAATACCCGGAAAAGATGAGAAATTTTTCAGAATACTTGGAAGGATTTCGTGTTTGTGTCCACAAACTCATAAATCATTGGGCACGAGACAGGTAAATATGATGGAACCTGTTTTTTTTTGCTTTGAGATTCAAAAAATACCTGGAAAAATCAAATTTGTGAAGGTGTTACGAGTTACGTTTAAAAAATAATTTTCTTTAAATGATTTTTCCATGTTAAAATATGTTCCTCCAGCAGACTAGTGTCCCGTCGAGTCGGGTTCTTTAAATATCTTTTATGATTTCGGTGGATAAAGGAACGGAAATTGCCCTGTTTCATAATGAAGTTGAAAAGGCATTTGTACCCATTTGGGATTAGTGAGAAATTTGTCTTGGGCAATCCTGTAATGCAGTCCGGAAATCATGTGCGATTTACTGGATTCTAGATATTCAATTTCTGACACGTCTGAGACCAAACAACACGTCTGGTTATGGAATTACTTAAGATATTGGCGTTCAGTCTTCAGGGAACCATGTGGAGCTGAACCACTGAATTAAAAATTTTTAACACCTGATACGAAACGACGTCTGGGATCAAAAAACTGAGCAAATACTCATAAAAGTGTGTCAATTTCCATTAACATAGTTCACGGTATACTCGAAGGCGATTACATGCACCTGTACCGGTGTTTATTCAAAGAGGTTTGCGTTTGATACCAATTTACGAATAGGGAAGAAAATGTTCCCGAAAGGAAATCCGTATTTATTTTGGTTTTTATTTATTTGGTTGTGTTTGTTCGGTGTTCAGTGAAAATTCAGATTAAATTTTTAATTTTTTATTTATCAAATAAACAGATAAATTTTATCATAATCATCTTCCCCCTTCGTACTGTTAGTGTACTTGAAAAATGATGTGTGCGGTATCATTAAATTTATTTAAACACGCAAGATAATAATTGTTGTAGCGAGATATGACACACGAATAGGGAGAAAAGGAACGCTTTCCAGGGTGATAAAATGAATTTTCACTTTCAACTTAATTCACAATAAAAACGTGAATTTTTTAATGACTTTTTAACAGGTTCAATTATACTTTACGACATTTGGGAATCGAATTCCATGAATTTTATTTCAACTAATGAAGTTAAGATGTCGCTGATGATGGATCAAATTACGAATCGTGGAAGAATTTAACATAAGAATGTCGTGAAATTTTACAACGTCGACAGAAACAAAGTCGTATTGATGTCGTTAATAACAATTGCGTTTTAGCGACTCAAATATGATAGTGGGGCTTAAGGATAAGTTCAAGCACTCACTTCTTGAGATTTATCCTTTTCCACATATCCACCACAAGCTTCAAGTTAATATTTTATCTTGCAGAAAAAGATATAATTTTCTCAAGCTTTGCTTTATGATTCAAAAATGAATTTTCCTTAAATGTCATCATTAAAAGAAGATCATAACTCAAAAAACATGTTCACAACGAAATCTCTAATAAAACCTTCCATGTACAGTAAAATCTTCCAAAATCCATAAACAAGACCCCCAAAAAACCGAATGTATCTAGGCTCCCCTTCGAGTAAATTCACATTGTCATAGTAACTTGTGAAAATGGTCACATAAGGGTGATTTAGTAGTACATAACTCTTGTATTTCATTAGAGCTCCCCTTTTAATCGTTTCCCTTAATTTTCTCATCAAAATAAATACGTTTATATAGGAAAACAGAGTAAAAAAATTGAGAATTTTCTATTTCATGAAGACTTTATAAGGGACTTGAAGGGTTAGCCTTTATAAATTTATTAGCTATGATGACATGTGGATCAAGGAAATGAACATTTAAGTTTTATCCCTCAATAAATAAATATGTCGCAAGTGTTGGATGAAGGGGATTATTAAAGGGCACTCATTCACCTGATCGACTTCCTTTAATCTTTAATTAATAAAAATACTCTTGTCTATTGGGCAGTAAAGGAAAATAATTAATAAAAAAATATATATCGACTGCATGGGCAATTCTAATTTGAGATTGTGGATAAAGTAAATGGATATGGATAGAGAGTGGATAATGTACATTATGAAAATGAAAATTGGGGGAAATGCACGGAAAACAGTGGATTGGAAAATGAACCATCAATGTCTGAGTATCTGTAATTTCTTTCTTACGGTTTGGCAGTAATACTGCCATCTGTAGTTTGTTAGAGGAAAATTAAAATCATTATCAAAACTAAAGCTCACGAAAAACATTGGGTTTGGAAAATGCATCCGGTGATTCAGGTTTTTACATTTGCAGATCGCAAGAGGTAATTCTCTCATTGCTCGCATAGTAACACTGCCATCTGTGGCTTGTTAGAGGAAATACAAAATTGATAAAATAAGCAAAACAACAAAGCACAAAAACAGTGGATTGGAAAATGTACCATCAATTCAGTATCTATAAATTCCTTCTTACTGCTCCCTTAGTAATACCGCCATCTGTGGCTTGTTAGAGGAAATACAAAATTAATATCATAATTAACATAAGAGTGCATGGAAAACATTGGGAAGAAAAATGGATCCTCAATTCTTCATCTGTGATTCCGATTTATACTTACTGCCATTTGCAATTCGCAAGAAGTAATTCTCTCAATAGTCGCCTAGTAACACTGCCATCTGTCGCTCGTTAGAGGAAATACAAAATTGATAAAATAAGCAAAATAACAATCGATTGGAAAAGGAATCCGTGATTTCTATATCCACTTACTGTTCGACTAGTAGAAGAAGATATACTCGCTTCGTTAGAAGATATACAAAATTGTTATTATAAGTAAAATTAAAAACATGACTTTATCGAAGCGTTACAGGTTTATCCTTTACTGAAAGGAAGCGTTGAAGTGAATGTGAACACATCCGAGAGACAAGGATAAAGCAACAACTACGAGTGTTTCATGGTCGCTTATCTTGTCTTTATAATTTGGCAATCCAGAGTAAGTAGAATCTCGCGCTTCAGTGGATCTACTTTATAGAATCTCTCACACGTTAATGCATACAGTAAGCCCGAAAAATAGCTACATATTCGTCAAACCCCTAACCTCAAAAAATTTGCTTAAGCCAAACACAAATAACGTTTGTGCGTTCTGTGCGTTACATACCAATTCAGGTGAACTGAACTGTAAGTCATCACCCTCTTGTAACTACATCTCTTCACCCCTGTAGCTTGTATTCACTGGAAAACCCAACAAAATGTTCCGTGTTTTTCTCCTATCTTTTTTATTTTTTTGGTTTTGTTTTGCCATTTCAATTTGGCTACGTGCTAAAATCCAACCCCTAAAAAGTTTAAACAAGCATCATTGAAAATATTTCTTGTGCGGGTGGTTGTGATGATGATTTTGTACCAAGGGATGAAACGATGTGACAGGAAACATTGTAAAATCCCTTTTGAATATTTTATCCAAAATGTATTCTTCGAAATGTTGTGCAAATGAAATGGATGGATGGGAACAGATTGCTGAAAATAACACAAAAACAAGAAATTGTTTTTTCAGCGTAAACATACATATAAGCTAAAAAACTTTTCGCCATTTTGAAAAATTTATCGTAAATATGTCGAATACACTGGGTGAAAAGCTTCTTCCAAACTTCAAATTCTTCATAAGTTTCTTGTATGTTTCTTTGGGAAGGACGTGGAGATACATAAGAGACAAGTATCCTTCTTGACCTTGAAACGAAACATTCACGTTTTCTTTTTCTTTTCGAATTTCACTCACAGATGAAGCTGTACACAGCAAAGTCAACACACTAACAAAACATTGGTCACACGTTCAATCAGGTTTGAATCAAAGTATTCAGCACCTTGTGTTTATATTTGATTCGTGGTAACTTTGAGAGGTATTTAGAAAATCTTGTCAGCAAATCAGTTCCTGAGATGTCTGGTTAAATAATACAAGACTTTGCTAAAGAACGAACCGGTGATACTTAGTATATCAATAGACAGGCATTTCGCCCCACTTTTTGAGGAAGTTTCAAAATCTCATGTGAGTAAGATGGGTTGTGAAATACATATCTTCAAAAATATGTCCAATCTTAGAAAACATCCGGACCGAACGAATGTTTCAGTTTGATCCGTGATAACCTTTCAACGGAATGTTTAATTATTAAAAGATTTATGTTATCAAATAGCGATTTTAAATGGTTATTTGCTAAATACACTACATTCCCAAGATATTTTACAAAATATGCCAAAACGTTGAAAATGGAATGATCAGCTGTCATTTTTGAATAAGTCATGCAATTCATTAACACAATATATCATCATTTAGGACTTTCCATTACCTTTTCATTAAGCATTCTAAATTTTCTGTGGATAACGTGGTTCTTGAGATATCTACGAAAATGTATCACACTCCTTCACAAGGAATGTATGATTGCTCGTGTTCGATCGATTATAACTTCTCAACGAGGCATCTGATTTTAAAACGAATAAAACCATTAAACAGATAATGGAAATACCTTTTTAGAAAATATCATAGATCTTATGTGGGTAACATAGTTTCAGAGATATATAAGAAAATGAGGGAAAGCATTTAGATTGAATTAATGCTCTAGAATGATGCATGGTAACTTCTTAATGCGACATTTTAATTAAACCCGAATCACACTATACAATAGAAAATTTCGTTATCTTCTTGGAAAATATTTACAATAAACCACATTTTCGTAATATCAGTCTGTTCTAATTAATGGAAATTGTTGATTATTTATTAGGAAAAGCATACTTTTCCGCACACATAATTTTCAAAATTATAAAGAACTTTGGGTTTCCACGAAAATGTCGTGGTGTACCAATGCAGTTCCCAGGGGAATTAGAGGAATTAGTAAATTTTTCATTGTTCCAATGAATACCAAACAGTATTATGTTATTGTACCCAAACCACCAATTGTCTCGTCCAAAGCCTTTAATAACGTCTGAACAACCATCGTCTGAAACGCTTCTGTTTCATAGATTTAATTTGTGCCCTTCTCAGAAGAAGGTCTGGAAATTATTGAACAAAAAAATAAATTCTTTGTCATCGGAACACTTTCATCTTTCACTAGAACCATCATAACTTGTTTCTTTCTAATCGAAAAACAACAGAATCCCATCCCTACAAAATATATAAATCAACTGTTTCGTACAAAAAGAAAGTGTTTGGTCCCCCATTTTGGGAGACAGGAAAAAATTTAATTTCATTTTGTTAAAGATGCCGAAGAAACTTCTTGACCTCGCCCTCATTTTCTGGAAGACATTTTTAGATTGAGTACTCCCTGAAGAAACAAAATCATAATGATTATCCGATTTCGATCTGTTAAAGTCTTAAGTTTCTTTGTCCATCTTAGAAGAAATGTGAAAAATTTTTGGAGAAATGATTCATTCGTGGAATTGATTAGATTCACTGCCTGGTCGAGTTAGAAATGGTTCTGTGGCTAGATCTAAAATACCTCCCACACTTTATAACGTGACCAGGTACAGGTTTTCTTTATTTGGATCAGTGCTGAGAGAGAGATACTCCACTTGTCCGTATCATGTCTGCTTGGGAATCTTCCCAGAAATTGGATTTAAATTTCATGGATTTAGAAAATCGAATCTTGACACTTTGATACGAAGCATGTGCCAGGGTTTAGTGTGTCCAGATTATCCACTTCCGGTTAAAGTTTTTCGAATGCACATGTAGCATAATTGTGAAATAGTTTTTATCCCCCAGAATGGATGTTCTATTACAGATTCCACTCCCTTGTTCCAAAGAAACCAGACGAAAAACTGTTAACGAGTTTTTGATGCTATTTATTTATGAAAATCTAGGAGCAGGTGCTAAGTAAAACGTTGTCAGAATACATGATGGATATTTGGTAAAGCTCCATCATTGTCTTATGGGGTATAGATACTAAAAACTTTTGTTGGAATGGAGTAAAAACGACGATGAGTTATTCACTTTATGTGGATATGAGTTTAGCATGATAGAATGAAAACTTCATTTCCACATAATCAAAATGAAGGAAATATCTTGTAGATTCCTTTGCATGTTAATGACACTCCATCAGAAATATTTCTTGAAATTTATTTGTATGAAACGTGGATGGGACGTTAATTAGACAAGTCATATCTTAATTTTGAAACCTTTTCTCTCAACTTACCGCTTTAGGTTTTTGTATTAAAACGATTGAATCCTTGAAAATGATGTGTCCCAGTGTTTCTGAAATGAAAAATAAAAATATAAGTTAGCGAAAATTTATTACTTCTAATGGATTTATTTAATATTCACAAAATATACATCAAACCAGAGGTAACAGTTCTAGGAACAAGGAATCCACTCATATTGGGTATCAAGGGAATTCATGTCTGAAAACAGGAGGATGTGTTTTTGCCATTTTCAAATATAATTGAATCGAACGTGATATCACTTCAAAGCTGATGTGGCTTTTAATGGATATTAATGTCTGGTACAATTTTTTACAGCAAACCTAATTGAAATAATGTCAAATACGTATTCGAACAAATTACCTGGCCATTTGTCAATTTTATGAAAGAAGTACATTGCAAATTCCCTCAAAAAGGACATGGACCAGATGGCACATGGCAACTACTCAAAACGAAGATGTTGGCGCTAGCAAAATATTCCAGATAATTTAATCCACCCTCACTCACTCACTCAAAACAAAAAAACAGACAGCTGGTCCTTTGTGTCCATTAAACAAGGGACAGTGGTTACCATAGCCGACGTTTGAGTACTTGCCCACCCGCCAGGTAAGCAGGTGTTACATGGAATATTCAGATCCTTCATCTTCATACGGTTGTCCTTTCGAAGAGAAATAAAAGAACGGACATGATTTACTGAGATTCCCTTTTTTCCTAGAACGAATTCCTTGTCCACATGAAATGGAGTCAGGTTACCAAGTTCTTGTACAAGGTAAACCAACCATCAAAGGTAAATGTTTTTATGCTATTCACTATTTTAAAAACAACTTTGACAGTAATCAAGAGTATCTGATTATCTCCAGGTTACGGTGAGAATAATATTTTCACGTTCAAATCTGAGAACGGTGTTCTTTTCCAGAATAAAAAACTGACAAACAAATTTACAACTACTCATGTGAATATGCAATTTTCTTTTTGGGAAACTTCAGGTCTCGAGATTGGCGTTCGCGTACTTTCTCAAGCAATAGTTTTGAGAGAAATCGTTGTGACGTCGTGGAGGGGAAAAGAGCTCGAGATTGCAAAATGTTGCTTGACAAATTTTTCATGTTTCATAAAACCTTTCATGTTTTCCGAGAATCTCGAAATGAGAAAATAGATGGCGGTGAGAACATTTTGAAGAATTTAATGAAACAGTTCTTACCAACATGAATTCGAAATTATTATTCTTAAAGTCAATACAAATAAAAACCAATTGATCCCATAGTGGTTGACCCTAATTTATGTCATAAATCCTAATTAGTGACGGGCATTCTTGACTTTAATCCAGATAAATTACCCTAAAATTATCGAAAAATTTTCAACAACATTTCCTTGAGAGAAAATATCCTTTTTCCATGACTCAGTGTTTCTAACAATCCTTAAACATCTGCCTTGATTCAAAAGGTGTTCCTTTTTTGTTTACTTATTCACAGTTCAAAGGTACAACAATCTTCGGTCTAGCACCTAGACTCTAGGTTAAAGTTATCCTTTTCGTATCGATTTTATAAGGAGATGGGAAAAAGGATATCGATTTTTTAACAAAAACGTCTCCCTACTGTTCTTTTGGAACTATTCCTCTTTATAATCTTGGTGATATACAAAATTTCTTCTCACTTCCTGTGGGATATCTTCGAATAAAAGCATATTGCTGTAACAACTAGGGAATGTATTATATGTGTGTATGGTATATAAGGACAAACGTTAACAAGAACAAATAACTCGAATCCCTAATGGGTTTAATGTTCTATATCCTGTCAGTGTTTGTGGAAGTTATTGAAAAACTATGATGCATTGCTAATTTCCACAATTTTTAGGAAATATGACCGTCTTCTCTTGGTCACACGTCAATTAAAAGTTGGAAGAAATGTTAAGAAACTTTACTTTCCCTAATACTCAGCAGGGACACACTTTCGGGATCAATTTTGATTTTGAGAACGACATGAAATTGCTATTAGACAACTTTTGCACGTTTGGGATTTTGAGAATTCGAGGAAATCTCAAAAATATCAATGAATTTTTGTCGTTTTCTTGAAACCTGTTGAATTTTTAATAAATACTTTGAAGGTTTCTTGACGTTATTGAAACCATTTTGATTCTGTTACATGCGTTACAGCTTAGTTATCTTGTGAGTATCAAGATGAATCACATTAGATTGGTCACGTAACGACGAGATGAACAATGTCAAAGGGCGAATTGAAACGTGACACCGCCATTACACCGATCTGAATCTAGTAGATTTAGTGAGATGATTTAATAAATCTCCTCGCCCGTTTCCACCGCCAGTGAGGCGATTTAGTTTGACAGTTCGACATTTTTTGTGAAATTGTAGTGTTTTGTTGTTCTGAAATTGAACTCATTTCGGAAACGGAAAAATTACACAAATGATCACTACTAGATGGTGCCACTGAGTGGATTTAGAATAAATGTAAATGTATGGTAAATCTTGTAGGTTTCTAAATCGCCGTATTAGATACAAAAACTCAAATGATGAAAGTGAAGATAAACTAGATTTTTGCAATTCCACCGCCAACACAAAACTGAGAAACCTTCCACTGCTGGAGGTACCTACACCTCTGGAACGCAACTTGGAATTTACTTACATCAATATTGTCAACTGAGGTTTAGTTGCATTTTCCGGTATCCACTTGAAAGTAAGAAACCACAAAGGAAAAGTGTTTCAAATTCGAAAAAATAAGAATGAAAACCAAAAATATTTCCACTTAAGATTCAAGATAAACTCACGGTCGTTATTGCACGTGATGGATTTTATCCACTTTTGTTTATTTTTACATTTATTTGTTTTCGTTTCGTTATAACCGCACGCACATACCTACAACTGAAAATTAAAATAAAACCACTTGAAAATTTTCTCCTTTAACCAATGCACTGATTTTAAATCAAAAAGAAAATTCAAGTAAATCAAGAAAAACACTTGAAATCCTTAGGAATAACAGAGGGAAATTTGTAAGTTTTATTTATGATAATTTTCGAAAATTTCAATCCACGTGTAGCATTATTGATCAACTTTTATTTTTTATGTTATCAGTAATACAAAATTTTTGTTTATATAACAAACAATCAAAATTCACTTTTTCTCGATAAAAAACGAAAATATTTATTTAAATCAAAATCGAAATCTTGTTTTTTGAAATAACACAAAACACAAAAATCATGAATCAAATTTCGCGGGCGTATGGGGGGAAATTTGAAAAATTCAAAAACTGGTAGGACAACAACAAATATGTGTGACACGATCAAACTTGATTTTGCACTGAAGTTGAGATGGACCAGTTGTCCTTAAGCCAATATCGGCGACTTCCTGCAGGTGATGAAGATGAACCATGAACTAACCAGTTTCGGAAATTATCCTTTTTGTTTTTTAGTAGCTAGTGGCTAGTGGCTATTGGCGGCTGGCACAATTAACGATGCTAAATACTCTCACTGGATCCTATCGCGTCGCGACAAGCGAGTGAATATTGCCCACCAACCGGGAAATCAAATTCGAATTTAAATTTAAATTTAAAATAAAATAAAACAAATAAAAATTGTTCTCGAACAACGGATCGATCTGACGCACGCACGCAACTTCGCAATTCTCGGACAAATGATGGCACGATCGAAAGGAGATCGTGTCAAGCTGAAAAATGGTGGAAGTAAGAGAGCAATTTCTCTCTTCATTAGCTTAAATTACTCTTTTGTGAGTAAAATACGATGAAATTCTCTCATACTGAGAGGCCATTTTGATCATTTCACGCAATGTGACTCAGTCGGGGTTATTGAATCAGCAGTGGTGGAAGGAAAATGTGTGACGAGTACATGGTGTCAAACATTTCCGTCCCTCACTGTACTCTCTTCGAACTGAAATTCCAACATGAATGGCGCGACGTCGTAATGCATCGCATGACGTCGTGACTTGATGAAGTGATTCGTGACGGCGACAACAGATACAGTACGTGACGTGACCGGCCAATTAGAGTTCTAGATGTCTTAAAGAATTAGAAACAAAAACCCGAAAGAAAACCTGTTTATTCTGTGGATTAACTCCAAAACTTTCTCTTGAATATCATATTTAAAGTATTACTAATTGCAGGTGAAGTGTCAAAGCGCGTGATGGCACTTAACTCTAATGGATGCTCGAATGAAATGCATGTGACACATTCATGAAATTCACGAAATTCTTAAAATCCCACGTCTCAGGTGACAAATTTTTGATTCATTTTCGTCTTATCAAACCCGGCTTTTTCGCTTTAACTGAAATTTTGTTGTCTAAACAAGTGGCTTGATAAAAACCGCAGGGTTTTGCAATTAAAGTGGAACGAAAGAAATTCGTGCTTCTGGGAAGTGTCACACGACACTGACGTTTGATTGATTAGATTGTTATTTTGAACGCATGTTTCCAATTTTGGGAGACATGTTGAATGGCGTCAACTTCAGATGTGTCAGGTAAATGAAATTTTTTCCAAGTGAGACCGTTTCTCATGAGAAATTTTGAGAGAAGAGTGAGATAGAAACATTCCGCCATCACAATTTTTTGTTGTCATTTTGCATATTCCCTACTTGAGGCTTTTTGTCTTTCCACATTTTGTCGTTAAGTCTGTTCCCGAATTTCTCAAATGTTCTAATTCTAATAATACAAATTCTTTGATATGTATAAGGTTTTAAGTGAAAATTTTGTCATTCCCGGCTTACTGATCTTAATTCAGCTTTCCTTTCTCGATCGTTTGGTACTAGGTACTTACATCTAGCGCTACTCTATCCTGCAATTTTGGTTTGATTCGTAAGCACTAAGTCAGTGAGTTGCTCCCGATGTTTGGTATTAAAACTCGTTTCCTGAGAAACGGTAATTTATGACTTAACACCTTGATACCTAACATCAAAGAATTAGTTTACTAATAAATTAACAAAATACCTATATACAAACAAATTTAACAAATTAACAACTGTCAAATCAACTTTTTTTGCAAAAAAAACAGTACGAAGGGGAAGTGCTTGTAAGAGCAATTTTTACACAATTTTCCTTATTTTCTCCGCACGGAAACGAAAAATACTCAAATGCAGTCAAAAGCAGTAAAATTTTCGAGTACGAGAACAGACCTCCTGTTTCAAATTTCTTCAAAAATAGAAAAGTCACAACGTGAAAACCGACACTTGCGTCAATGGTTTACTCACACAGTCTGACGTTTTATGATTGCGTTAGTCGTTGGAAATTGCAGCTTCATTGATGAAAAAGATTTGACAGTCTTTTGTTCTCAACATGACGGAGAGTTCAATTCTTCTTTTGTGTTTGCTTCAATTGTTGGAGGAGGATTTTTTGCATATGGTAAGCAAACCAATTAGCGATTAAAATTTGTTGTGTAGAAATAAAAATAAAAATTAGAAATAAAAATGAATATTCTTTAAAATTAATTTACGCAGCATTAAATTGTAAAACATGAACATTTTTCATTTATGTAGAAACATCAAAAAAACATGAATTGCAGCTGCTAGGTTTCATGCCCTTCAGCACCGAGAGTCATGAGACGATGCCTTTCATATGTAAATCAAGATGAATTTGAACGGTCGAAGAACCAATTTAGCAGTTTTTAAAGAAAAATAAAACGAAAATTTTCTTGGATAAACGACAAATAAAAGAACAAAAATTAAGAAACCGAGAAGAGTTAGACAACATCTTGAAGCCGAACGTAAACTTCTTGAATCTTGAGGCGAACTCGCAGAGATGACTCATGCAACAAGAAGAATATGACACTATCATCATCATCATCATCATCATCATCATCATGTTTACCAGCAGCAGCATCAGCAGCATCACGACTATGTTTTCTAGAGGAGCCATTCTGGTCCAGACATGATTTTGAAGGAGTTTTTAGTAAATCCAAAAAGAAGATTCTCTGTCAAAAAATTCGTTTCAAATCTACCGCGTTTATCCATTCAAAAGGCCAGTTTACGAGTGCATGGTCTGTTTGTGATTTTTCCTGCTTCAATATTTCCTTTACACATGCAAAATCCTCCATTTTGAATGCAGATGAATCGTCGTCCATTTTTATTTGTTTTGTGATGAACAAATTTCATTGGGGGAGTTCTCGAGTGGATTTCGCTTCAAACTCAACATTTGTACACGTTTGAGTAATTCTAGAACCCAGAAGTAGAAATCCAGAAGTTCCAGAAGAATCCAAAGGGAGTTTTTTTTTACCTTCCACCTTCCACCATCCATTTACCACTTTCCACTTTATCTCGTAAACTCTTGTTCATGTTCAATGTGCATGTTCCACATCGAGTGGATTAAAAACCTGGACCACTGTTCCTGTTCTATCCGCTATCATTCATACCTGATGACCAGCTGCTAACTGAATGAGTTTCAATTCGATTACACTTTGTCGTAAACGGGTTTTCCACTTTCACAAACAGCGCAATTACGTAATTGATTCAGAAGCCCAGTTCATTCAACGATAGATGTCACTTGCCTCGTCAAATCCAGAAAATTTTCATGACAACTACGTGACATTCGGTTTGGGAGAAAGGTTTTGTTACTTTTAATAGATATAGATAATAGATGTCACTAGATGAAGCTCTTCTATGGAGAACATGAAAAGAGAAAATGTTGAATGCTCGTGACCAGGAATCGAACCACGGACCTTCCGCTTGCCGGGCGGATGCTCTAACCACTGAGATATCTCGAGCCCATTTTTCTGGTTCTTTAATGTCGCCACGCACTTCTTCTATCCTTCTATTCAAGTTGTCGTGGTAACTAGGAAAGGTGCAAATGTCCTGAAAACCAAGTGCCACCGACCATAACGCATTGCATATCTAAATCCCTTAAAAATAAGGGAAAGAACTTAATTAAACTTCGGGGGAGTTTATTTGAAATATCAAACGTGTCTAACATTTCTCCCACTTCTGAAAGGTACGGTTGAGTAACCTTAGTTAATACGGTCCGTTTAGTTCCTAATTTAGAAGCCTAAAAAACCTGAAGTTCTAGTAGCGTACAACATGCATCGGTGCACTATTGATTATACGAGTACTTCCAACGTAAGGACTTCGTGTGCATGTCTTTATCTCTTTCAGGTTCATTAGGTTAAAGTAATGTGCTTGTAACCTAGATGGTAATAATCACATTCGGATTTCATAATCCTTTGTCTCAAATTGCATTTTAATCTCCAATCAAAATCATGATTAGCCATTTCCGGTGCAGTCGATTAAATTTGAATTTGGTTAAGATTTCACCACAAAAATAAACGGATGTTTCGTCAAATTTGCATTTTTATGTCATCAAATTCAATTCTTTGTTAATAATTTTTTCGAAGAAATTAAAACAATCGAAAGAAAATTCATTTGAATCAGTCACTGTCTTCCTGTCCCGCCGCCATGGGATTCACAAGACGAAATTTGAACAAAACAAAATGGCGGTCGATTTAAATGTTCGTTTGTTAATTAAATTAAATCCTCCAAGATTAAAGTTGACCCAGTAATCATGGCGGAACAATGCCCAAATTAGAGCTGTTACTTTACAATAAATTTCAACTTCCGGCCGGTGACATGTTCGTCCCCCTTCCGTTTATGGGAAGTTTCCGTTTTTATTATGGAAAGTAAAAATTTTGATTTCAACTCAATAATTTATCTTGCTTGACTTATTCTGGCGGTACAACTTGTAAGTCACTTCAGGGGTCATTAATTTTTTGAATAAAATTCAAAAAATTTTCACCGGTAAATCTTTGTCACTTTGAAATTTTGAATTTGAATTAAAATTTTTGAATCGGTAAATCATTCTTCCCCTTATTGTGTTTTGGAGTAAATTGGGTGGCATTCATAAAACTCCCCAAATTCCAACACTTTAGGAATTATTTTCATTTGAATTACGACTATAAAGTGGCGGGCACTTCAAATCGTCTCATGGTGATAACACCAGGACGAGAAGTGAATGAAAAATTCGAATTCGATTTCAAAGCAATTGTTGTTGTTTATTTTACGTATGACAGTTCTGCCATATTTTGTAGATTGGCGCCATTGAAATTATTTTCCTGAGGGACAAGTTTGGAATTTTGTTTGAAGCCATACGCAACGTTACATATAAAAACAAGTGGAATGGAAATAAAATTTTCAAATTCTTTATTAATTTTTTTAATTTGTTGATCAAATTTGAATCATCCGCCCCCAGAAAGACTTTTACCTCTAACCACAATTAGGCTTAAAATTTGATTAAATTTTCTTACAAATTTCCCGTTCCTGTTACTTTTACTTCGTTGCTTGAGCTTTCGAAATGTCAAAGTGTAACAGATAGAATGTGACCACTTTTCATTGATTTGCTTTTTCATTTTAGATGTTTCCATTTTTAACGAAATATTTTTAAAATCTATTGAAATCAATTACCTAATTGAACTTTTTAATAACCTTTATTACCCTGGAATCACGATAATTTTAGAAATTAATTACTCTACTTCCCTCAATGTTTCCTCTCCCTTCCGCGAATCTGTAGAATCTGATGTAGATAAATTCTACTAATAAAAAGTGAACGGTGGGATTCTTCTATAGAATTCACTTTCTATTCTTCGCTGATTGATCTATAGAAGATAGCGCCCACAGTAAGTAAAAAAGGATTTTCCTCTCAAATCCGAAGATAAACTTAATTAGAAAAGAATTTTTATTCTTCGAACAATGACGTCATAGCTTAATTAAAGGTCAATTAAGAAATGCGTCCATGCATTCTGTCCTCATGTTGTGCAGTTGTGCGGTGGTGGATTCAAGAATCTGGTTACCCTCATTCGGGTATGAGGCACTCCTCGATGGATTCATGTAAACAACCTTCTTCATGGCACTTTCACCGTCGTTTCATGGTCTAATGGAGAGCCCGAGGAGTTGTTGTTGATGACTCTGCAGGGGTTATCCAATGGATTGGACATTGTTTATAGCCATCTAGAGACGAGTAAATGGTTCCATCATCTAATGGCTCCTCAGAATCCAACGCCATGACGATGTTTAATTGAAAATTTTATCGAAACTTCAAATAAAAATTATCTGGTCAGAGGGTTTCGGTAAAGTCACGTTCGTGAAACAATGAAACGGTAAAACGGTGAAACGGTTCTAATCAGAAAAACTTTCAGGTCAAAAGTGTGAGTGGGACAAAAATGTATTTGAAAAGAATTAGAAAGAAAAACTTTTGGTTAATGCACTTTAATTGATAAAATCGAGTTAATTAAGCGTCACTTTAAGAGGGTTACGTGATTAATTACTGATATGTGAATGAACCCTTATGCCTACAGTCGATGGGATACTCGAAATTCCAACGTTAATGCACTCAAATTAATCAAAAGAATGCGCAATTACGCCTACGCAGATTTAGGGGGAACGTCCACAGGTATTTCCTGGAAGTGCACTTTTAAATGCATGAGACACTTCAGAGGTTCTGCACCCGAGAGTTCTAGAAGTTCCGATCACATGATCCTGATGATCTTCCTCGTCGCCATCAAGATCATACTAGGGAAGTTGGTCTGATAGCCCCAGAATTAGTGTAAGAAGTTCAAAAGTGATCGTGTGGACATTTCTCAAAAGGTTCCTAAAATGGTTTAATTTTGGCAGCATTCTAAACTGCCTGAAGATCAGACGAAGGTGATCGTGACTTCCAAATTTCGATGCTTCTTCGTCAGGAAGAAATCGAGAGATGGAGCCAGTCATTTTGGACAAGACACTAAAGTTATTCAAGATCAAATTGAGATGATCGTGTTCCTCTAAAAGTTTTGATCTCGCATCGCCAGAAACAAATGGACACCAGAAGCCAGTCCTTCGAGAGGGTTCTAGACGAGACACGAAAGTGCTGCAAGGTCTCACATAAAAGCGATCGTGTGCTGTTTCCTCAAACCGGTCAAATACCTGATCACTCAAAGGAAATAGCGTCAACGAGCGAGTTGTTTTGGATATTCTTGGACGAAACACGAAACTTCCTCAAGATCACAAGAAGGTGATCGTGTGTCTGTCCCTCAAAACTCAAGTCACGCGCCACCGAAAGTGACGGCACGGTGATCAAGAGACAAATTGCCCTAAAATCATGAAATCAATTTCCCCGTAACCGGATTCATGTAAAACCCGGTTCACGTAAGCCCGGGTGGTCTGGAAAATGCCTCAAATAAATTATTGTCTTAATCAGTGTGTTGGACTTTCCTTTATTCCTCTGAAAGAAAATTTCTTTTCTCACCAAGCAAAGTCACATTGAAAACGATCGAGCCATCGAACAAAATGGGCTCCCTTTGAATACGATGATGACAAATGGGCGGTCTTGGTTAGCATTTATTAGCATTGACGCAGCACGATGAACTTGTGGTGCAGTTCAATTGTCTTCAATCAGCGTCTTGGAGTGACTCACTTGCATCTTACAAGCATTCCCTTGTTTTATTTGCAATTTTAAGTTGTTGGGGACTTTTCTGTTTCTTGGAAAAGTATTCTTAGACCACGATGTGTCACCTGATGATACTTGTCACTGAAATTTTGAATACATAACCTCAATGATCAGTCTGAGACCACAGTGACTCAATAAAATGATAATTTGTGTCCAGTTCAAGTAGTCCATTTGAGACATGATGCATTTTCCCACAAATCGATAAAGTGTCCCTTTTCGCAATCAAGTGTACTTCTTGAAGTGTAACGAATACTACATAATAGAAAGTGTCTGAATTGTCCTTCATCCTAATAATCGGATATCCTCAGTGTCCACTCTCCAGTAACTCCATCGTTGCTGATGAATGGTACCACTTGAATGCGGTTAGGTCAGTGTTATATCTACAGATGACATTTCTATATTTGTAGATGACACTTCTACATTGGTATGCAATGTCCCTTGCGCGGTTTCTAGGGAATTTAATTGAATTCTTATCAGGTACGTGGCATGACTGGTTATTGCGGTGTGAATATGAATTTATTTTGTTTTCTTCTTTGCCATCTTGTTAACGTGTCATTGTTCCTTTTCTGGACTTTACAAGTCGTCCACTTCTTGATTTCATTCTTTAAGGTTCGAGTATGTGGTGAGTTCAACTTGAATCTATGAAATGCAGGCAGCGTTAGTGTCGTTTGAAATGTGAATTTGACATAATTGAGGATCCACTCAATTACGGATAGAGTTAAGGGTGACACGACACACTTCATTCAAAATGGCGGCAAGTTTAACCGAAAGCACGTGCCGTGCTACACCTTTATTTTATTTTCCACAATTTAACAGTCGTCCCAAAGAGGCAATTTGTTGTCAGGACAAAAAATATATACCAACCAGACAGGAATAAATTCAGGGCGAGGTCAATTCGGGCATTCACCAGTACGTTGTCACTTTGACAGAGTAAGGGAACAATGAATTTATGCGGGAGTTTTAATAGCCTCAACAGCTGTACAAAAGGGTCATAAATATTACCCTAAACAACGGTCAAGGGCAGGATCACACTTCTGGAATTGCACAAGAGGGTAAATTCATTCCTTCTTTCATTTTTTTACTGTATCCTGTCGGAAGAAGGATTTGTAGTTGTTCGCAGCACAATTGCAGGAGACATGAATGCCAACTCAGTTGGAATACAAAATGTTTTTTGAATCCCTAGAACTGCAGATGGAATCACTGGAAACTGGGCACAGTCAAATTGGCAAAATCAAATTCTACAGATTCTACAGATACGATTCGAATCAATCAGGGCGAAGCCTCAACAATCATTCGATTTTGAGCCACAGCCCAGAAGAAGGAGAATTCTTGAAATTTTGTACCTCAAAAAAACAGAATGTCCGCCTCAACAAATTTGATTTGAAGTTTAAATTGAATGGAACGTGATATTTGAAATTGTTATTGTAATTTTAAACAATAGCGATGTAATCGACCAACCAACATGCGTTTTTTAACGCATCACAGCGTAGCCCCAATTGTGGGGGTCAATTGGAGAATTATGCAACAAACATGGATTTGTCCGGTGCGTTTTGAGAGTTCAATCACATATAATTCTAGGAACGAGACTACGAGTATAAGTTGTCTGTCTATAGCATGAGGTTTTGGTCAATCGTGCCAATAATGGCGGCACACTCATCGTCACCTGTACGGGGACTGGATTTGAATAAATTAAATTTAATGCGAAAATGATTGCATGAGTTTGCAACGCAGGCGTCTATTAGTTGGCGTTTTGTTGTATTAACTAATCAATATTATTAACAATTCCAATGTGGAATAACTATGGAACAAATGTGTTAACATTCCGTTGAACCACAGACATGAGAATTTTTGTTTGAAGGTGGCATAAAACCTTTCTTCGTGAAAAGGTTCGGTTTCCTGTAATTTTCCATATTCAGGTTGATGATGGCATCAATCACACTTTGTTGCATGTTGAGTAAGATGCATTTGTTGAGTGATTATGTAAATCATTTTGACACGGAAATGTGCAGGTTTTTGAAACTTGATGAAACGCTGACAGTTTCTAATTTAATTTTTCAAGATACACATCCTTTTGAATTGTCTGACATGTATTTGTGATTCGAAAAACATGTCGAAACGACAAAACTCTTAAAAGGATATCATGATGTGTCCTGGTTCAACTGGTAGTTTAACCGATTTCCAAATGTCGTTTACCCTCAAAAATAGGGGATTAGTTGTTTTCGAGAACATTCAGGGATTACAAGCTTAATAGTCAAAGTATCCCCCGTTGTGCTTGTAAGGATATGTAACATCGTATGTGGTTGAACAGAAACTAAAATGACAACATGTTTATGTTGATCCAAGTTTTTTTGGTTTTAATTATCCTCTTCTATCCATGATGGCATGAAGATCGTAATTCTAGGAATTTCTATCCAAAATTTAGTATCCCTGTGGGATTTGTCAAGAGATTCGTTTGAGAAGTTTAATTGTCATGCTTGGCAGGGCAATTATTTGGTCTCTGATGGATTTAGGATGAAACTTTGTCTTCATAATTAACTCATCTCGATTCAAGGATTTTCGTAAAAAAGGATACTTCGGCCATGGGGAAATTTCAAATTAAGGACATGCTTCGAGAAATTATCACCTAAATTTGACGCATTTGTGTGGTGTTAATTGTTTGGACAAAAGTGAACCTGTGGATTTGTGGGAAAATGAAACTATTCTCACTTCATTAGCACAATCCTAAAGAAACCTTTCTCAGTTCGGATGTGATTCAAATTTGAACTTTGACCTGGACGTGAATATGCTAAATGCAAATATTTGTTCAGGATTGACGTGTGAAAGTGGCGTGCAGCGAATTCCATGGCGTGCAAGTAAAGAAAATCATGTAATTCTGAAAGTGATACACAGATGGCGTTGAAGCCCCACTGAGATTCACTTGCCTGCACGATCGTTTTTGATACGTTTATTGGACAAATCCCATGATGACACATGATTTCAATTTTTGCACTTTTCCCCCATTCGTTTCGGAATGAATTCAGTTGATTGAGTTCTTGGTCACGTACGTTATCATCTGTCCAACAATCAAAACCGTCCAACAGACGACGAGACAAAGGTAAACACATGTGTTGTGGCCATATTCATTTTTTCCAAGCATTTTCGTCATGTTTCCGACGCGTCCATTCATTAGCACTTCAATAGAATATTCCAACACTAGATTTGAAGTCTAGGTTTTATCCCTTTTTACCCAGAGTATCACAATACAGTACAAGTCCATGCCATGTTTGAGTTCTTGGCATATTCCTGATGTTAGTTTTAGGTCTGTTACCTCCCTCGGATCCGGTATTTGAATTTCAAGTGTTGTTGAAAGCAAATGTCCCGGAAAAAATGTATCCCTGAAAAATGACGACAAACCCTTCACTCAATGGCACAGATTGAAAGACGGATGAGAGGCTCAAGTTGAAAATGGTGGATGGAATCATGGCTCCACTTGTTAGTTCTCAACGTAAACATGGACGGATGTCTGAAATCTGATTTAAGATCTCATTCCAGGCACAAAGGGTTTGATGGAAATGACTACAATCTATGCAATCGTACCTCCACTGCAACTCGGCTCCTCCACTTCAAATTTCGCCACCAATTCAACCAAAAAGAGAAGAACGACAGCCTCGTTTCTGCAACGTTGGATAAACAACAGTGTCAGTGGAGCCCCACCGTTAGTGCTCCCTTGGGGATCTGGGTTTCTGTTTCTGGGTGCGGTAGTTATTTTTTTTTTTTTTTTTTTTTTAATTTTACGTATGAATAATTCCACATTAATTCCAGATGGTGCGATGCAGCGATTTTAATTTAGGAAACTTCATCATTGTTTGACGGAAATTTTTCATGGGAAAAACCATTTATTTGTTTATTTCTTCATGAAATCGTCTTGAATTGCATTCGCAGAAAAGTTCTTATCAATTTTGTTTTATTCTTATCATCGATTCGTGGTGTGAACGTTTCATCTTTACAAGGAAATCATAAAACCAGGTCACTGGTTTCACAATTCTTGGAGATTTTCTATTACACATCGTAAGCAGAATCACTTCTGTAGAAAGGAAACCACAGTCAAGCCTTCAGGCAAACAGAAAATTTCGGGATGATTTACTGGATTCCCAGTCACTTGACCAAAGAGCCATCCAGCTGAAATGCTCTTAAAGGCTGCATTTTCAAGTTGCATTCAAAATGCAAAGAGGTTTCTTTGTCAGAACCAGAAAAATCGTGACTAAAACTTTTTGAATTTTCAAAAATTTCTCACACAAACTTACAAGAAAATCATCGAAATGATGACCGAAAGCAATGCTAATAAGTGAAATGAAAAGAAAACACTAATAAATAATCAAATTCCGTTTTAAGTGAGCAATAATAAACAAAATTATACGAAGAGGACACTTGAGAGAATCATAGTTTTCCTATTCATCGAATGTGAATGAACTCCAGCGTTTCGTGTTTGAGGGAAAATTTGTGCCCCCCAATCGTGCTCCAAGTAGTTACAAGTCATTCTCTTAATTTTATCGTTTCAGACTTTTGAACAGAATAATTATTAGAATCTTAATGGTCTCAAGATGATCGGGTTTTCTTTGAGACGAAAGTGGAATCTTGAAATCGGGTTAAACCCTGATTAGTTGGCGTCTTCACATTTGGGGACATTTGTTACACACAAGTGGTACTGTTTTTATGTACCAAATGTGGAACAGGTGTGGAACAACATTTCCGTCAATGAGATCATCAATGAATTTTCACACTATTCCAATGTCAGCAGTGAAAATTTTGAATCGATTTTCAACAAAGGAAAATCATCAAAGAATGAATTTCAAGATGTTGATTTCTGGGTAACTTCGATAACAAAGAGGAAGTTTGGAACAACACCGGAAATGAGGTTAAAAATTGTTTTTGAAATAAACACAAGAACCAAAGATCCGTGTGTGATGTGTTGAAGAGGGAGCATTTCGGGATAACTAAACTTATCTGTCGAGTGCAGGAAGACTTTCTTGAAAATTGTTCCTCATGAGGATCTTGAGGGATTCATGGACACAGAGATGTTGGGGCACCACGGATCATGAATTGCCCATTATGAGGAGCCAGTGGCGACAGAGTTATGAACATTTACGAGCCGCATTCAAAATGCAATTGAAATTGCATAATTTCCTCCAAAGATGGAGAAGCATGTAGGTCCCCTCTCAAAAAACTCCAAAAATTCCATCGAGTTTAGGTCAACAATTTGTCTGTTTCAAAGTTTGTTCTGTGGTTTAACAGAATTGTGCAATCGGATTTGAACAAAAATATTTTGAAATGCTTTTAAAATGTTCCCCCAAATTCAAAATGGGGAGAATCTTTTGGAGCACTCATCTTCACTTGAAGATAAATGACCTGAACGATTTCTATGGAATTTTCTTGACACCTACACTTGTGAGTCGGGTTCCCGAAATAGGCACAATTTTGGATGGTGCTCCAACAGTGCTCCAACGAAAATCTCAAGTTTACGGGCTGCTCCATGTCTTAAGGTCAAACTTTGTAGCACGTGCAGGAGACGAGAACGATACTACGAGAGTTACTAAAAGTTCCTTCAAAATTTTGTCCCCAAAGTCGTATTTGAGTCATTCCCAGTTGAATGAGAAAATTGGGGAACAATGGCTCCAAGAGTCGTTGAAACTTGTTCCCTAAAAGTTTATGAGTACTTGATCAGTAAACAATATCCGCAATAAGTGTCATAACCATAATTAATGAAGAATTCCAAAAAGTTTAGCACTTTGAATAACCGATCAATATCTAGGAAAACTTTTTCAAACTTCTAAACAGCAACAAAGTTAAAGTTATTTTTAGAATTTTTATTTCTTCACACCAAATTGATGAATATTTCAAGTCATTTTTGGAATACTTCTTTTAGTTTGAGTTTAAAAGAAATTTCCAAATCTTAATCCTGAAACGATGAAGTTGTGGCATAACAATTACGATAAGTTGTCAATAAACGATAAATACTTATTGACACTGCATGAGTAGGTACGATAGTGTCTTAGAGAAGTCCACAAAAATGGATTTAACGAGTGTTTTTCCATGTAAGGGGGCCCCTGGTCCCTGGCAATTTGCTTTCAACTTTAAATGGGTAAAACGTTAAAAACAAAAATCTAAATTAAAAATTTATTACCACCTCGTAAAACCAACGATTCACGACTAGAGGGGAGGGCACATGGCGACGGGATATGAACGGGGATACACTTATAGTATTAACCACATATACATATCCTTTTAATGGAATTCTCTGCTGATAGCTCAATCAGGCTTTATTGTGTGTTATGTGGGAGTTGTTTTTTTTCCGGGCTTTTTGGGGTTTTTGGGGTTGTAGCTATCAATTTTGTATGAAAATTAGAAGTGAATCGTATCGATGAACAAGGAAATGAAATTATCCTGTGACTGTGACTACTCATTTGGTTGGAATGAATTTTTGATTGAATTTTTTTCTCCGGGTTTTACCCGAATGAATTATTCATCCCATGAGAATGTTTCATTAGAAATGCGGAAGTGAAGAGACGCATAATGATATACGAAAATTTTCGATGAAATCGCCATGACACTTTTCGTTTCTGTCATGATTATTAAAATTATTCTAGTAATGAAAATTCTACTTTCATTCAAAACTTAAAAATCAAAATATTTCTTATTACATCATCAAAACAGACACGCACACATAGAACTTTCTGAAGAATTACACTAACAAAAAAAAAGTCTTTCAATTTTAAAAGTTTCTCACTCTGGAGGAGAGAACGACTAAAGAGTGAATGAGAAAGGAACACTTCGCTGTCGCAATTCAATTTTTTCCGAGTGTTAAGTTTTGAGAACTTTTCGATGAATTCAAAATTTTTGTTAATTGAAAGGTTTCGGAAGATATATCATCGTGTTTCATTTATGGAGCTTCTCCCATTCATGCCATCAAAATGGTGTCAAATTCATAAACCCACACTTCTCGAAATAATCGAATTCTTGTGCAATAGAAGCCATTGCAGCAGTTGATGTGGTGCCGCAAGTAATTATGTATAATTAAAACGTTGTAAAAAGAAAAAAAGAGAAGTTTCGTTGATAGCATCTCATTTCCCGTAATGTTGCAATAGTCCAACTTCAAAGCGAAAATCAAAAATGTTGAAATGATTCAACAGAACTGGATTTTGTTATAACTTCGACAAAGTACTGATATCAGTTGACCATAACTCGATGAATAAATGAAAATAACAAACAAAAATAAAACTTCTCATATTTCAAAACGTAAGACAAAATTGAGTGAACAAAATTGAGGATCGGACAAATATATACTCGTATGTATAAGATTGGGAACACTGGTACCCATTCATTCTTCAATTTCATGTTATTACACCCGACAATGCAATAATTTTGTACTAACGATCGTGACTAACGATTACAACATGCTAAATTTAATATCTTCTCATAACATTTTTAATTAGTTACATGGACTAATGGCTAACTCCGGGTTTCTCGGTATATTTGCTCGACAACTCAATGCTGTAATGTTTACTAAAAGATGAACACATGAAACTGTGAAATGTTAATACTATTAAATAAATAAAATGGAAAAAAATAATAATTTCATCACACAGTAGAATTGTTGATTCAATTGCGTTGACAATTTTTTCCTTCATGAATCAATTGACCTCTGATTGAAAGCACCACTATCGGTCAGAACCTTGATTTGATAAGAACATCCAACTGTTGCTATCACAAATCACGGAACAATTTGGGAAATTTCACTGATTTATTCGAAATAAATTTTGGTTAATAATTGTGGTCTGAAATTAACTGGAAAATCCCAAATTTGTTCAAAATTACGTGATCCACGTGGTCGCAATGTCGCCATTTTGTTTGATACGTCAAAATAAATCTGACAGATTGAAACAAGAATATCAAATTACCATAATTAAAGCACACTTTGCATAAGTAAGTGCATTTCGAGTAAATGAATTCAAGGATATTTTATTCAAAGGACGATTTCTGCAGAATCCTCTTAAACGTTAACATCCTTTTCGCAATTTTCTCCACGATATCGTATCGAAAGGAGCTAAACTTCAAGTTGTGAGTAATAAAGGAACGAATAAATAATGAAGGATAATGCCATCCACTTGATAATTTCCCTCAATTCGAGTCCTTTTCAACCATCATCGAAAGGATACTCCAAAAAGGAGTGGGTTTTATATTCTGTTTTAGCTGCGACCAAAGGTTAAACGGAAATAAATCTTGAGATTTTCATGGAAAATTATGAGATCCTTTTTGAGGCAAACCACTCCTTCGTCATAACTTTGTTTTAAAATGAAAACGATTTTTGCACGTGCAAAAACAAAAATCGCTGACATTATTATTTTCACATACAACAACAAAATGTCTCACCTTATTATTCATAGATTTTTGGGGGTTTATTTAACACCGAAATGGGGATACTTAATATCAGCTATAAATTTTAGTTTTTTCACCAGAACAGAAATTGGTGGTGGGGGAAGGACATGCTTAAAAATGTGTTACATTCACGGAAAATTTAACAAAATAAATCGACCTTTAAGGATCCGGGATGTCTTCCTTTTTATCTTGAGGTTTTTAAGGATGATTTACTTGGGAAATGGATTTTCATGATGAGTCGTATGAAATATTAAAAGGAATGTAAATTTGATCCTGACAAAATTGAGTTCAGCAGTATCACTTACACGGGAAGGTGTTCCTTTTGTGTCATTTTAGGGAACATTTTGTCCCTGAAACCTTTCGTCCTTCGAGGATTACTTAAACAAATTTTGAGGTGCTTCTAAATCTTTGAAATCTTAGCAGTGTTACTGATACGAAAATATATTTTCGTAAGCGCGGGAAGAATGTCCCTTTCAAATTATTTAAGGGAACAAACTGTCCCTGACATTTTGAGCTAAATTTCTGCTCCCAATAAACGTTGGAAGCTTCTCTAGACGCTTAAAATTTTGAACATCATTTAAGTGAAAATGTTCTTGAGTTATCATGAGGGATATAAGAATGTCCTTTTTATGAAACTTAAGGAAGTAAGTTGTCCACGAAATTTTGCTTTTAGATTTTCAAAATATTTGATAACATTCGATAAAACTTGATTTCCGTTAACACGCAGCACTTGAAATGATATTCCTTTAAAATTTTTCCAGGGAGCAAAGTGTCCCTTGAAGATGTTTCCTCATTGACACCAAGGACCAGATTCAATTTGACATTTGAGGACTCTCGAGGATATTTTTAGTCTATAATATCAAAGACATCATTTTCAAGGAACTGCTCTGGAGCAGGAGACGTTTTAAGGAAAATCCTGTCTCTAAAGACACTTCTTGCTTTATTCGCTTTCAACTTCTCGTTCCACCAAATAAAGGTGTCTCCAAATCTTACTTGAAAAAAGAAAATATTTTTGGTACCATTAAGAAACGAAAAATATTTTGAGACAAATCTTGTGTTCCCTATTAATGAAGATTCTTGGAATGTCAAAAATGCCGAGCCCTTAAAAATGATGTTGTCATTGAATGGATAATATTTTTAGCTACAAATGTTATTTCTAAGATGAACCAAGCGAGTCTCTGGGTGTCTACATTCAATCAATTTCGCCCTACAATTGGACCGTGTCGAGGGATTCGTCTGGAATCAAAGCGTCCCTGGGATTTAAGGAATTCCACAGTTTGCCATAGTTCTGACGTGAATGTCGCATGAGATTCTGCCGCGAAATTCCCCTTGAAGGACATCAAGTTATCTTAATTGCGACATGTCACGGATAGATGTCGTTGCATTCTTACAACTCTGATTATCAGATTAAGCACATTTGTGGACTTAGTTAAATGTCTACTTACTCAAATTGTGAATTGATTTTGTGACAGCAGCATTGAGTCCTGAAAGAAGAAAAGTCCTTAATTAGATGACACTAATTTTGTACAGGTATGATACTACATGGTGATGGTCACTTCATTTTCCATTGACTGCCCAATGACTTCTCGGACAAATTTCCCTGACTATAAAATTTATAAATTCTCATTGTCAAATTTCTTGTAAGCCACGTAGGAAGACATTCCTCGTCACCCCGAGTGAAAAAATCAGTCGGAAAAGTGACTTAAAACAGTCAGAAAATTGAATTTTGTCGGAATTCAGACGTAAAATTTAGATGCGATTGAAAACTGTCGGAATTCAGTCGGAAATCAGACGGAAAAATTTGTTTTCTCTAGATGAACTACAGAATATATTTTCCGACAGTTTCCAGTCTTGTCTGGTAGGGTGTGTTACCAAATGTGTTCGAACAAAATTTGTGTCGTCGTGATTCCGATTTATTGGGATAATCCTCAATAAAACAGTTTAACGCAAAACCTCCCCATTAAAATGTCGATGATTGGTCAGTTGAATTAATAATGAGAATTTATAATTGAATTTCCGAAACATGAATTAAAAATTACTCATCAACAAGGAATTAATGTATTTTGTTTTTTATTTTAATTCTGGTTATAATTAAAAATCAGTTTTAAACGTGAATATTTTGCTTGCGGTATTTACCATTTGGTATTCGGTATTTGGGTTGTGTACATAAAACAGATTTCGAGGAAAAAATAATTTTTAAACATAAATGTATTTTTAGCTTATTGTATGAACAAGTAAAACATGATTGGAGTTTCAATCACAGACGATAGTTGAAAAATTTGCATACGAAAAACAATTGTGCTATAATTATCTGCCAAAAATGCGACGCGTGGTTTTGGGTTGGGGAACGGAACTTGTGACAGCGACACCAAAAGCTAAATTTCGCAACTTCCTATACATATAACTCATCGGTTAATCACTTAATTGTTTTAAACAAATTGCATTCATTCGGAACAGTAAACAGTTTGGGATTTTGGACAGACTAATTCGCAGAAAATTTCATCCCTTCTTTGATTGACATGGCGACAAACATGACCGAATGCGAGTCGTAAGAAGGAAATGATGTCAGACTAAATGAGGCATTTGAAAATTTGCCAATCACCGGAAGTCGGCGTCTGAGTTGATTGGTACGAATACGAAATTTGACTTCTTCAAAATTCAAGAGACTTCTTGAGGAAGATGATACTTGTGCTACTAGCAACAATGAGATAATGGTTGAGGTTCTCCTGCGTTTGTAATTGCCCAAGTCTCCTAATCGTCTGGTTTGAGAGGGATTTCGAAATACTGTTTCTAAGATTCTATGTAGTTTTTAATAGCTCCCCTTTATCACCACTCATAAATCAATAACGCACCAAGAAACTTAAAACTTCTGACCTGAATTAGGAAAGACCGACAAGATGTTCCCCCTTCTGCACTTGAATCAATTAGAATTCATTTAAAGCTTAACTTTCAAGAAATTAGGAAATAATTTTGAAAAGAAAAATTTTTCTCAATTAATTTTCCTCACATCGTCTTGAAGGTCAAAGTTTTTCCTTTGTAAAAATTTTCAAATTTCAAAATTTCGCCGCTGGTCATTGGTACATTGGCCCGATTTCATTTAGTCCCAAGTGTTGATTGATGGGGAGTCTGCAGTGGGTCCAATTAGTCATCTTGTTTAAGCTGAGCTTAATTATTATGAGAACCACATGATGCTGTTTTTTTTGTGCCAACTTTAAGTGTCATTGGCTTTTCACGCCGAGGGGGCACATATGGCGGCAACGAGTCATCACTTTTTTGCGGTCAAAATGTGCAGCTGATGATGTCAACTTGGGAATTGTGTCTTCAAGAGTCTAGTTATAGATGACACTAAAATTGAAATTGACGTGGGACAAAGTTTCTAAGTGGCACAAGGGAATCTTAAATAATACATACTTTCCAAAGTGATTCCATCTCTGGTACGAAATTGAAATCGATTACAGGGAATTTCCAAGGTTCAAGGATCTGGTAAGTGATTGGACTAACTTATCAAGGATTTGGGTACCTTCAGTACAAAATGCTTGATGAACTGTGAAGCTGAAGGAATTAGCAAATTGTCTTATAAAATGTATTCTACAGTAAGGATCATGAAGAGGATTACAGGACCACACCTATAGATGACACTCACATTAGATAAATTTGAAACTTTGAAACATGTAGTTGACTTCCCCATATCTCAAATTTACTCAAACAGCTTTGGAAACAATGTAGAACTTGAAACCGAATGTCTGGTATTCAGGGATTTGAGGATGGCATCAACTAAAAGTATTGATTTCCTGTGAAAGAGTCACCAAAAAAGCTACACTTCATAAATCACAGGTTTGTTATTCAATTTGACCGTATATACAAAAATTACTGGCGTCATTTATCAGTCACACAGTTAAGACATTCATTATAAAAATATGTGACCAAACAAACGACACAGATTCGTCCTTGTCTCCTGGAAAACCATAAATCCGTGTGAAAGAAGTAACATTGCCAAAAAAGCCTGTCTACTGTCATGACAACGAGAGATAAATGGCTGCAAATCATGATGTTACCTCTTGTGTGAGAGAAGGAAGCTTCAAAGGAAGGTTTCTGCGTTCATTTAACATTTGATAGAAATTGTTTCATGAAATTCCCAGAATAATTCCGTGTAACTCGTCGAATTTGAAGAATTCCACTCAAATTTTCATCCTTGAATGTCACAACAAATTAACACACAAATATGGCGTAGAAAAAATATTTAATAAAAATGGCGTTGAATTTCATAAAACGAATTTTGAAAATTTCTTAAGACAATATGAAAGGAGGAAGATGAAACACCTTAAGACGTTAGGAATTTCATATGATGCGTTGATGTTATCCTGGCAAAAATTGTTCGTCCTTAATCATGTGAAAGTAGTTGTGTAGATAAGAATATCTCTGAGAATAATATCCTTGAAATGACGGCAGCAATGAAGACGAAAACGAAGACGATGATGAAGATGATGATGATGATGTCCTTATCACCTTCCCTGCCGTGTACCGGTGGATGGTTCTAATCCATTTTCATCCTTATTTCGTTTTTTTATTTCGTCCTTATTTTATTATATGGAATTTGTTATTCATCTGGAAGAGGAATTTTTCTTAAACAAGTCCGTATTTTTTTGTCTTTCTTTGCTGCTGCTCCGAATCAGGTAACATTGGAATAAATTAGACGACATTGTTGAGAAGGATTACGGACATAATAATTAAACTTGACAGGATCTCATTAGATGGAGTTTTTTTCGAATTTTTGTTTTTGTTACAAAATTGATAATTAGATTAGTTTGTAAAGTCCACTGAAAGGAAGTACTTGCTATTAGTAATTAATTATTAGTTCTGATGTTTTGTCTTCTCTGGGATATATCTACATTTTACAAGCTTAAAAGGATGAAGCTTATACAGTATTGCAGATTATTCCTCGTTGAGACACAAAAGGGACGATGTGTATCCGTTACATATCCTCGAACATGCGGGTGAATGCAAATATTCACCGTAGCTCAGTGGTTAGAGTATCTGCCCGGCAAGCAGAACTTTTACTTTTGTGTGCTTCACTGCAACTTTGCTGGAAATGCAAGCGATTCACGGCGTTCTGTTTTGTGCCATCGTCCGTTGAAAAGTGACAGGAATGATTTTGAGCTGACTAAATTTTCATGACTCCAACCAGAGATTATTCATTCTCAGAATGTTGTTTTGATTAAAATCGTCAAAAGATTTGCGGGCATCATAACATTCATGTTGAAACTATTCACAGACAAACATGAACGATGAAGATCTCAAAATCGCCGAACCGCTCCCTATAATCACGGGGCCACAATTTCGCCATTCTTCTCGAATTTTTCGTGTTCTTCTTTTTTCTGGAGTGGCATTTCTAAGAAGCATAGCTTCAGAAGCGGCTTTTTTCCATAACGATCACGACAACGAAAAGATGATGATGATGGCATGCCTTGTTGTTTAGCCAAAATAACACGAAATGACATTAGCCCAATTGAAATGCTGTCTGTCTTCAATTTAAAACAATTGCATAAAGCCCCACAGTGTATCTTCTGTGGGGACACCAAAAGACTCCAAACAATTTCAGTTAATTGAAATTTATTGCCCCAACATTTTTTTCCTCATTCTGAATCCACAACATCACAACAAAAATTTTTAATTTATCTCATCTTGTTTAAATGCCACAAGGCAATGGATCCCCATCTAACCATGCTGTTTACATTCTTAATATTTTTGCAAAACACGCGATTCCCTTTGCGTGGTGTGGTTTTTAGAAAATAGGGCATATGCAAATTTATCGTTCGGCGTCAACATTTTGAATTGTAACTTTAACTGGAATTGAAAAGTGTCTAGGAAAGCTTCGAAAGGGACGATTTCATGTAGTTGTTTATTTGACCTAGTTCTCTTATTATGCACATCCCTTTATTCCCAGAGAATCCGGGCTAAATCAACTCATCCCATGACGCAATGCTTATCCTCATCAAAATTCATCGCATTCTGAAACCTACACTTGAAATCCAAACCTTCTATAGGAGAAGGACTAAAAGGATTCAAATGCTCTAGGGACGATTTTCTTCTTCTTTTTTTCTATACCTTCTGATGGTCTGCATTAATTCACATTTTTACTTCAACAGAATATCCTGGAAAGCGCCCAGAGATATCGAAGGATTCTAGAGTTGTGCTATTGAAATTCAAATGCACAAGGATACATGACGCCACAGTGTCAGAGTTTATACACCCAGAGGACGTGTTACTGGGACACTGAATTGAAGAGGGACTTAGCCAATTTAGAAACGTTCTATTGGAGCCGGAACTGTTGGGTAGAGGTTTCGCAAAACCAGATTTTGATTAGTGACTCATTGTTGGCAGTAACCTGAAGTAACAACTTGATGGGATTAACAACAAGGAAGAAACGATGGAGTTGGAATTAAAATCATCTTAAAGTGTTTCCTGTCTATTGAACTAACTTCAAGATAATACAAAACCATTTCTCGTTAAGTTGCTATTCATCGAGGTAACGATAAATTCATTTAGATATTGAACACACCCACTTCATGAAATCTCATGGTTTCGTTCAATGATTAATGGAATCTTAAGCGCATTTGGTCAGAAAAGTTTTGTTGAATTTAATAGACAAGAAATGGATAACAAAAGATAATGGTTATTCGCATGTGAAGATAATAAAACAAAAACATAATGATTTTCGTGTGAAAAGTTGAATATTTTTCTTCAAGATGTCCTTTTTCATGCACAACTTGCTTGATTGAAGTCATTCTCGATTCGTGTCCGAATAAACCTTTACGTGATATGAATATAAAGTACATGCAGGATATTTCTAATAAATTATAAGGATATCATCATTCAAATGAACGTTATGTGTCAATATTCCGTTTGAGAAAATTGAATATCCTTTATCAAGAATGTCGTGTCATGAACAGTTTAAATATTCATGAGCTTTTGGTCATGACAAATCAAATAAATCCTTCTTTTACTTAGTCCTGAAAGTTTATCCTGTCATCCATTTTGAAATTGATGGCAGTTATTTATTTTTATTAACTTTCCTTGAAAAAATTTCCTTTTAATAAAATTCACAGTCAAACGCATGAAATTAGAAAATATCAAATGTCAAAATTGACGTTCGTTAAATTATTTAGTATTTACCACTCGACACGTCATCTTCGGAGGAAGTCTGTAAAAGCTTCTTGCGATTTACTACTGAAAGTTAACTGCATTTTTATAAAACAAATTATCTTGAGGGCATTTAACCGCCATTTTCTTTTAGTAAATGTCATAAAGTTATTTTAAGAATTTCCATTTACTAAAACAAAAAACAAATTGACAAAATTAAAAGGGGAATAAAATAGGGATAAAGGAAAAAAATTGTTTTCATCGAAAAAATATCCTGAAAAGTCCTTTCAAAAATATTTTTCCCTATTTTTAAAAAGGTACTCATTCACTTCCTTTTTATACAAAAACAACAACAACAACAATTTTGAATTTACTTCCGGTCTATGATGACATTCACCCCTAATCCATTATTCGGTTCGCCCTGTTCATATTTTCGTCTTAAAAGTCCTGTCAGGTTCCATTAAAATTTTATATCAGAAATGTGGAAAGTGAGAGGAAACTTTTGACGCTTTGCTAGTTCTTTCTATGATCAACTACCCTATTTGGAAATGAAGTTTGTGTCGAAACAGTTTTGATTCAAGGTAACTGTATCACCACCAACTGTGAGTCAGATAATCTAGTAGTTCCTCATTAATCCAAATTGAGTTGTACTTGACATCATACCTGTAGAGGAACCTCGTGCTCCTCCTCCAATTCCAATTCCCAGAAGGCATTTTGATGAGCTATGGGAATGTCGATTCCCATTCGGCTGACATGACGTCGAGTACTCCTCAATAACGCTTTTATTTATTCCAAATCGATGCCATGGATGCGATGTCTGGAAGTGGGTTTCATTGGAATGGAATTTATAGTTCCCATATGATTTGCATTTCCTCAATCGTCGTCTTATCGACTTTCTAGCACACTTCTTTAGTGGTTTCTTTGGTTTTAAAAAATTTGTTCATATCTTTTTATCTCTTTGAGATTATAAAACATATGCAACTCATGGAAAAAACTAGATCACAATTTCAAGTGTTTGATTTCAACCACTTTGCATCAAGAGTATTATCGGCCTCTTTTTCTGCAGCAACTGCACATGTTGGTAATATCCCTATTTAGATACAATAAGAACAACTATTGTACTCTCAACAACATATCACATTCATTACATCAATAGCTACTGAAATATCTCGAATCGTGGGATTGCCATATGACCTGGAGGTGTATCCAATCAAAGCCAATCAACACAATAGTATCAATTGCTTTTGATTTTCACTTGTGGACCAGGTGTCCTCATTTTTATCAATATATCCACTTCGGTAAGTGGATAATTTTCATTTGTGATTTACCTGGAAATCAATAAACCAAAGGGTTCACATACTTAGTTTTATTAGAAAGTCAATTCAAATCCAGTATACTATAACTAACTGAAATTGTGCAAATGTGAATCTCGTGGTTTGTGGCCTATATTAAAAAATATTTCGCTGTAAAAACGTGTTCACGAAAAAAATAAAACATTGGTATGCATTTAATGCAACTAGATTTATGCAGCTTAGTTGCAGTTTGTTTATTTTTTGCTTTTTGTTTTTATATGCACTTTATGTTGCATAAACTGCAATTGCATTGAATTTTTCATTTCATACTAAGTGGTTTCAAGTCAATTGAATGAATACGAGTAGACTGGATTCATGTTTGAGAGAAACGTTTGTTTTATTGAAAACTTAAATTATTTTGATTAAATTGCAATTGAAAACTCTGCGAAAAGCCAAAATTTAAATGATTGAATAAGCATAAAATGGCGGAAACTTTGAGCTTGATGTGAAAAATAGTGACTGACCTGTGGACACTTTTGCATTTATTAGTTCAAGCAAGAAATCTATGTTACTCGTCTTGGTTACCTGGTCACCTCTGTCGGTTTTATGGAACATTTACTAAACACACAAGAGCAGAGAGGCTTTTTTGATGATTTCAGCAAGACTCCAAAAGGGCAACACGAAAGAAGAAAAGCTTAATTTGCACTTTCCAAGGGACAATCACATTTCAATGGTGTCGTCATTGTCATGCAATTGTTTGGTGTATGAAAACATTTTTGTTTATTCAAGCAGAAAGCTTGTAATTAAGGAATTTCAAACTGAACTTTATTTAAAAGTTAAAACTTTAAAGTGCATTTTATGAAAATTAAACAAACGCACTTGAATACGAAATGCTTTTATGCACTTTGTGAAATGCATTTTTCGTTATGCATTTAAATCAATAATTCCAATTGATTTGAATTCATTTATGGGCAATTGTCGCGCAGAGCTGGCGAGACAGTGTCGCAGTGATCGTCTTTTATGGAACTTTGGTGTCTGGAAGGTTTCTTTGGATTGATCTTATCCAGGTTTTCTAGAACATATTTTCCCCGTTTACGTGAAAGGAAATAAAGCAACCTTAAATGCATAATTAAGGGATGAAATGTTTCCTGACTGTAGCATTGCGTTTCACTTTAAAATGAGACAAACGTCCATTTGAAATTATTATTACAAAGGACGTAATTTTGTTTAAGCTCTTTAGTTTTATGAAACTAAGGATAATTTATTCATGAAACTTACCGTCACAATATTTCCCTTTGGCTGTTGTTCAATTTAACTTTGAAACCTGAAAGGTGAATAAAAAATGTGAAATATTATGAAAAATTTCCAGGATAAATTTTGTAAATAAAATGAAGAAGAAGAGAATAAGGAAACTTGAAGGTGATTTAAAAATTCCTCACGTCCAGACCAACTTCGGAGGTTTATCATTCAAAGTGTTTTTATGAAGGGGTAAGGAAAGTGAATAATAGAGAAAAGTTTAATTTTGTTTGAGGGATTGTGGTCGGTGTTTCCGAAAGAAGATTCCTTCGATTTCTGGACATTTCTTTGAAGCACACATCTTTCAAACAGTGTGGGAAACAATGAAAAATTGTTGCCAACATGTACAAGACACGAACATAAACGCGACGCCACAAAGTGTCGCCTCCTTCACACAACAAGTTGCCAGTTAATCCAGCCATTCAACTCTGGGTCATGTTTTCCTTCCACGGATTGTCCCTTTTATGTAGTCAGTCATGGGCTATGGAGAATTGTAATAAATCGATAAGCCACCATCATAAACAGAGAGGTCATGCCCCTCGCCGTTGTGTAAATGAAGCGAACCACGACACCATGTGTGTGCCGTGCTAGTAGAGAATCAACGACCCAAGGAACAACTCAAATCCAAGACACCAGATGAGGGTAAAGTTAACACAATTTACAAGAACAAATTACACAAAATCATAACTCAACAAATTTGTTTCCCAGTAACACCCGGGGTGGCGCGAAAATCAACAAGAGGGAAATCCCAATCCCAACATGTACACAAAGATGAATGCCCAAGATGTGGAGGAACGGGGAGTATGCCTGTAGAAGTCATTTTTCATTGCTGGAGCATACGTTATATTTTTCCAAAATAAACACTAAAAAATATTCCCTTTCATTTTGTTCAGGATCAAACCTCCGGATTTGGGTTCCATTCCTAATTGACTCCGTAAAAAAAGTAGAGGGTAATAAATTTCAAAGTGCGATAATTAAAAAATAGCTATCCCAAGATGACAAACATTGCATCCATTACAGAAATAGGGACATTTATCATTGGAGGGAAGATTCAATTAACAATCTTTTCTGACATCTTGAAAATTATGATTCTGTCAAGTTCGCCTTTTAAGGATATTTTTGTGTGGAGACGGTTCTGAGAGAAACAGAACAAAGAGTGGACCCAAGATGGGGCTCAAAGTTGAATCATTCAAAATTTTTAAGAAAGACATTTCCAATTCCTTCTGACATTTCAAGATATATGATTCTATGAAATTTGCATTTGAAGGACATTTTGATCTATAGAGACAAGGCGGAGTTTTTTCCGGACAGTGGACACATGTATTTCCAAAACCAAAACGTGGAATAAAACCTGCACCAAGGATGTGGCTCAAAGTTGAATCATTTGAATTTCTCGAGGAAGAATTTCGTAAACTATGACTCAAGGAAAAATGCTTCCAACCACCTCAAGAACACTTCCCAGTGTTAGACAGAAATTGGATTCAAGAACAGGACATTCCTCCGTGTGTCAAATGGAGACAATAATCGGCGCCACTTGTGATCCCGGAACCCTCTCTCAAATTATGATTTTCTTGGCGTTCTCGATTCAACGCCATCTATCCGCTATTAGCGGAATAAAATGTTGCTCAGCGCATTTGATTTGAACATTTTAATACCATGATAGTAGGGCATCTTTCCGGCATTTTTTGATTTTATTTTTTGGACAACTTTAATCCCGGAAGTAAGAATTTCATAATTTGAATTTGAATCCAACAGCATCTTCATGTGTCGCTTGAGCAACAGAGAAATGTTTGCCCTCAGAATGCAGCTGTTAAAAAGTCAGATTTAGTGCCAAGTTCTTGATAACTCTGGAAAATGAAAATTCCCTCATTTTGATTTTCGTATTTTGTATTTTGTCCAAAAGCAACATGAGATGTTGGCTAACTTCACACACTTCACACCAGACATTCAAAATGCGATCTTGTCTTCATTTTAATTTCCACTAATTTGTTCGCCATCGTTGCTTGTCTTCAATTTATTTTTGGAGCACACCCAACTGGAGATCATTGACTCCACAATTTAGTGCCAAGAATATCGTCCCTATTTTCACTTGTGAAACAAATCTACACCGAAAAATAACAATTTCCACTTTGAATTGGAAAATTTATTAACATAACCTCATAATGAAAGTTTAATTACTTTTGGGGATAACTTAAATTCCAGAAGATTCGTTTAATAGGGAGAAATTAAGATGGAAAGGCTTAAAATTAAGACACCATTTGATGAAGTTTAATTGTCAAGATTTTGTCCGACATTATGTGAATCAGGATACGAACATTTTTTAGGGAATTCAAATTTAATTCGGTTTTGCATATTTGCAGAAGCAGATTATCAAATTCACACTTTCACGTGGCGAATTGTTTGGACAATCCTTGTTGACGAACGAAAAAGGGTCACTCCCCGGTGTTATTTATATACATATATGCATTCGTGGAAAACAAAATCAGTTTTCATATTCCACCATTAAATTTGCATCGAATCATACGAGTCTTTTTTATTTTACGTTTTTATTTGGTTTTCTCCAAAAGCAAATTTAATTAAAACAGACAACAACTATAATTAAGGTGTAACCCGGTACGTGAGCCAACTGCTGTGTTGACATATGTACATGACATTGTTGTATCGTCATGTATCCAACTCGTATGGAAATGAGGACCGAATTTGCATTGAAACAAACTTTTTAGGGAACGTGCCGAATGCCCATTTACCCTGCCATTCACTGTTGGTTATCATTCTGGAACACCTTGAATGAGCATTTTGGGATGTGCTGAAGAAGTGAGTGTCTCAATATGAATCTGTCTAATAGGGAAAACTACTTTGAAAAAGGGACAATTTAAGATAAAGTTGCAAAAATATTTATTAAACATTTTGGAACTTTTCAAGGACATTTTTTAACAGACTAATCTTCGTAATGGGCAAATCTGTATTTTATGAAATTTAATCCATCAATTTCCCACATTTATCCGGGATTTCCCTTTAAAACCGACTTAGCGCATATGACGCAAGTCGCAAATTGATTCATTTGATAACGTTCCCTTTTAAAAGCAATTTTGATTGGGAATTTTTTTTTCATCCCCTAAAACGTCGAATAGTTCGACAATATGTCGGATTCACTAAAACATCCGGGTCTGATGGGTATCATCCCTAGAGGGTCAGTTCAATTAAACGACTCGCCGTTGCCAGATTGTTCAAAGGACTGAAATATTCAAGCGATTTTTAATAGCAGCTCTTTGGTGGCATGCCCTTTTTTCATTTCCATACATGTAAGTCTATACAAAATTCTAGTGGCTAGTGGATACTAGCTTGTCTCGGCTCCATTGTGCATCCCTTGAAAAGTTGCCTTTTGTTTTTCATGTGAATTTAGCAAGTGTTGCAGAACTCCCTTGTGCCAGCAGGAACAGCTATCCTAAATCAAAAGGACTTTTTGTGACTACTAACTAACTACAACAAAACAAATATGAAAATGGTGTCTATTCACCCTCGGCCCTGTCCAGTCGGGAATTGCCAGACAAACAGTAATAAATCGAGTTTATCTTTACCAGGAAATTAAGAGGGACGTATTCTGAAACGCATCGTGTCCTGCAAAGGACTGTCTATCATTTTGAAATTTGATAAAAGCCTGATAGTGGAAATTGATTGGAAAGTTATTTTTTCTGGAATCATTCCAACTCAAAGTCTTGAGCTGACACTTTTACGTAAATTGTCTCATTATTTATGAAGTGTAGCTCAACTGAAATTTGCCCATTTCCAAGGTGAATCTGTACCTTTTCTATAGTGTCGTCTATCCTCAACAGAGTCTTGTCCCTAATTTGGTTTTCTATTCTTGGCTTTCTTTGCACGAAATTTATCTTTTTTGCAGATAAATTGTGTTATCTCGGTTCGGATTATTACACTAAGTTGCTGGGTTTATCCCAAATCCTGGATAGTGGTCTATCTTTCGCCAAAAGAAAGTTGGATTTTTTGTTTACTTATTCTAGTATCGATGGTGATGACAATGATGTTGTTGTTGTTGCTGCTGTTGTTCAGGACCAAGATAACTTTTCGTTCAAGAAGATTCTTGGTTCTTTCAACTGGAAAAAGGTTTATCGCCAAACTACCAAACCAAAGTGGAAGGAAATCTGCATTTTTTGAGACGGTTGGTATCATATGGCAGCCCCAAATTGGCAAGTCCTTCATTTGACTAGATAGACAAAAATGTTCCACAATAAGTGCAATTCAGTGAATTTGTGTGATTTTTCCAGAACTCGAGTTAATCTACAAAAACATTCAGGTTTTTTCCATTTTGGCTTATAACCTTTAACCCCGAACAGTGATTTTTGTGTGATTTATATTTTCAGAAAGAGCATAAAATTTACTCATTAAGAAATTTTAATTATTTCAAAGTCGAAAGTCGGTTAAGGACCACGCCCAAGGTGTCCCCACATTTTGAGCCATAGCTCTTTAAGGCGGTCTGTGATTTTCTCAAGCTTTACATTTCTGGAAAGAGCACAAAATTTCTTAAATAAAGTGCTATCATGATATTCTGTATGATTTGAGCGTCGCCAACAATTCCGATACAAAGTTGATGTATTAATTCTCCCGAGGGATTCGTTTAAAGTTTCGTTCAAATTTTGAATCATAACTTTTTAATGGGATTTAAGATGCTTTTATTGCTAACATTTTCAGGACGAGCGGAAAATTTGCTAATTACGGGCTTTCATCAGTTTTCAGTGATACTTTTACTTTTCGAGTTATTCCAGTACAAAGTTTACAACAAGCATGCTGCTGATTTTGAGCCATAACTTCCTTAATCGGTTTGCGATTTTTCCATAGCTTATATTTCTACGAAGAGCACAGAATTTGCTAATTGACGATTTTCATCGATTTTGCGTAATATACAATATATACTTTTTGAGTTATATCAGATCGAGTGCTATCAACATTACCAAATTCGTTACACGTTTTGAGCTGTAACTGTTTAAAATGGTCCATAATTTTATAATGATTTATATTTCCGGAAAGAGCAGAAAATTTACTAATTGAGGATTGTATTTGATTTTATGTGGTATTTATACTTTTCCAGTTATCCCATACCAAGTACCATCAACGTGACCAAATCAGTGAAGAATAAACCTCGAAGTTGTCTCCAGGTTTTAAGCTGTAGCTTTTTAAATCGGTTCGTCATTATATTGTACTTCATATTTTCAGGAAAAGCATAAATTTTGCTAATTGAGGATTTTCATCGATTTTCTGTGATATTTATACTTTTCCAGAGGTACAAGATTGAATTTTGTAGAAGTTACACAAATTGAAGGAATTTTCGAGCAGCCATTTTGTAGAAATCACATAATTCCCATCCAACAATTTTTCATTTCCAACTTAAACTCAACCAGGATGTTCCAGGACAACGTTCATTTTATATAAGAAATCTAGAAATCAAGCAGGATTCAAGTTTTGATTGAATTTGTTCGTCAAAATTCTACTTTTTCCTGAGTTTTATCGAAACTCCAGCCCAAGGGGATTCCCGGCAAAATGTTCTTTTTTACGATGCAAATCAGTACAGCTCATTACATTCACTTCCGAGTAATAACTCCAAAAAAATATATATATATATTTCCCTCATCATTTTTTCTTGAGGTAATTTTTCATCGACAACGTTTATCTTTTATCGTGATAAGGAAATCTGTTACGAAACTTTACCGGAGTTGAACAAAAAAGTGGAGGGAAAAGATTCAAAAATCCATGATTATACGAAAAAATATACAAGAAGTCGAAGGAAATTAATCAAGAAAACAGAAGGTCTGCAGGATCAGAATCCAATCGATGTGATAGGTAGAAAAAATTTCTCAAGATTCTTCAAAGATATTTCAAAGATTCTTTCGGGAAAAGGTTCTGCAAAATCGTCCTTTTTTGCAGATAAGCGCTGCAAATTAATTATTCTGTTTTTCCTTGTTTAAAGCCTCGAACCCACGTCGGCAGCTGTCAATGTCAGGAGCAGATACCCATCTACGCAGGTATTTTGTGTGTTATCCTTGGAAGCGTGACGCAAGTAAGAGAATAAGGATCTATTTCCACGATGACAGACAGCTGAAAAATAAAGAAGCTCAATGGACAATTTGAATCTGAGCACAACCTACAGGTACTCATCAGAAAAGTTGTTCTTGAAATTACAATAAAAAGTTTTAAGTGACTTTAAAAAACCTTTGAATGATTTCAAGTGATTTTCTTCAAGGACATTTTCAAAATTTTCAACAAGAAAAATTTCACTCCTTTCAAATTTTATTGCGCAAAATTTATCCATCCTTCTTCGTCCTGAATGTTTAATGAAATCATAAAAATTTAAAAATTGCCTTCATTCCAGGGAATAAAATGAACTCCAGTAGATGAAGAATTTTATCCTTTTTATTTGATGAAGGACATTTCTTAAATAAGTACTATGAAATCGTTGGAAGCATATACAGATATTTTATGCGGCAGGCAAATATCAAATCAAAGGATATAGACATGAAACACGTCCTTACATTTTCGAAGCGTCTCATTCTTGTGTTCGTGTGTTTGCGTATGTGTAATCAGCTTAAAAGGATGACAAACTTTGCAAAGATAGTAGAATCGTTATTTTGGAAAGTTGGCAAAAGTAACGAGTCCTGGTTTAATTAAGAAATTCATGTTCCATTAGAGGAACTTCCTTGAAGTCCTTCGAGCGCCGGAAGTTTCTTCAAAGGATATTCAAAGAAGATTTGCGTATTCCTGTTCACATCCACAATCTTTTGCATACAAAGTGAATTTTAAAGTCATTCACTCGAATCCTGGACACAGTCCTTTTATCACTTCCAGGACACAGATGTCACTAGTGTGTCGACAAGTATTTGTCGAAAACAGTATCGAGTAAAAATTTCAAAACTACATAATTTTGAACTCAACTCGTAAGCAATTTTGAAACAAGGCTAACGACAAAGAAGTGTCACTGTCACGTAGAACGTGAAGAAAAATGGTTCTTCTTCTTGCAAATGCGATGCGATGCAAGTTCATATTGCGTAGCTACCGTCCGACTGTCAGTTTGTGAATTTTGTAAACATTTGAATCAATCATAAATCACTGAATCAAAAGCACATTACCACAAGTTAATTCTGATTAAGGACATTTTCGTATTTCCTTTGACATCATAATGTGTATACAATAAACCATGGAATTAGTTAGGTCACAGATCATCCTTAGAGGACATATAATCATTGCAAGGCCACAACCCGAAATTAAGGATAATTTCAGATGTTTATTGCATGATATACCTAATTTCGTTCGCTCCCCACAATCACAAGCCAAAAATCATGCCGAAAAGTTCACCAAACAATTGTTAAAATTTCATTTCCAAAAAAGCACATTCCTCCATTTTGTTGAAATTATCTGCACATTTTCACAGGATAATAACATGAAAAGGCATTCAACTTTGAAACTTGTTTTTTTATTTTTATATTTTTTTCTCTTAGAACCAGTAAGTAAAGGATGTTCGGAGTTTTCCTATTTCGTGATTCTTTTACAAAATACAGACGAACAATTTTTTCCACGACTCCTTATTTAGTCCTTTTTCCGTTTCCTTATGGTATGTCCTTGGCGAAAATGCCTGCCATCAAACAAGGATTTCTTTCTTTTTTGCACATGAGTTATGATATGAATGTGACTGAAATTTTTAGTATGTACCAAGTTTTCCAGCCGTGAATAACTCAAATCGAATAAAACAATATCTTCGAGGATATCTCCTGATTCCAGGCATACAGACTGAATGTAAATATTTTTGATTAACTTCCCAGTTCGAATTGGGTTCAACTTGATCCTTCATCCTTCTGTGACATCAGGACTTAATCAATTAAAAAGGAACTGCTGGAGCGGAGCCTCCTTCAAGTGAGGAACAGTTTTAATAAAAAGGATAAATTACACTTTATTAGGGATCAACTGGAGGCACTTAAATTTAATTGGGACAACCTGTGAGTACCTTAAAATGGAAAGAGATTAAGTGAAAAGGAAAAATATATTCCCTATTCAACAAAAAACATAAAAACTAAACGTTCAAGTGTACTTCAAGATAAATTCCTTAATAACTTTCTTGAGTTTATCTTAAACTCTGAAGGAGGATAATACTTTCCTCGATCATAAAATTATATTGAAATGCTGGCCTAGTTGAGTGTGTACCTCCTGCACATGTTGGTACACTTGATCATACACTAAGTCCCTGGATTTTTGTGCATTTCATCTCATCTTCCCGAGTTATCCTAACTCCTCTTGATGTAGGACGATTTTTTGCTGGACAGAATCACTTTCAATGATGGACTTCATGAAGAAATTTTTATGGTTTAGCTTTTTACGAGGACGAGAAATGTTACAAGAGCAGATTTTGTGATGTGCATGGATTGCAGGACAATCCAGACCAACCAGGGAGCCACATTTGTTTAAAATTTCTTGGAATGCCTGCATTAAACTTGTCAGAACAAGTTGTAATTGACAAAACTAGGCAAAATGTCATTGAGGTCAGAAATGAATTTTTGATAAGACAAATGAATTCACTTCGAGTTGACTATGCCCTAGTCTTCAATCGATTTGTTCCGCTTGTAGAGATCAGTGCTTCCGCATGACGATCATGACGTCGACCTTTGGTCGAAATGAGATAACGTCACTAATTCACTGGTTAAACGAAAACAAACTCTCAAATGGACAACCCTTTCAGCTTGTAATGGAATCATTGTGGTTCTTCTTCCACATGACATAACCTAGAAATCATGAGAACACTTGTAGACGGAAGGGCAGGCCAATACTGACACATTTCTGTTCCCAATTACTCTTGCAATTTCTGACATGAGGGCCAGAGCCTGATAATAAACTGTTTTTGAATTTTTAAATTTTCCAAAATTTGCTTATTTTCCTATTTGAAATAAATATTTATTATATTTTTGAAAAACTTTTATAATTAAAATAACCGCCATTTTGAAAATGTTATGTCAAAATAAAAAAATTTTAAAAACAGAATGTCAAAAAAGTTTCATACGCAAAGAATCACTTGCTCATCATTGAGACAGCCCTTGTCACTTGCATTGCACTTTGCAGTCGTGTCAGCAATGGCGCAGTCATGTGACTTGCAACTCTCATCAAACGTCAAAATTGTTACAAATTGAATTTGAGAAAAGTCATGGAACAAATGAAATTTTAAATTGAAATGTTTGCGAAACGTTGCCAAATTTTATTTAGCCCAGGGTAAAACCAAGAGAATCTTCCCTCAGAGACGGCAGAGGATTCTCAAGAAATATGGCTTCCCTTGAAATTCTAAAATCCGTTTTGGTATTTCTCAAAACCAATACTTAAAGTTTATGTTGCACAAAGCCAACAATCGATGTAGGGATCCTTGTCGAAAGGATTAAAACTAAATGCATTCAGGACATTTATCTACCCTGCACATTCAATGCAAGCATGCACACAATGCAGACATTTTAAAATGTATCCTGGAAGAAAATGAATGCCAAAATGAAGCCATTCATTGTACGAAAATTTAAATCACGTTAATTTACACTTATCAAGGATAATTTATCACAGTCAAAGAAGGACTTCATGGAAGTATAGCATGTTTTGTAGAAGTTTTCTCAAAGGATAACATGAGAAATGTACTTCGAATGCATGCAGAAAACGAGAAAGAAAAAAATATTGAATTCAAAGTTTGTCTGTTTGTCTGTAGAGTAGATTTGAAATCAGGACGAATTCAAATTCCGAAGGATAATGTGTACTTACTATCTGTTCACTCTACTTGTCTACGATGCAATTTGTATCCCTATTTTCATATAGACAGGTGAATAACGACGACGTAATGCTTCAAAGGAATCTCGATTCCTTTTTGTCGTTTAGTGAGAAGAGACATCCTTAATCCTTGAATAAATTTCTAAAGGATATAAAATTTTTAATATGAAAATCACAAATTAACGAGTACGTGCTGTAAGGATTCAAGGTTCCAGGTCACCTACTTGTGATAATTATCGCACAAAATATCCTTCAAAGAAATTCAATTTTGACGACTTGAAGATTTCAAGATGTGTATAAGGACGAAACATGAATCCTTTTTGATTGAGAAATTCTCCTAATGACACCACAAGCCAGAACCCTTCTTAACTAAAAGGGAAATTCATGTCCTTGCAATGTAGCAAAATTCCTAAGACGTTGACTCCTTGAAAACTATTAAATGGCGACGCTGAATTCTCAATTCAATTGTCTTTCAAGTGTAGAATTTGTCAAAGGGAGAAATTGCCTGAAACAGTAAAGAGTCCTTAAGGACATAATACTCCTTTTTTTAAAAAAAAAAAGATAATTCGTGTCCCTTTCAATTACGTTCTTCCTTTTCCGAAATTAGTGAGTCGCAAAAATCTATAGCGCAATTCGTGAGATATGTCCTGCCATTCTTTTAAGGGACAATCCGTTTGAGGATTCATTTAGCTCAAAGATTAATTGTTTGTTGTAGTCGTTAAAAATCCCCAGAAAAAGCAATTTAACAACTTTGCGTGTCAGTAATTACAACATTTTTTTGTCCTTCAGTAATTAGGCCTACATGTGCTTGTGGAAGTAGCAACAAGGACTTCTTTAAAAATGACGACCCACAATTCATCCTTAACAGGTGCTTTCACTTACCTAACAAAGTTTCAAATTATTTCCGTTCAAAATGGTGCTTTTTCTTCCCTCATGACTTTCACAGTTAGAAGGGAAGGGTTCTTAAACCTTTAAATACCTTCAAATATATACATCAACTTTTTGCAGGTTCATTCATTAGTACAACAAAGTTAAAGAGGATTTACTAAATGCGGACTTTCTTGCGTTTCCTGGCGTGTAAATTACCACAAGGACGATGGAAATTCCATGGCTAGTAAATTATCCTTTTTTTGTGTATTGAAAAGGTTTGTATTAAATCTTGTTACCTTTATTAGGCTACGCTCACTTGAATCCGACTCAATTGTGGTCATTTAGAGGACGACCTAATTGTTATCATGGTTATCCGGGAAGTGTTTTTGAAGGAACTGAACAAGATTTTCAATGATTCTAGTCGTTTATCTTGTGTCTAGTTCAAGAATAGTAGCCTGGAACGAGCGATTTGACGCGTTTCTACTTGAATAACAATCCTTAGTGGGTGGTTAAACATACAAAATCCATATTCCAAATCATAAAAACTTAGAAATCAATTTAAAATTATAGAATTCCGAAGTAGAAACGACGATCCCTCAAATCCATTCCAACAGTCTGCCCAGGTCGGATCCATTTTCAAATGCATTTTACGACATCATACCGTGAATGCCATTAATATCGTCTGACAGATACTAGAGATACAACCGGAGACTAGATTAAATAATATTTTTAATACTATTTTCAGTCGAAAAGGTACGACATCCCGACAGTTGTAGGATCTAAATTTATCTTGAATCGATATTCCATTCTGGGTAAAAATTTTCCTTCCAAGATTTTCATCATTAAATATTGTATTATTTCCGTCCACAAAATGTCTGCCACTTTATGTCAAATTATTTTGAGTAATTTTTTTATGAATTATCAAAATTTCAGGGGCACACAAAATGATTTCATAAATAATTCCTGGTATTACCCCGGAAATGAACGCCTTCAAACAAATGCTGAACAAATTTTGTTGTCCTTAAAACAGACGAAGAGAAAATTAAATCAAAATATAGTTGCAGGACTTTCTTCCTGTTGTAGATAAGCATTTGTTCAAAATGATATACCTCCCCTACAATTCCACCCCCCAAAATGCCGGCATGTTGGCGGGATCAATAACCTTAGAGGAATGGCTGCACAGACAGTGGGGGGTAAGGATGATTTTCTATGCCAAACGCATTTAATTGTAGTCCTTGTTTATTTATTCTGTTGTTTTTTTACTACAGTCCCCCCAAATAATTACTTTTCTGGCGAATGACCAAGTCCTTTATTTTGTTTTTTTTTTGTGTTTTATGTATTTATGGTTAATGATGGAAATGGAGCAGGATATTCTTATTCCATTATCCTTTCCGGAATTATTTTTGTTTTCGTGTTTTACTTGTGAACAATGAAAATTTATTAATAAATTTTGATTTATTTATCAGTGCTCAAAACACAATGTGAATTTAACATTTACTTACGTCAGTCATAAATACAAAACCATTTGTTTGTATTAATCAATGACACACACCATTGTAAAGCAAAGACACAAATTTGAAGATCGAAAAAAACAAACAAAGTTTTTGAATCATTGGCTAAAAGATTCCGGAACCAGTGGTGTATCGATTTCAGGTTTGAGATTAAGTTGAAAGGATAAAATCGAATTAACAAGGATGCAGTTCGAAGCAGAACTTTAGTAAAGGAAACTTTTAAGAAGTTGAAACTCAAAAGGCAACCATATGAAACACTTTGTAAAGTTTGGATAACATCAAGGGAACTCTTAACAATTTAATTCCTTTAAGAATATCGGAAAGGATACAATTTAAAAGTAACAAATACTCACGTATGAGTGAAGTTTTAGTGCCAAAGGCAAATGTTGTGCATGTGACCGTTCTTTGTAGATTTTAAGGAGAGCATTAAAAGTTTGTTTGCCTTAAGCATGGACATATTCGAATCATATTTTGTTTTGAATAACCCTTCCAAAAAATTCGTTGAAAAATTAAAATTCAATTGGGCTACGTTTGTTTGAATTAAGTATTAAATCAGAATCACCTTTCATCGTGAGAATAAATTGATGAAGAACAGAAGGAACAGAAGGGCCTAAAGGTGGGAAAAAAAGGGGAGAAATCAGAGATAAGTTTCAAGGTGAGAAGAGGTGATGAATAGAAAATATTATTTAAAGAAGATGAATGGCTTAGAGGATACCAGTAGCACGAAAGTATTTAGATCAAGTACCAAAGTTATCAGGAAGGTAAAGGGCATTGAGCACAATACAATATGAAGAACGACAAAGAACAACATTCGACACTAGCCTTGAGGTATCAACATCACCATCACCATCACCATCACTATGGAATGAGTTATGAGAACAGTGATGATGTTATGGTATAATAGGAAGGAAGCCTAAAAAAGGCACTCCAGTGAATCCTATGAAGTATGTGAGCCAGCACAAAGATGAATCAAATTGAATTTGTATGTTCATCATCGTGTGCTCTTCAGAACAATGAGATCCATGACTCAAGGTCTATAGGTGCTTGTGTATCTTGTGTGCGATGACAACAGAAACCTATCCGAAATGCGTAAGAGAAGGTGTTGAGATGGGAACTGTAGATAACCACTTGAAATGTTTAATAAGTTCTGTGGATCTCGTTTAACAGGAAGACATATAATATTTTAGAATGAAAAAATTATTTCAAAATTATGTATTTACTAGAAATAAAATCATTATAAAATGAAAGAGGAAAAATTAAAAATAGAATTGTTGGTGCTTAAATTTCAGGAAACGGAAAGCAATGCAATAAAATACATAAAATTTGTAGAAAGAAATAAAAAGGATAATTTACAATATTTAAAATGGCAATAAGAATGTGAGACGGTGTGTAGCTATCTCAATTCTTCATCAACGACTCGCATCTCAAAATTACAACAGTGGATAAACAAATAGAATGTGTGAAACGGAATGTTACTTTCTCAATTGCATTTGAACACTTCCCATTTCCATTTTGTGTTGGAGAGATGAGCAAATGTCAATACAAATATGACAAGCCGTGAAGATGAATGTTGCTATCTCAATTTACGCAAAATGTCAAAGAAATATAACTTCAACCTGAACTTGGATTGAATCACAGATAAGATTCTGATGAATCACAAGGCCAGTGTAACGACTCTGTTATTTAAGGGTATGAATTGTTATTGCTACTGAAGGAAATTCTTTTTAGGTCATTTACGGTCATGCCTTGAAGTGAAACTTTTTTCGTTTTTCGGAAAAATATTAAAATTTATGACATGGAAACGATGTTTTCTTGTGGCAAAAAATATACTTTTAGCCGGACACAAAAAAACCTCCATCGTACTAAATTAGTATCAGAGATTAGCCACGAAGAAAGGCGAAACAATAAATCAGATTTACTTCATTCTTACCCACATTCAATGAAAATCGATTCTTCTTCTTGTTAGTGCCCCCAAGTCTACATCTCGAGAAGTGTCTTGCCTTGATTTCCTGTTGTTTGTACGAATTTCAGTCCCCTCTTGTGCGAATTTGCGAATTTTTGGGGTGGAATTATATATTGTTTTTTTTTGTATTTTATTTTCATTTTCATTTTCAGTCCCCTTTTCATATGAGAGACCGGGACGAAAATCATTGAAAGACGAACAGTCGTCTGTCGCTCAAAGTAACGCACTGAATTTTGGCTTGTTTTCCGACATGTTAAGCTCCACTCGTCTATAATTAGAACATTGTAGGCATTGGGGAGCTGTACTCTTTGAGCGCAAGGCAATTATATTCAATAAAATCGTCTCTAACACATTCGGCGGCTTCTTCGAAGGAACTAATTGAATTTTGGATGAAATTCAGTGAATCCCACAAGCTCTGTGGTGGACCGAATGTTGGCATGAGATTGTTGGTAGTTGTGTACAGATTCATTCCGGATCACATCTATAGTTCATAAGGACTCCATCAATTTCAGTCAATCAACAATAACTTGAAATAAAAATAGTGACACGACGACTGTCTTCCGCCATTTTTGTTTGTGTCCTAAAATGACAAAATGTTCATGTCATGCACAGCCTCTAATGGCAAGGAAGGAAATATTTCTTTCTGGTTTTTCCCAGAAAAGTGCCCAGAAACATCCGGCGTGCGAGGGAAGCATAGCATTCCCCCCGTTTACTCTACGGAGTAGCATTAACCAAGGAAAATAATCAATACTTGCTCTTCCACTTCACCCATTAATCGGAGACAGGGAGACGTACGGGTACGAGTATATATTGTAGTATGAATGGATCCCAGCGTCTTCCTGTTCCTGTCCCGTGACACGTCAGAATAACACAATCTTCCGGTGTTGGATTTTCCAATCGGATTTTCTTTTCGAATGAGAGAAAATTCAAATTTTCACGTGACATTTTTCACATTTCTCTCATGTCACACTGCATTTTCGATTGTTTATAAACAAAATTATGGTTAATAATAGAAACAACAGACAAATATCAACAATGAACCCTTCAAAATGTCACTAAACCCTGTGATTTCGTGTTAATGAGAATTTTCCGTGATTTTCTTGGAATTTTTCCATTGAAAATTTTCGTACTCACCGATTTGTGGGAGTGAAATTTGTTGATCAACAATTCGCTTACACTAAAAAAGAATCCATTTTTTAATTTATCGAATTAAATTTTAATTAAAATTCAAAAATTTACACGAAATTTTTCTTATTCGAATGGAAAACGCCGCAACAGCTGCAAAATTCGCTATGTGCTGAAACACTAGGAACAAAATTTTCACGCAATTTTCTCAGGTAGATGATTAAAAATTCGCGTTTAATTGATAAATTAATCATTAATTGAACAAATTGAACACTTTTCTACAAGACGGCTGCGGTTAATCGAGTAAATTTACACAAGAAATCACATTAAAGTTTGTTTATTTCTCACACCTCATCCATTGAACATTCACCGACCGGAGGAATTTGTTTGAATTGAAAAATAATTAATTATCGCGATTTATTTTCACTTACTGTTATAAACAATAAATTATTTTCGTTTTTCTTAAGCAGAAAATACTTTCATGCAAGACCACAGAGCCGCATATCAGACTCCAGCGGCAGAAACAACCCAGAAACTTTTACTACACGAACGAACGAGCTGGTGCCAAACTCCCCGGGCAATCTGATACGTTTGACAGATGGTTCGAATGAGGTAAGTTGGCTGCGAGTGCTAAGTGCGGTGTGTGCACACGATTCGGTGTTTTTTCGATGAATTTCGAGTTGTTGATGTCTGTGCTTCGGGGAAATTGAATTTATTTCGTCAATTTTCACTTATATACAGTGATTTAATTGGTTATAATTATAAAATTAAAACAACTAATATATTTACTTTGTAAACTGCCAGTTTTTAGTTCATTTTATTAAGTGGAATTGAAAAATTTCTACAAAATCGTCTATTGTCCCTCTGTACGTCGTTTTCACAGTTTGTTGTGTAAAATTTAGAACTTAGTAGAGACAAAATTAATTTTCCTGCATGTGGCGAGCAAGTGGAAAATGGAAAATAATTGCAAAATTTTTAATTATTTTGTAAGAAATTCTGTAAGTAACAAGCAGATTAAGTTTTTCAAGGACTCGTGGGTCTATTAGTCTATTAAAAAGGTTTATGAGAAATTCTACCGAGCAGGATGTGTAAGGAACATGTACTAGCAACATGCCCCATGGACCTGGAAACCTGTGACTCAATATAAGTGAAAGTTGGAACATGGAAGGAAAACAAAATGTGCTGCGAGTGGAAGCCCAAAAGACAAAAACCTAAACCTAGCTCAGTGGTTAGAGCATCTGCTCGGAAAGCGGAAACTATTTCTCCTTTCATGTTCCACAAACCCATGACTTATGGACGCATTGCATATGAACCTATGAATCCATAGACCCATTCACTCATTGACCTGTGAATCCATGTGAGTCTCTTTGGAACCACACTTTTTGACCTATGGACACATGACTCTATGAACGTATAAACTTATGAACCCATGGTCCGTGAAGAGACTCCATAGACTCTTGGACCTATGAACCCATAACCTCGTGAACTAATGAACCCATAGGCTCGTGGATCCAAGAACCTAATGATCAACTTATTAAACCATTCGGCATCCAGGACTGGAAACCAAGTTATATTTATACAAAATTACACCAATTCGACAAAAGCTTAGAAATTGAGATGAAATATCTAATTACTTCCAATTGATTCAGTTGACTGGATATTCAACAAGCTTTCAGGAAACTTGAGAAATGACGCGTCTGCACATCCTATTCCATGGCAATACCACAATTAACTTTTATCCATGAGAACGAAATCAAGTTTAGTACAAGGAGCTTTCGTCCTAGACAGAAACGTTTGAAAGTCCACCGCATTGTCCGAAAAAAGGATTTGATGGTTTATGCACTTACTATTTCCAGTCGAGGATTCGGAAAAGCTTCTGGTTTGATAGGAAGACTATTAAAACAATGAAATTTGTGAATTCGTCCTTCTGCCTCATGTATTAGTCCTGTCTAACGATTATAATTATAATTGAAAAAGAGGATAACGAAAAATGACATAAAAAACACTTGCTTAAGTTTTAGATAATCATCCTATTATGAACCTTGTGACTCTCTTTATCCAGTTTATCAGTTTGGATGTATACTAGCCTTACGCCCAAAGGCATAGAACCTGTTCAAAAATATCTATACATCGATACAGTATCAAAGTAATTCATCTTAATATCCTTGAAGAAGCAAACAAAAAAAAATATATAAACTTTTTATAAACACCATTGGAAAAAGAACACAAACTTTCTTGTAATTTAATTCCTTTGTATGTGGAAATCCTAGATACCGTCCACTCACGTACAAACGCATTTTCCCAAAGACAAAAATTGTTGCCTTGGCAATGTGGGCTGTTACAGAAAACGGATGGTACAGGATTATATCTCGATTCGAAATCCTTGGCCATCTCGGGATGGTGTCCCACCTCTGAGGCTGAGGCTGAGCCTGTACAGGTGAAAATTTCTTCTCTAACATGGATGATGTGTCATTATTTTCACATAAGGAAGCCAGTTAACACATATCAATGGAAACATGTTACCTCACGCAATTCAATGCAGTCCAAGAAGATATCGTTTCGAGAATGATATTGTCCTTGAGTATAACTTGATCAAGAAACGTTACGTTACATCCTCTGTGCGACATGCACAAGTTTTCCTTTTCCCAGAAAAGGATTTAGTGCCTTCTCTAAATTGCTGTACAATAGAAAAATAAAAAGTTTTTTGTTCATGGCAAGCATCAAACTGTTTTTGCTGTTGTTTGTTTGATGTTTGAATGGAAAATAAGCACATAATTGGATCTTCTTCCGGTCGGGACCAAAATTCAACCTCAAACACACTTTTATAATATACTTTTTGTATATTATAGTGTTTTGTGGTAGTGAATGTTTGAAGGTATAATACGTATACACTTCTAGGAGTTGTTCTATTTCAAAGCCTTCAGAACCATGCGATGATGGTTTCCTTGTGTAGTTTTGATTCCCTTGAACGTCATGTATACCATATGAAGTTGGTTATTGTATGATAGGCTATCCAACTCCAACTGGAGCTAACGATCCGATAACAATGTATCGTTTCCAGGTTGTTCAATGATTTCAAATTGTCACAAATAAAAGGACATGATCGAATTCTTTGGTAAATGTTTGCTATTATATTGAAAAGAGCAAATATAATAACATGCTATTGCTTGTTTATGGTAAATGTTACAATAAACATGGTTTTATGGTTGTTAATATGATTTTAATAATGTTCAATTTGTGCAATTTCAATTGAAGAACTTTTCAATTTATTTATTTTCATGATGAAAACGTGATTTGCGTATTCATATACAATTGTTGGGGGTTAAAGGTGACGCTGTGTTTTTATTAACTATAATAGATGTAAGCCACCATACAATCCTTAAATTAAAGTAATTATTAATTACACTTCATAAAAGAGGGAGGATTTATTTCCGAAAACAAAATTAATGGAACTTATTGGACAAAAGTATGTGTTCCATTTACTCCTCCACATGACTGTGAAAATTAGGAAGAAACTTTAAGTTAGTTGACATTAGACCCTGGCACGTGATAAGAAATTTTCTAGTGTCAAATGGATAAGTTAGAATGTAACATAAAAACAACACTGTAACAATTTCGTGGTGTATACCTATACCTACATATAGTTATAAAAGTATAGAAAAACAAAATGCTACAGGATGATCCATGGTTAAGACAAATCCTTAGAAATAAGCGACTAGAGACAATATAGACTATTGTGACAATTTACTAGAATCGCTTGGCCAATTAATGTCAAACTCGACTTCATTTCCTCTTTGAAGGAGACCACCGGCGGGTGGCAAATTAAAACAAACTGCTAGCGCTTTCAGGGACATTTGTCAATTGTCATTCTTCTTGTACTCCATTCTAGCCCCCATGTAGTGATGTGTCTCTTTACTTTTAGAGCTCACACTATTGATTAGGGTTTTGTGTTCCATACAAAATAACTTTGTATAGCAAGCGGGGTGTATCATCTACTGTTAGCTTTTGGGGGATGTTTTGTTCAAAACAACTTTGAGAGAAGCGACAATGACATTTGGCGACAGGAATGACGACGACGACAGGCAAAATATTACGATGGGGCACTGTATGTGGTGATGGAGTTGGCAATGGTTTGGGATTACGTGTTTTTTAAGACAACATTTTCTTAATTTTGTTTTAACAACAAACAAAAGTTTTCACTTTGACCAAAACAATCTATGAGTCTCCAAGGGTGCAAGATGGACGTTAAATGTTTTTTAAATTAATTTCTATTCTTTTGCTTTGCTTGAATCATATAGTCACCCTAATGGACTTTAATGAATTTCCAAAAATGTGACTTTAGTAGAATGGAGAATTCTCATTCAACCACAATTAAAAATTATTGCACAATAAAAATTACATTTATTGGAAATTGTTTGCTCAACACGAAATTCACGTTTTACGTTACAAATGGAACCATTCTGGAAATCAGAAACAACACCTTCTCATAAACCTGAGTACAGTAAAAGTCTGTTAATTCGGCATTTGTTTGTCTTTTACTTTCAATCATGCGGTACTTTTCTTGGCAAGTGTTACAACTATACGAATTAATCATGCAACGTCTCTTCATGGGAGATTCTGACGTTGCATGCAATGGCGTGATCGACTGGAGACGTTTTCTCACTCGTTGTTTCATTTTCGTTTTTTATTCAACATTTCAACATTTTCGACAGTTCGCCACCGTCAAAGTCCCGAAGGTGATAAATAAGCGGGCTTCTATTATAAAGGATTAGAGAATTACTAGAACAAAAATAGTTTCTCAGGTGTTGCAGCACGTTTAGAAATCTCAGTATTTCATAAGGTATTTTACTAAATTCACGTTTTGCTAATGATAGTTCCATGATTATCCTGGAAAAAATTATGAATCCTCAATGTAAGTTTTTGGGACACACCAAGTTTTTTTCATTTAATCCTAGCCAGTTCATCACTAGTAAATTTCCCTCTATAGATGTATCTCTTAAAAAGGACTTATTTCGGTGATTCACACATGAAGCCTCGTATTTTAATGGAGACAATATATCCTTGTTGTGTCAACTGGACATAATATGAATAATATGAAAATTTATGGATTAAAATATTAAGAATCATTTTTAAGTAATTGAAACCGGTTTTAATTGGATTTAAGAGCATTCTCCCTGATTATGTAATCATCAATCGGTTATTCATACATATTCATACACAAAACTATGATTCCCTTCTCAATCTGAGCGGAATGACAAGTCATTTAATGTCAGATTTACTGAATTGAGTATCCTGGCGTCAATGGTATTCATCCTTTGATGATTTTTAGTGGTCACACATCATTTAACAGTTTATATAGTCCATAATTGTATTAAAAGTTTATTTTCCGTGTTTGTATCTCAATTAAATCCGGAACGGCATCGATTTACATAAACAGGGAAACTGATTTCCATACAACCCCTACAGTTGAAGTGTCTGTTGAATTAATTTGATCATTAATTGTAGCCGAAAGACTAAATAAAAATTAAAAGGGATTCATTCGAAGGACATCATGATCTGACCCTTGCCTCATGTTCTGATGATGTTGGACAGACCAAATCAACCCGTTTTTGTTTATTATCATCACTTCTGTAGGGGTTATAGGGTGAAAATACTTATTGGCGCTAGGATTCCTCACGTTCTACAAGAATCCGTTTTTAAATCATGTCCTGAAACGTTCCATTAAGCAAATAATTATAAAATAAAATTTTATTATATAATCCTTTTGTCTGTCCTTGCTTCCAGTTTTGTTTGTTTGCTTCTGGTACATTGTCCAGTACCTAAAATGATGAATGAAGATTAATTTTAGAGGTTTCCCTATATCATTATCCTGATTGAAGTGTAATTATCAATAGCGACAATACTGTCGCCAAGTCAATATTATGTGTAAAGTGATATATGCAGTTGAGATAGATTTCAAGCCATACAAATGAAGTGTAAAAGTATTCTATGAATAGATGCTATTGTAGATGGTACAAAGTAATTATTAATTCCATTAATTATGTCTTTTTGACATTTAAATGGGTTCGTTTGAACGTACAAAGTCCGAGATATATCAATAACATAAACTAGCAATAGATGCTAATGATTCAAGCATCAATATCAAAATATACTATAATTTGCATTTAGTTCACTTTAAGTAACTACTTGTTAATGCAGCCCTTAGCTTAACCAACAGATTTATTTTTCGGTAAATTAGGCAAATAATGTGCAGCTGACATCGTTATAGGAATCAAACTTGTTTGTCCGGCGTGGCGTGTTGGACGTGTCATGCGATTATTCTCGTCATCTTCTCTTTGTGCGGATCTTTGTATAATTTTTCTGTTTCTCTGTCTTTCTACGTTCGGACATAAGGTAACGATGATTCAAGCCTGAATCGAAAAACTTGTATTCACTAAACTTCAAAAATAACGTCATAAAAATTCTTGTTACAATTTGTTTATTGAAGTTATTGACAATTTCGTATCCAATTGTGCTAAATCGTTTAACAAGTTACCCATCACTTCGTGTTAAACATATTTTTACAAGTAGTTGCTCATAAAATGTCCCTTCAAATAATAGTTAAGTAACATTCAACTGGATAACATTGTAAGGTAAAGGATAAATTTGAAAGTAATTTTCCAAACGACTTAACATTGTCAAAATGAATAATAAAATCACAAAAATTTGATATTGACTTAATCCAAAATAAATTTATTCAAATTTATGCAGCATGAGGGGATGAAAAAACATTGTTAAATCACTACGAATTACATCAGGATAAAATCAGGATGTTGCATAAGTCTTATGGCGATTTTTATTTTGAATCCTTGAGCTTGTCTTGCTTGAAAACACATCGACATGTGTCACATCCTTTTTAACAAGTTGTGAAAAACATGTTTCATCTAATAACCTCAACAACTTCCGTTCCATCGTTTGTGTCACCTACATATATGTAATGTGAACATCATTTCCTGACTCTCTTCAGTCGTTCCTGCGATGTGACCCAATTTCAATTGTGATAATTTTACAACGCCATTACACAATTTAGGCTCCGGTGTACGTTTTAAGAAGTTGTGAAAGAGGACAATAAAGGATAATAATAGCAAATAATTTTGAAGTAAATCATAACAAATCAAGCAATGCCTTGACTTATGCCTTTTGAAATGTATGTCAGCCGAAAGCTTTAACGCCGTCCCACCACATTATTCGTATCACCACAATATCCTGATGACTTTATACCCCTGGCTTCTATTCCTTTTGTGGAACTTCTCATGGCAAATGTTGGACAGGCTTGTACATGTCTATGAGTGACTTGTGTTTTGGGATGAGAGTGGAGAGGAGCTTCCATTAAGTGAGCCTAGTGGCGCCAGAATCAACAGATCGCTGTCGCCGACAAAAGGAAAAAAGCCTTTAATTCAACAGGCGCATTTCGTCCTGTTCACTCGTTTCCTACGATAGATGTGTCTTTTCTTTCATGCTGTCTCTATGCAACAGGATCTAGTATCCTGTTCTACCTCAATGTGAAATCTGCTTCCATCTTCTTTTGTTGCTGCCACTACCACATTCCCCTTCCTGTGTTTCAGTGAATCCTTCCTAGAGTCTACTAAATCTGGGAAATATTTTTGATTGTATTATTATAAAAGTTCACCTACTCACACCTAGCTGGAGAAACGCTTGGAGAAATTCCTAGGAAAAAAGCTTCCTTTCGAGCAAGGATACAGTTGCTTAATCGACACAAAACCAAGTCCTTGCATATCCTTTTTCGATTTTTAACTGTGTTTTTTTTCTAAAATGGCTTGATTCCACTATACTACATGAGAAAAGTAAATACAGCTACGACTAATTGTTGCAGTTTTTCCTCCACTGTTTGATATGAGCATAGTAAAATCTTAGTAAGCAGTACGAATTTTGCAGTGATGCAAGGTATGCGTTCATCCTTGCATGACATCCTTGCAAAATAAATTTACCATTTATTTCTTACATAAAATTGTGGTTTCCGCTTCGATGTTTTAAATGGTTTAGGTAAACTATGATGTCTGCTTTTGTATGGGGATATCCACCGAAGCATTTGTTAGAGGCAACACTTGTAGGTGTCCCTCTAAAAATGATCGTAGAATCAAGAAAATGTATGCCAACGCACTAATGTCACTCTGGAGGAATATTGAGGAACTTGAAGGAGTCCCCTTCAAAGAATACAGTCTGTAGCCATAGGTACCAACAGAACCAGTGACTAGAGAGCATTCTAGGGAATATTGTCTACGGGGAATGTGATGAACATAGGAGTCCTTGTCATTGTCCAGGAATACAGTTCATGCCAATAGGCATCAAGTCATGCCTATATACCTATATGAGAAATTTTAGGCTCAGATAGACTCATCTGTCACACACTCATTACGTCATTTAAGGATCCAATTTCGATTTGTCACTTTAGGGAAGCATTCAAGAGAACATTGTTTATAAACGTAGGAGGATCCAAATTAAGTTCGGCTTAATACTCGGAAACCAAATTCATAATGACATCTTACACAGCGTAACATATTTTATCCCTTATAACATTTACAACATATAATTATTTACCTTTTATCAAGTACATATATATGTAGATACAAATAGTATCGATGTTGACACATTCCATGCAGAGTGCCACAAGAATCCTTGTTTAACTACGTATCCCACGAGTCCTTGTTAGTGATCCTTTAGCACGTTGTTTTTGACAAGTTTATGATTGATGAGCTTTCATGATACCTGATATTGTTTGTGTGAATTCGTTAATAGAATTCCAAAAAAATTATGTTTACCAGAAAAAAGCTGCCTAGTGTTTTGCGTTCGGAGAACCTACAACTGAGATTCTTGTGATAACTTCATGAAGTGATATTGGACACACTGACAATATAAAATATTCCAGAAAATCGTAAATACCCTTGTTGACTTTACAAGCTAGACATGAAGATAGCATAAAATTTTCAACGACAATATTTCAATTTGATTCACTTTAAAAGTTCCATGACGCTTTGTTCCAAATTATCCTTCCATTAGGCTTACCGCAACTGACGGAGGATTGACAGGACAATCTTCGAGACGCGATGTATTTTTCTTCTCATTATTATTATCGTGTTGTAATCAAACCCTTTTCAACGGAAAACCTTTACTTGTTTTGCGAAAATTTCTTTTCAAATAAGAAAGGGTTCGAATTAGTTAAACAAATTTCATCGATTATTTTCAAAATGGAGGATTACTTCTTAAAGAAAACTTTCACATGTCAAACGTTATGATTATCATCTTACGAAATATGTTGTTCATTAGTAATGATTTCTATTGGCGCCGGACTATTTAATCATGGAGGGAGTTAAAGTACGCAAAATTCAAGAGGATAATAAAAGCCGTTGATGCTTCAATGATACAAAGATCTAATCATCATATACAAAACAAAGTATTCTGTTTTGATGATACTAACTCATCTATCCATTCAATATCTCGTACGTATAATATATCACATGCCTTTCAATTGAATTCGTATTTACTTGGTCCCAAACGAAAAACATTATGTCCTCGATGAATAGTCCTTTAACGAGAGCTAATTTCGGCTCAAATTACACACCAGGACCTTATTGTGCGTTTCCACAAAGTTATATGAATGGCCGGATATTATGTGACTTCGTGCGGTGTTTCTGGAAAAAAAAATTCAGAAATAAGGGATGAAATGGATAGTTTTCATGTTTTTCCACAAAAAGGACATATTTGCAGGAATTTTCAACGTCCAAATTACGAACCAACATAAAAGGTTCGCAGTTTGTGATTATATCTGAATTTTTTTCCAACGACAAAATGACGTCATCTTTGAATCAAACAGGACTTTTTTAATTCTCATGTTATCAATGTGTTAGAAAGAGAAAGCGTGAATATGTTTTTGACAGATCGTTCAAACTCGCCACTCGTTGGAAATACCAGAAGGCGGGGAGTCCCACGGACTCAACAAGAACTATAGCATACTGCAAGTGCAAATTAACGCGATAGAGAGAGCAGCAAAACTAACGCAGTTGACGAACGGAGGAATTCGAAAAGTCACAATCTACTGCGACAGTCAAGAGGCTCTTAGAACACTAAAATTTAAGGCAATCAAGTCAAAGGCAGTGATGAGTTACCGAGAAGCACTGTCGAGGATCCGAGACAAAGTCTCTGTTCAGTCCCGGACGCAGCAATGTGGAAGGGAATCTACGGGCGAATAAACTGGCAAAGGCGGTAGAAGCTTACTCAACAACACCACAGATGGGGTTGTTGATAGATATTATCGACAGGATAATTCGGGAACAACAACATAGCAAGAGATGGAGCAACAGAGAGGACTGCTGCAACCATAGGCAATTGTGGCCCAGAATTGGGGAAACAAGAATACAGGGCTCGCTAGAAGCAAAAGAGACCTCGGTCCGGACCATTACAATGCACATTACACTGTCTGATCAGGAGAAATCTCCAAAGGTCGTGAATGTGATACAAGAAGTTAGCAAAGTTGGTACTCACTAATTGATTTTGAATTGACGCCATCTTGGGGCAAACTGCCGTTCTTTTGAATTATACCTTGTGAATGTGTTAGAAAGACAAAGTGTGAACTTACGCCATTTTTGAGTCACATATCGTAATGGAGAGTCACTTGTCCGTAGTTAACATATTTGTGCTAGAAGTTTCGAATATTAAAATTTCTTAAGGAATTGTTTGTTGTCCTGTCGAATCCATTCCAAATATCTTCCAAATTGCAATGTAGGAAATGTTGTAAATATCGAAGCATCAAATAGATCGCATTTTATCCTTGATTAAATTGAACATCCTTCGCTCAATACCTTTCCGAAAGAAAGAAGACAACGGAAAAAGAAAATATTTTCTCAAAATTGCACCGCGTAGATTGGGGAGTGTAGAAGGATTCTTCTAAAATTCTTTACTTTACTGAAAGGACATTTCAAAATGCAAGCCGTCGATATTTTACAAAATGCCAGTCTGTATTGGTTCTGGACTCATGCTTGAATGGGATCGGTTCGTCTTAAAAGGGACTACATATAAAATGAGCCCATAGTACATTTTCTTATAACACATACATCCATACAAATATATTTACACATAAATTTGTGATTATAGATGTGTGTGTATCGGTGTAATTCCTTAGGGAAATCGAATTGAAGTACTTGAGTGGATTGGACAGTTTGAGGTCATCAGTGGTTAAATACGAATTTGCATGTCTTTCAGAATGAAAAAAGGAAAAATTCCAAAGCTATTCTTGTTCCAGTCCTTGCAAGGACTATGTCCTGTTTTATTTTGTTTTTTATCTTTCCTTATTGCAATCCAAGAAAAAAACAGTATAATATTATCTCTTAGTGTAGCAACAAGGATACAAAGTAACTCCAACATTTTACCTAAGATATAAAATCAAGTAAAAGTGTAGGTATGGATGTGATACAAGGACAGGATATCCTGATGATGAACAATCATGCCAAAACACTTGGAAATGAGTAGTACTTGAATTCACTCGTCCTTCGTCATTTTTCCACCCTTAATTTGGTTCACGTTTCAATTTTTTTCCTTTCAACATTTTACCCTTTTTATGTTTTTTATAAAATATATTTTTCATCCTGCCACCTTAATCCTAGTAATTATATCCTGTTTTCTCATTTTGATTTAGACTAGAAAATTAATACAGCTCAAGAGGGTACTATTGAAATTATCAAGTGCTACGGATAGAAGACGTAGAAGTAGATGTAGAAGAAGTAGAAGCTTTAAGGATCGGGTATGATGTGACCGTTTTAAGGATTGACAGTAACGGGGTTTATTTTTTTACTTGGAAATTAAGGAAATTGTTGCAATTACATAATTAAATAAGTCCTTCGTAACGGAATCCGTTTATATGTTTGTTTGATTGTTTTGTTTGTTGTTGAGCAATCATTTGAATTAGCTTTGAGTACTTGGCTTATTTTGATCTTTGACTTTTTTATGTTTCTTATTCTAATTTTTTTGCTGTTGCTATTGCTGTTGTTGTTGTTGTTGTTGTTGTCAAGGACTTCTTCTTAACAACAGTTCAAGATGTACAATGGAATATAATTTGAGATTATCTTTTTCTACAGAAGTGGTCTTCTTTTCTACAACAAATGCCATTCTTGTTGAACTACCATGATCCTTGGTTGCCATTTTCAACATCAAAGGATACGTACTCTGTACACCGATTGGTCCTTGATGACTTGGAAACTTCTTTAGCAACGGATCTATTGTAGATACGTTTTCAGAAGTGTCAATCTTGTAATTAATAAACCTCAACTCTTTTTTCTTCACTTTTATATGTTACCGGGTAAACCCTTGAAAGAGAATACTTGAACACCATGAATTTCCATTTGACTTAAATGAGTTAAGGAATCATATAAGGTCTGTTTGTTTTGAGTTCAGAACAGTGTGGAACTTTGTACTAAAAATGCAATTTGACACTTCCAGCGTTCCATTCTGTTCCGTTGTAACTAACGCGTCAGGGTAAACTGAGAGCAAAATCGTCAAACTCTCATACTTTCTCAGGATATAATGGAACAGTTTGGTACTACACCAAACTTCAAAACAAAGGCGGAACTGAGTACTAAAAGTACAATTAAGTATTCCGGAGCAGTTCCGAACTCAAAACAAACAGACCTATAGCATCGGTGAACATAAGTAAGTAAATCGTATAAGGGATCATATTGGACATATGTTCATATTTGAATGAACTTCCATATGGTAAGACTACCTCGCTATCAACAAAATTCCAAAACAGGGGAATGAAATCAACAAATGGTTTCTGAAAGCTTTCGGAGGGAAATTACCTTTTCCGTTTTCAAATGGGAAATTTCCCCATTTTCTTGTGAACGTATTCAAACAAATACAAAAGAAATATATATTGCAATGAATGATTCATGAATGCGTCTGGTTTGGAATGACCAGATTTTTCTAACATTCATTTGTACCATATGGTGTCATTTTTGCACAGTTTCAAGGCGGTTGGGGGGTCAAGTTGAAACTGGAATTTTATTTTTGTAACGGTATTCTACAGAGTTTATTGAAAATAATTTTTTGTTTTTCATTTCTCACATTGACTTTTGAATCTTGATTTTTCATTGGTTTCATTTTTCATTGCATTTCGTTATTATTCACGTGAATTATATAAGAACTCATGAAAATGGTTAAATGTACAAGAAATTTAAGATTGTCCTTCTTGAAAACAATTACCCTCAAAGAAAGAAAAGATAAATCTCTGTTATAGTATCTCAATTGACTTTGGAAAAAAGATAAGAAAAAGAAGAAGAAGAAAAACCCCAAAGAATGGTAGAACAATCTCCATTGAATGTGATGTACATTTGGCCAAAGATCTTAAGTCCACACTCTCATCTTAAGTGAAACTCAACCAGAATTGAGTCGAATAACAAATAGAGAAATTAAGTCAGTTCAATTCGTTGGAGTTTTCGGGGAAAATGAGCAACAAGTTCCTAAGGAATGGTATCCCTTCATTCCTTCGTTAGAAGGATGAATTGCGGGTGGTAGAAATGTGCAACAGTTATATGAAGTTGTGAAACATTGACTTCGATTATTTCTGATTGTTTTTGGGTATCGAGCTCCCATACACATACATCCACATGAACAACATGGAATGGACATGCGCTTTTAAGGGATGACACAATACACTGATAAATACACCCTGTTGCTGTTCTGACACATGCGTTTTTATCCACAAATATATTTAGTTGTATTTCATTTGCAAGAGAGGGAGGACATAATTTTTCTTAGTGTACCGCACCCCTGGGTCGCGGGACAATTCAAGTCCTGATTAAAAGGGATAAAACAAACTCCAAAATGAGGCAACTAGTCGAATGTGTCGACAGTGTTAAGGAGCTGATAGTGACGAAACAAAACTATTCAATGATTCCCTTGATGTGTGGCATGATGTGGCAGGCAATTCAAGAGACACATCCTGGCAGTAGCACTAAGAAACTCTCCGGGACAAGATGTTGCTTTACAACAAATTCAAAAGTTTGAAAAATAAAACAACAAATAAAAATGGAGTACTTTTGAATCTAAACAACAACGACAACGACGACAACGACGACAATCATAGAACACAATACATCCACCTTTCACTACTCCACCAATTGCGATAATTTCATTTTGTGGAGCATAGAATACCCAGAAAAAAAATTAGTGACTCCACTTGACTGGGACATCCCGTCCCGGTACAACGAGCAACTAGTCGGTGTCAGTCTAAAGTTGAACTCCGTTGTAGTTGGATATACAAAAGAGATTCTTTGGGAAGTTCAATTTTTTATTAGTTTTTAAAAATGAATAATATATTAAATTTACATTAAGTTTTTGTTTTAGTTATTTTTCAAATTAAAGTCAAACAAAGAGTGAAAATAGATTTTGTGACTCAAATGTGACAAAAAGTTTTTAATATTTTATTTAATTAAATATATTTATTAAAAACAAGTGAATTTCCAAAAAAAAAACACAATTAAAGTTAATACAAAAATTTCATTTTTTCGTGAAGCAAAACAATATTTCTCGGGACAAAATTACGCAAAATATTTAAATTTTAAAACATTAATAACACTTTAAAAACATTTAATAACAAGAATCTGTGACTTATGTTTCAAATTTTAAATCCACATAAAAGTTGTGTTTAAAAATTTATGTGACAAGGCATTGGAGCATTTTCCTTTCCCACACAAAGGACGAAATTTCCATTCTGGTAAGTCTTCAGAAATGTGATTTTTTGAAATCATTATTTTCATTTTTTTTTTTACCAAAAATCCATTCGTTTCATTAAAAATCAGGATCGTATTACGTTACTTTGTTGATTATTTTATATAAAAAAAGGAAAATATTGAAAAGGTAATGCACCTTCAGGGGGATCCAGGGGGTAGCTTTCAAAATATCGAAAATGAAAATCATCAAATTACTTGGAAGGAAAGAAAAAAATTATTTTCTTTACGGGCTTAAAAGCTTCACAGCAAAAAGGACGAATGGTAAAGTCCTTCTTTCCTCTGACACAGACTTCTACAAGGACATGTAAATTGTTCTTGGATGATAACGAGTCGCTATAGTGATACAGTATCCGATATGTTTGCTGACATGTGTTTGTATCAAGTTGCCAAATTCTTGCCATGAGACACAGTTTGATTCTGTCCCTGTATCCTTGGGAATCTGAATATGGGTCGTTTACCTTTTTATTGAAAGCAATCCTTCAATTGTCCTGGTTACTGGTGGCATTCTGTTCAGCAGCATACTATAAATTCAGATTGTGGTCGCATTTCATTAGATTGTCCTGGGAGACTGTCGGAATCCCTTTATGCCAAACATATGTCCTTTATCCTGTAACTGATATAACTAAGGCTCGAGTTTGTTCGCATCGGAAACAATGGATGCCGTGAGATTCAAGTCAGTCTAGTTTTCCGTTTCCATATGTTTCGCGATCAGAACAGTAAGCGAACTTGATTTAAACAAAATGCAGAGAGTGGGAGAGACACAGATCGCTTTTGTCGCAGAAAAGTCAAATTTAAAATAACAAACCGTCGGCCATATTGAAATGAGCCGAAGTTTAGTTCGTGCTCATTTGTGTTGGAAGCCGAAGCTTGTACGGAAACTGTGTGTGTGTGAAACGAGTCACAAGGGAGTGGGAAATAATTCTTCTCTATGTGGTCATTTCATGTTACTTTTCTTGGAATGATTTTTAAAATAATTCTTTTATCTTGCATTTTTGTAAATCCCTTGTTAAAAAAACCTTTTGAAATAGACTAGACCTTCGGCAAAATATTTACAATAAAATATTTCTTACCAAACAATTTGACAAAGTATGTGCTAATAAAAAATAAATAAGGATCGGACATTTCATATTGTAAGGCAAAAAAATCATTGCCCGTATATCCTTAGAAATGGCGACATTCTCAAAGACAGAAAGAATGATCCTGGAGTGAGTTAAGGATGTGAAAATATTTGTTTATCAAAAGCATATGGAATTTTGAATATTTTCCCTATTCCCTGATCCCCTTGTTATCCTGCAACGAGAAACGAGTTCAAAGATGAAAAATCCTGTTCATCTTATATTCAATTTTATGGATATTTTTATCATTTTACCATTTTTCTATTCAACAATATTGTCCCTCTAACTCTTGTCAAAGGGATGTTTCCAGCATTTGTCGATATGACCACCTTACCTCATATCTTCAGACATTTGATTTTTCCAATGGGTAATATCCTTTTCCAATATGGCGATGGTCAAACGAATAGTTGTTACAAAACTTCCATAACATATTTCATATACGATTTGTTATATGAATATATTTTTTTCTTTTAGCTTTGAAGCTTATTCTACTCTCTTGTCTGATCAAAACCACAAAAATTCCTTTTGATAACATCTTGAACCTGATTTAGTGGTGGTTGACATGTAAAAAGGGATGAAAATTGTTTGGTTTGCTTGTCAGTGTGGGTTGGGTAGTTCAAAATACTCGTATATCGAGAAATTTTTCCAAAAAAGGTTTTGAAAAGTAGACAAGATTTGGTTCTCGTCAAAAAGAAAGGGTTAAAAATAACATCCTTTTTTTATCTCCATTCCTTTCTGTTGAAAATGTTCTCAACATATTTCCTGTTTGTTTATTAAATTTCAAATTCCATTGAGATTTATGACCAAATTTCGAGTGTCCTTATTCAATAGCAATCAAATATGGAGGACAAATTTGGATACCTTTATCTCCACACACATACTTATAAACGTGTAGGTGTATAAAAAAAATCCCTCACGTGTTTTTCAGGATAATGACAGGCGGCTAAGTGGCGTCTGTATAACAGTTTGATGTGGGTCAAAGAAAAAATTTGGAAGGGACTGGATTTATTGGGGCAAACTTTTCTCTTTTGTGTATTCAGGGACTTTTCAAATGCCAAACAAATTGTTAGATTTGATCCTTACATGCATTTTCGAGCGAATACTAAATTTGTCTCAGCATATCCTTTTCTCTTGTACAACCAAAGTGTGGTATCAAGTCAAAATTGATTTGGTATTGAAAAGTGCCCATTAACTACCCGCATTTTTGGTGATAATTAATTCGTGTAGGTTATCATGAAAGCCAGGTGTTTAACTTCGTAATAATGGAAAGTATCCAAGTGAAAGTGTTTAAATTATGCGTCCGATAAACTAAAAACACTTGTAACAAAATTATGAGGGAACTAAATCATCTGTTGTACTTTGAAACGAAGACGGAAAAATGGGATAACACGTTCTATAGCTTGTCATGAATTTGCATTTCTACCTTCAGACACAGATTCTAATTCATTTATTCAGACAGATGCAATGCCATACGATAATTTGATAACCTTTCTGCAGGATATAATACATCATATTGATTAACGTTGTTGAATAACTCAATTTTCTCTTGGATTCAAGCAATTGGATAATCAATTCACTTTCAAGTGTGTATTAAGTAAAACACAAACGAATAACACGTTGACACCAGTTAGTGATAACACGTTACTAATTTATCTTTAATAACGAAAAAGTTATCAATCAAATGTACTTATATCTAGTTACAATAAAATTCTAATGAATCATGTTATCATATATTTTTTCTTATCGAATCACTGTTATCAAATATGACAGGATAAAGTTTTTATCTTTGGTTTTTCTCTTAGGATATATTCAAGGGAACTTCATAAACCCTAACTCTTATGTTGAAACAGAATTAACCACTTCGTTAGTCGTTTTAGGTATAAAACATTCTATTGGAATTAGGGATTTTGTTTGAGTATGTTGAGGGTTTAAATGGAATTTTCTCGTGTGAGGGATTTTGTGTACATTTGTGTAATATTTCACCAATTAATAAGTGTTTCGAATTTTCTCAATCGTATGAGTTGATTTTATGAACATTTAATCTGTGATTTAATAATTTTGTTTTTCATTGTATATCGAATCGCAATTCATTAACAGTTTTTATAATTCTAAACGCTTGAAACACCATAAGTAAGTATTGGTTACATCACAATGTCACAAAGTCAACAAAGACTTTTCGAGCGACATCTCTTTTCTATTAGTTGAAAATTTCTTAAACACCAAGGCCAAGGCCCACCCAAGGCATTGTGCACCAGTCGTGTGAAGCCCACAATATGAATCCAGCGACATATCTTTTTCATTGGTTGAAATAATTTTGAATTATGAATTTTCAATTGTCCGCAGCTAGAGATACAGTCAATCCAGAGAAATAACTTATAAACATGTTCGCCTGTCAGTTCACCACAGCGACATCTTTTCTGCTTTAGTTGAAAATATTTCGAATCACGCGAATCGACAAATTGGAAAATAGAAATAATGGAAACAGAAAGTGTGCAATACAAAGAGGGAGATTGTCTCGCTTTTCGCTACAGCGTCGTCTCTTCTTCATTAGTTGAAAATATTGGAAATCATGATTATTCAAATTGACGTAGCTTCACATTCACAGAACGGGTGTCACACCCTTCATCGGTTTTTTTGATCTTTCACTCATTGCAAACCCCTAGTTTCAAATTTGTTTGAGTGTAGAGCAACATACCAAATAAAACTACATTAAATGAAACTCAACTGTTCATTTATTCAGTCTACTAAAATGAAACTGCACCATAATCCAGGTAAAAGACACGTACGCATACCTATGAAAAACTGAAAATTTTACATAGCAGTGTCACATGGCAAAGCATGTTTCCCAAACTGAGCCGAAACCCATTCTAGATTATGTGAGGTGTTCACCTGAAAATTGTACACCTTTTAATGCAGCCGTGCAAAATTAAGAGTAAAGCACAAATGAAGAATAAAAATCCTTATAGTTCTGTAATTAATTCCCGCTACAGTTCGGATACCAACGCATTTTATACAGTAGTCCTTTCTGCTTTAATTCTGATGACCAGAATTTCACACCGGATACGGAATAAATTGGAATCAGTTGAATTGCCGGAAGTACAGTGGATGTACACCACAAGACCAAAATGATATACATACATGCTTGCATACATTCGTGCTAAAGTTAACTTATTTATCAGAATAACATCTCATCCTTTTCTATTGTATTTGTATAATAGCTTTCCTGTGCGACATTAATTTCCTTGCGATCTAGCGACTATTGCCAGAACGCCGGAAGTGTTGCCTTGAAACAAAATAAAGCTCAGCGACTAATTCCAATTTTCTGAAATACAGAGACATCTACATTTGATATGAAGTACAAAACAACACAAAAATACAAAAACGGAAAACAGAAATTAGAAGAAAATTCTGTGAGTGTGTAGAATAATTTTAAGATGAATGTTTCGTCCTGTCTCAAGACATGCCATGGAACACCTAAAACAAGGATCAAGTTAAAGGGATTAACCATTACAAGTGAATTTCTGTCATGGAATGAACATAGACAAAATACGTTGCAGGACTTTTTGGTCTTAAACACGCTCGTAAAAACGTCTCGAACTAAGCAAAATTCGTTAAGATTTTATTCAACTAATACCATTCCCACAACTTCTACTTTCATCCCAAACATCTCCAACCCCACCACCACCGCTATAACTAGTATAACTAGGATAAAGCTTTAGCAAGAGTTAATTTATATTGAGTGGGGTTAGCCGTGCCGTGCTAACTCAATTCAATGGCGGACACACGTCCTGACGTTCGTTATCCTGATAGAGTTATATATACATACATACATGTACACTGAAGTCTTCCATGGTTGGTTATCTCCTCATCGCAAGGATATTTTATTTAGTCATTAATTTATCCTTTTTCTTGTCTTTTATTTTTTATCATTTAAATCAGACTTTGTACCTCGTACGTACCTCGACATATGACTAAAGTATAGTTGACCGAAAATCAGGATTGAGTTCAGTATTCGAATTGCCACAAAATGGTGGACTCAAGGACTCGTAAGGATATACTAAAATTGATTTTGTTTAATTTCACTTGTGGTGGATTTTTTCTTCTGGCATTTTTGTGAACCAATTCTGATTCTTGATCTGAACGGATTTAGATCTAGAGGTGAATCTAAATTGTGGTCGGGTCTGGATCCTGGTTTGGGTATTAGGGAATTGACTGCTGGATGTAATTACGAAAAATGCTCTTTTATTTGTCGTCTAAAGTTTGTCTTTATTGGACTTTATGGCTTCTGGTGAAATATTCGTTTAATGATTTACTAAACGTTTCGTGATTTCCGGAGGGAAGAACTCGGAATGAGTTCCGGAATGTTCCGGAGTTGGATATATAAATTACAATAAGAAGTTTTTCTCTGTTTTTTCTACTTCTTCGTCTTCTTTTTCTTCTGTTGTGTTTTGTTTTTGTTTTTTGATGTGAAAGATATGATCTGAGAAAAACATTTTATATGAAATTAAGTTTGTGTACATCATTTAAGGCGATGTTTATTTGGTGTTTTGTTTATTCAGGAAAGCTCAGCTGAGTTATATCTGTTTTCCTTCCCGAAGAGAGCTTTAACTTTATGAAAACTTTTAACCATTATCAATTTTATTATTTGATTTGTATCTCATGTAGCTCAAAATTTAATAACTAAAAAATGTGCGCCCAAAATGTTTGAAGTCTTTTAAAGCTTCCGATGTATTTGTCTTTCTTCAAGTTGTTTACTAAAGTTTCCTTCTGTTTTCTTATTACTGAGAAAATTATCAAAATGCGTGAGTCACATGCGCACCCGTAAGAATCTTTCTTCACTGCTGCCTTTGTTTTTACAATTCTCTACGTCTTACCTTCCAGGGAATTTTCAAACGTGTTTTCTAAAATTTTTCTACCACGTTTCAAAGCATTGTTTGCTTATGTTTTCTTCTGGGTGTTTTTTATTATTGTTTTCGAAAGATTTACATGCTTTGTTCAAATTTTTCTCGTGTCCCTCAAATTTAGTAATTCGCAATCTTCTTCTTGTTCTCTTTGACTTTTAAAATTTTCTCCGAGAATCCTTTAAATTCGACTATTACACTCATCTGCCTCTTATTTTGTAAGCTGAAGAAGCTAGAATTTCTTATGGTAAATACAACCCCTGATTTAGAAATGAATTTAACAGCCTCATAACAAAAATTGAATAACGATTTTACATAACATCATCGAACACTTGATTGGATATTTAGAAAAAACTTTTAATTACAAAAACCATCAACACCGAAGCAGTAACAACATTACAGCAACAACAGAGATAAAATTCAATTCAAGTATCAGATTAATAGAATTGTATCACCCAAAAATCACATTCCGAAGTCACGTTTTGTAATTGACTCCAATCTACATAACTGCAAATTACTTATTTACTGTTATTACTTTTGTACCTGTTACCTTAACCTTCTAATCAAGGTTTGTGTATCCCAATTCCATTGTGTTGATCTAAACTGAAGGTTTATCAGAGATGTATGAAAGAGGCTTCCACATACACATGAGAATTTTGCCCTCGAATCCTGCTAATTGAAAATGATCCCTTAAAGCTAATCTTCGAACCATCCCCATTTCCTTCGGATATCCTTCAACTTTCTTCGTATTTTGTGTATGTGTGTTTATTTGTTTTGTGTTTGTTTTTGTTACCCTCAGTATTCTGAGTTAATCTAATAAAATATGAAATAAATGCTTTTAATTAATTTAAAGTCAACGTTTATTAGTATTGAGGAATTTTATCACGTCTTAGATAATGTCAGTGGTGTAACATTGACTTCAGAAAATTCGAAAATACCTCATGGCATTTATACAATTTGAAATAAATCTTGAATATAAAATGAATTCAAGATTTTGTCTTTAAGAAATCACAATGTTTATGCAAAAATTTTTCGATATAAATTCCGATTCCCTTCTTCTGCACAAATGAATGTTTTCAATGAAATTTGAATTTAATACTTCCTGATTTCGCTTAAAACTTTCTCCGTAAAGCTTTAGGAATAGTTGGCTTTTTCCTGTGGAATTTGTGTAGACAAAAATATTGAAGAAATTCAAATTCAAATTGTGCCGCGATTGCTTTTCTTGGAAGCAAAAGAAAGTCATTTTGACCAGCAACAAAACCTGCTGGTGTCCAAACTTCTGCATTGTGCGCACTTCTCCGTTTTATTGTGAAACGTCAAAGTCAAAAGATTCTGTGTAGACAAAAATTTTGAAGAAATCATGAATAGAAATTCCGCCTTAGCGAATTGCGTCAAGTTTGATGCAGCTGAGATGGATGAAATTCAACTTTTGTTTCTGTGTTCAAGTGTTTGAATTTTTTAAAGCTCCAATTTTGTATAACACTTTGTTCAATATAACGATTGACTAATGAACAAGTTTATGTCATACTCCGCTCCCATTTTTACAACAAAGTAACAAAGTTATCATAAACAAAGGATAGTCATTTTTAACTCATAGTAAAATTAAGTAAATTAACTTAATGACTTTCAGAAGCTTGTATATTAAGTGAGTTGTGTTATAGAGGGCAGTTAACTGTGATAATATCGCCATGTCCCTTTTTGTTTTGAGGAATGCCATAAATTCTTATATTGCGTGCCAATAAAACAATTTCATATTATAAGAGGGAGTCGTTAAAAAATTTATGTGTTAAAGTGTTATGAATTTGTTAGTTAGGGAAAATAGTTTTACTCTTTTTCCAATCATTACACATTATGTTAATTAAAACAATTCACCCTTTTCCTTTTTCATCTTCTCTTTGAACTGCAGGACAACTTGATGTTCATGAAACACGATTTTAAATCCATTTACCCGGAAGAGGGATTAGTCAAAATGAATTTTCATTTTCTAATTTCCACACATTTTTCCCTGAATATTTTTTCGGTCCAACACCCAATAAGGGAATTATTTGGAAAATTGGTCATACAGGAAGAATTTTATTAGCGAATTGGATGTCAGTGTCAAGGTTTGTAAAGCTTTTCCACAAACGAGATTTTAGTAACGAGATTTTTGTCATATTTTTTTTTAGGAGGATATTTTAAAAGAACCTTTTAGGGATGTGACACTCATGACACAAAAAAACATACCTTTTTAGGATTTAAATGGTCCTTTCGTCCTTCTCCGTGTGTGTGGTATTGAAAAGTTATAATTGAATTTTTCCTTTAATTCAATCTGGGAAGCTTTAAGCGGAATAGATGTCCATTTTCTGGTATTTTGAAAATTAGCTTAAACATTTTTACGCTTGTTAGAAACATGTATGTATATGTTTTCCACGAAACCCCAAAATGGAGTTCAACGGAATTTCATGTGGCTCAATATACATCACATGTGTCGTTAAAAAACTGTGGGTTGCTTTTCAGAAATAAAGCAGTTATCGTGTGATTAATAACATGCCAGTGTTGCGCTTTGAATACTTCAAGACAATCTAATTGTTGTGGTATGTGACACGTTTCTAAGGATTTCGACTTGGTAAACTGAGCAAAATCTGATCAGCAGGATACCAAACAATTTAAGTAAACCCATTACGAAATTTATGAACAGGACTCCCCACCTGTGAAGTTGATTCGTGATTTTCAATTTATTTATTGTTTCATTTTACCTTACTCAGAAGGGTTGATGGCAAAGTCATGTTAATTTATATGACAGAAAAGTTACACAAGAACAGAATGAGGTGTGAGTATGTTATAATATTTCATTTGTGTGTTGTATGAAAATCTTTATCCGGAATAGGGTGAAATATTATGTAAGTCAAGTGCAGAGTTTGGATAACCACTGAGAAGCTCAAGTTGACATATGACCAAATAATCTAAATTGAGGAACTTATTCCAAGGATATCACAGGAAAAAATTTGTATACTGAATTACATCTAAAATTAATAATTATGAAATACTAATATCACGAGGAAATCAAAGTGCATGATAAAATTTGATTAAACGGACGAGAGAAAACTAGAAAGTGAAATACCACCGACCCACTGAAACAGAAGTTCAGTGAGAAAAATCAGAAATAGAAACATTGATTGACGTTTCTCCTCTCGTTGAGTGTTCTTCCAATTCTTTACGCTGTCTGTTCCAAGATCGGTGTTCATCGAAGCTTGAATGCAGATGAATCATGAAAAGGTGCAGAAGAGAGCCGAAAATAGTGTTGAATTAACCTGACGCATGATTTCTTCTGTCATTTTTAAATAGTAACTTAAAAACCCACATGCTTTTCGCAAGGGATCCGAAAAAACTCTCAAATGAACCGTAGGAATTCTGCAATGAACTCAACTCCCTGCCTCAAGAATGTAATGAACTCCTTAACAAAATCCTTAAGACACAAGAAAAAGAACAATATGTGAAGTAGCACTTTGTTAAACCAAACAAGAAAAGTTTATAATATCCTGAGAACTCAAAGCATTTCATTCACTCCATAAACACATTCGCTTATATACGATTAAAGGATATTTCATCGCATATGTATGAGTGCGCGTGTTTGTGTGTGTGCGTGAGTAGATAAATTTATATTAAGATAAACAAAAACAGAAAAAAAATTTATATGTATATGTTTATATATTAGAAAGTGTTATTTGAAGATTGCCTTTCATCATGATGTTCATTATCGTAAACGTTAACATCCTTCGTACTAGGTTTCAGATACAGAGAAGGTCCTTACAGTGATGCCAACCCTATATTTCGTCAATAACAAATGCCTTTTGCTGTTTAAACGTAGAGGGTTGATGATGTTTTTGTTTTCGTATCACACAAACATACATACATACATAAAAACACGCAGATACAATTTATAATATACATTACTTTGCTTTTCACTTTTAACCCTTACTTCAATTTGTTATCCTTTCACCACCACCGCAAGGAGCATCGAAAAACTTGTGTTTATTTTACTCAAATCCTATCATCGCAATTCCTTTAAAAAGGATCAAATACATTTTGTATATAATGTAATACAGTGTATTCTTTCCAATACAATTTAAGTGATTGTTAAATGTTATATATAATTCATTTTACTTCTTAGTAATCAAAGAATTATTCGTCTAATGTCGAGGATACGCCCGCCATCAGGACGAACAATGAGATTGTAAGATAAAACTGAAAATTTCGGAAAAAGGATTCAAAACCGTGAAAACACTGCAATGAATAAGGATGTTAATTAGGCGAAAAACATGGGAAACATTTTGTTCTCCCCCATACTTGCATTTAGTTATTAATAAACATAATTTTATTATTTACGTTTTTAAATGAACTCAATTTGTAATCGATCTTGTTAGTGATATTTTTGTGTTTAAGTTAATTGCTAATTTACTAATACAACAATCACAAACATTATCCTTTTTAAATTTTCATTAACACTCCTACTTAAATTCCACTCAACATTTTACTCGTCCCTTTCAAAAACAAGGAATAGTGTTAGTGAGTTAAACATTTTCAACAAAACGTTGAATTTCGTCCTTCCGTTTCTGTTTCACTTAATCTCCTCGAAAAACTTTCACTGTAACGTGCTTTTTCGGCAAAATTTCATGGGAGTCCTTAATTTGTTTTTAACTCTTAAGTGCTTCAGTTAATTGAGTCTTTACACGTAACTTTAGAATTGCGGAAGTAAATTTGATTGTTATGACAAACGGGACGAAGGAGGAAAATCAACTTTTATATTGTGACTTTTATCCTTGTTCTTGTTCTTGTTCTTGTTTTGTCGCATTAGAAATTCTTATTATCTACATTGCTTATATGCATTCTCTGATATGGAAAATTACTATCATCTCCACCTTTGGATGTGATAAGAAAGTTTCTGTTAATAATATACATCTTCTTTGAGTCAGTTTTTCGTAATAACTTGTCACATCGTCTGTATGAAATTTTCCGCCATCTTGTTGCTTCGCACAACATGGCGGAAAATGAGAAAGTGCAAGGACTAGTATATCCTTGCAAACATGTTTCTTCAATAATCGTAAATCACTTTGAAAGCAATTAGTCAATTCAAATGCGAAATGGTTTAACACAAATCAAAGACACAAAAACGTATCCTTTTTATGGTCCAATAAAAGTCAACAGGACGTGCAGCATGTTTTTCAAGTATTATCCTTGATGAAATATGACGACTAGAAATACATTAATTTTGTTGCATATCAAAATATTTTACTATAATTTATTATAGTTTCACGTTCGTTTTGCATTCTAACCGAAAAAGCAATCCTTGCGTCAATAAAATTGTCGTTATCCTTGCATCCTTCGAGAGTGTCTTGGAAGATGTTAAGGATGTGAAAAAATTTAATTTTGGGCGTCAATAAATATTCATAGGAATTTAAAATCGACATCCTTTGAACATATCAAAGTTCTTGTGTCTGTATGTGGAAAATATAAAAATGTGTGTACGTTGACTACAGACACTTTAACCGTTTCTAGCAGACATAAATGGGATGCGGAAGTGGTACTTCTTTATAGAATTATTGTCGCATATTTTCTTTCATTTGAACAACGTGTTTGAAGCAACTTTAAAAGGATGAGTGGATGTCAGAGCTCCAAAGCCAGATGGTAGCTTAGTTTAAGGATTCTCATGGGTACAATGTGGAAAACAATTTATTACAATTCTATGCACGTCCTCACACATCCTGCTGTTCTTCATTACGAAATGATTTCGACTCCATGGCGTCAATAGGCACCACAGTTCCTTGTATCATTACAACAACACAACAACAAAAAAAAAGGATTCCCTTGAGACAACCAACTGCGGTGAGGAAGAGGTTTTATACCATGACTTGTTATATCTCAATTTCGTCAACAGTCAACTCGTCTCGTCGTCTTGTATAATCTCAGTTTCTTCGCTTCGTCTTTAAGGAAACTGAAAGCACAAACAAAAAGTCATTCCATAAGACGTGACCATCTTGAAGCATCTTGGAGTCAGTAATCGTATGAATCTTAAAATATAACAACCCCAAACCTACCATCCCTCGAACAGAATTGATCTCCACCGGATGGACGGAAGACGTGTAAATGTGTTTAGTTGTGCGTGAAGTGGTAAATATTTCCCTTTACCCAAAAACATCCCTTGACAACTTCCCTCACAAACTGTCACAATAATCAGACTAAACAAAATTAGATTGCGGTTATTATTATAATTTAAATTAATTAGGGACATTGCGTTGGGGATTACACTTTCCCTGGGATACTTTGGGGTTTATACATCGTAACATTGAACCGGGAAGGTATTTCATTTTTCCGGGATGAATGTTTTTGCTTAGAACAGCAACAGTTTGTGTTTAACTTTTTTAAAATGTCCTTTTTATGTGGACACTTGGAATGCGTTACTAATTACTTGTGCAATTAGTTGAAAACTATTTTAAATTACGTGACTCTAATGAGGGATTATTACTTAAGGACATATGAACAAATGTGGGAAAATCCATGAAACCGAAATGCCACTAAAGTTGGAACGTATTTTCTGACCACAGGACGATAATCCTTTCGTTCACAAAAGAAGAGCTCCGAATAATATATGTTCATTCCTTATAAATTCTTAAAATACTACCCAAATTTATCAAGGACAATACTATTAAATCCAACACTTTGTGCGTGTTCATTATGTGGGTTGAAATTGAAAGTAAAACTTTTAATAAGGATATTAGCTTCATTTAATTTATCCCGGGTTTGATAATTTTTTGAGGTTAATTCGGTTTGAATTTTCATAAGTATAATTTTAAACAAAGAACGTTGTTTATTGGAATTATTGAAAACTGAGAGCGAAAAATTGTTTCTGAAGCCTTCTGCTGACTGGGCAGATACTCTTACCGCTGAGCTATCACAAGCGAAATTTCTGTCCTCATGTTCCATATGCTTAATCTGTCACAATGGCGTCGCGTATTGGTCGACAAAACCCTAAAGCCTCATTTAGACGATCAGTTCCGTCTCAGTTTCAATTGAGATACCAATTCAACTGATGTTTAAATGGCAAAACTGAAACGGAGAACTGAAACTGAGACTGAAACTGCAACTGATAGGAAGCAAATTCGAGTTTTTAGAAGAAGGCAGCAAATTCGATGTTTCTGCTCATTAATAAATAGCGATCTCGCAAACAAAATGAAACCCTAACTGAAGGGAGATCGTTCGTGTAAACGACAACGACTTTTCACAGAACTGACGTCTCAACTGAAACGGAGACTGAAAGTGAGACGGAACTGATCTCTGTCATTTGCTGTTGGTCGAGAGAAGAAGAGAAAATGGAAGAAGATAATTGAGTCAAAGAATGAAATTGAACCAAGAATGAATTTTTCTTGGTAACGCAAGTGAAAAAGACGCAAAATTCAAGTCACAAAACTGTGACTGGGCTTCGAATTCAAGAAGTTTATTCATTCAACGACTGTAAAAATCAAATTATTTCAATTCCCCAGTGAATTGAAGCCAACAATGAACATGATGCCGCAATAACCGCACCAGGAATTGGTAAAAATAATAATAAAGGAAATAGGGAAACCCTCAAATGAAAAATGAAAATGAAAAATATATATTGGTCTCGTTCCAGCAAACTTTTTGGCTCAATTACTACTTTATATTGTGCTCCAGTACCTTCACGGCTACTTACAGACAAAATAAGTGAAGATGTCCTTAATTTTCCAGCATTATTCAAGTTCTTAATAATGTTTTTTTCAATTTTGTTTTATCAACAAAAAGTCTTTCATGAAATTTTTAAGGAGCAGGAACTGATATTTGAACCTTTAAATTTTCCTTTGATGATGTTGAAAAATGTGAAACAGAAAATGTCTTCTTCCATCTTCCGAGGACCGAAATCCTGACTTCAATATAAATCAATGGATAAGGACGAGTTCTCATGGACTTTGGAGAACCTCGAAGAAATGTGATTTTCTTGAGATTTTTCCAGGGACGTGAAAATTAGAAAAAAGGACGAAGGGAATGGAATTTATAAGATATCGTCAAGGATGTTGTAGAAAAATACACGATTTCAATGTTGGAGAGAAAAGAAAGTAAAAAAAATTGTATTTAAGAAAAACACAAACATTGCATACCTCTGTGAAAACAAACAAAGGTAGCGCCACTGAATGAAGATAGATGAGCCCCAGGGAAGGCTTATGGTAACACTAAAAGTTCATTTTAATTAAAATTAAAACCTCTTTTAAGACAATATGCGCTTAAATGAAGATACAAAACCGTTGTATTGGTTCATAGGTAGACACCACAAAGCTTTACGACCCAATAACCACAATTAGACAGATGGGAATGGGATGGGGGATGAAGATTCCTCGAGGGATGATGGCCACCTCGTTGCCGCAAAACGACAAAGCACATCGTGCCGGATCAAGATCCAGACACGGTGGCTTTACTGGAGAATATAATTAAAGTTAGATTTTTGTTATCTTTTCTTACCCTTAAAAGGCGCCAAATCAAGTCTGACGGGATGAAATCGCTGTGTGGCTGCAATCCCTCTTCCTCCTTCAGTCAGGATCCAGACTCCACTTCGGGCACACATTTTTAAGAAAACAAGGTTCTTCACAAAACACCACAAATTGACCATCACCTGATACTGTGAGTGTAACGACGATGGATGAATACGAACAAGAGATGGCGTTCATTACTCGTAGTTCGATCAAAATTTTGACAAATCGAGACAGATCCATTTGTAATAGCCAAAATGGTAGAAACATGGTGGACAAAGGATCCCTCACAATCTTCTGAACGAAACGTGACACAAGGACTTAACAAAAGATGGCACTAGTCTCAAGACGACATGGTATTCAAGGGGACACCCAGCATTTCCTTTGTGAAATGTCATACAAGAATTTGACAAAAGATGGCGTTGATGCTCGGAAAGTCATCCTCAGCTGGCGATTAAGGAAATGGCCACGAGCACGAGACGGTGTAATAGAGGACATTGAGACGCAATAAAAGTTTCCTTAACCTCAAAGAAGAAAATACCTGAATTGCACTTAAACCATTTGCAACATTTCCAACATTCACGACACTTGCAACATTTGTGCCTTTAAAATTCAAATTTAAATTCAAATTCAAATGCAAATGTAAAATTTAAATTTCTTTTCATTTTCACAAGCCAATTATACAGTGTTTCTGTAGCAATTACAGTGAATCGTATTGTGAATCTAATTTGCATTTATTATCCTGTACAGGACAAATCGGATTCTACATATAATATAAATGCATGCAAATAGTGAAAAGTTGCAAAACTCTTATGCGATTACTTTGAAGCTTAATAGTTGAAATGGTCAAATCTCTGTGTGTCAGAGAAGTTTTCTGACTGCACTTCAAATTGTAATAAAACGCATCCCTCATCCCTAAGCCTTCAACCCTCCAGACCATACACACACTTGCATGAGTTGATACAAACAATAGCAAGAAAATTTCAAAATACATTCTGCATCCTGCTACTGTCAATCCTCAGGACTAAAATGGCGTTTTCTGGAAAATGGCCCATCCAAAGTTCGCTTTTATCATTCGACATTATTTGAAGGGATTTCAACTGTTGCTGCCACACAAAATAGGATATTGTACTCAAAAACACATTAAGGGAAAGTTTATATCCAACAAAGCGTGTGTAGTACAAATTAGATATCCTTGAAATTATTTTAAAATAATTAAATACAATACTTTTTGAATTTAAAGAAAACCTATCAATTTGTATTAGCCTAAAAACCTACAAAAAGGATATCCTCTCCCATTCATTGCTCTTATAAATGACTTTAATCACTTTTGTTCATCACTAAATCCCTGAATCCTGTGTGCTTTTAGAAGTATCACATTATGTGTTGTAAAGGATACAAAACCAATTCAACAATTCTTTTCTTTTGTTAATGTCCTTTTTCCTTTTCCCTTTTTTCAATGAGTTGAAACTATAAAGGCATAAGTCCTTATGGTCAATTTAATCAGAAACATGAATGGAATGAAATGTAAAATGGATCAAGAGCTAAGAAGTGTTGAATCCTTTTTGTCTGTAAAATGAAAATAACACATAGTGTACAAGGATTGTTCGTAGAAAATTGGCCGAACATTTGTCTGAATGAATTTTTGATCTTTGAAGTGTCTGTGAGGACATATAAAAAGTCAATCAATTGACAGCTTTAAAAAGGACCTCCAAGCATCGGCCATTTCCATTTTCAGATCAATAACCAATATCGTTTACCATTGTAACGTTTGCAACTGATAGACATCAGAAAATTATCCCTTCAATAAAAATTTCACCAGATAATATGTGTCGTTGGAACGATACAAGGGTATAAGGAATATAAGGATACAAGAATATTGGGACATATGATGGTGTAATGTAGCACGGAAAAAAAGTGTAGGGATACTCGGTCTGATTGACGGAATCGATGTGTTAGATGTCGACCTACATCTATGTATTTTACGTAAAATTTTTTTCATCCTGATTTTTTGAAGGATATTTTCTGGATGAATTCAGACAGTGAAGTTTGAGTCACATGAATACAAAAGTGTTTGGTAAAGGGATGGAAAAGTCATTTGTTCCCCTTGAAATTTACACGCACTTTAAAGCATTCGTAAATTTTTTCCTTCTGAAATGATCCTTGTAAGGATCAACCACGCAGCATGACGGTGGAAAGGATAATCAAAAACAACCCCAAAGGCATAGGCACAAAAAGTTACATGATTTGACAGAATATCCTTCACAGTCGATCTCAATCCTTCGAGTGTTATTCTTTCTGAGACTTTTCCAAACGATATACTTCCCTTTTATTTTTCTCCTTGAGAACGTTCTCAAAATACACATTGACATGAATGTGATACGAGCGTTGCAGCATATCCTGATACATATTATGTGAATCTAAAAAAAGCAAAAAAGGATACAATACGCCAACGTTGGATACTTCACATCCTTTAAATCCTCTTGTCAAATTGAAGTGGAATCTAAGCTTTAGCATAAGAAAATTCCTTGTAGCTGATATTTGTAGTCCTTTTTTTGTTTGTATTTGAATATTTAAGATATGATAGAGTACATCCTTTTGGTATCCTAAGCATTCTTCGGATTCTGACTGTATCCTTGTCATTGGATTGATATTTTGCATTTTTCGCAATAGTAGATAAAGCGGACACCATTGACATTGACGGCATTCGAAGTCACGCCCTGATTGTGACTCTATCCTTGATCCGGATTTTTCGCCAGATGTCAAATCTTCATTATTTCTAGCGGATGACCAACCTTCTGTTTTTACTTCCTGAAAACATTCATGATATTCGGGATGTAGAATAACCTGTTGCAAGATTATCCTGTTTGTGATCATATTTCTCACTTTGAAAGATTTCAAATTATCGAGATAAATGAATAGAAGGGTCCAGGTAATACAAACAACTGATTTTCATAATAAACCCATTCACCATTGAATGATGCTTGAAACAAGATGATAAAGAAGAGAAGAAATCATGTTAACCCATGTGAAGGTATCAAAGTACAAAGTGTAATCCTGAAAATAAGATAAAACTACCAACTATGTAAGTCGCGTAATCTAATTAATCCACAGTCTTTCCCTAATTAGGTAATTTTACACCACAAATAAGCTCACATGCTTACTAAATTCATGCCATTTACTTTTCACTATAATATGAGTAAAACCGTAGAATGTCCTTTCGTTGGAATCTTTAGTCCCTTTTTGAAAACATAAAATTTTGTTATTCCCTATGCCCATGATTTTAACCACAACTTTACCTCATCCTTAACCTGTAGCTTCATGTTTAATACCATCAACTTGTATTTGTATTAGAGTATTACTACTAAAAGGAACCGGGATCGGGAAACCTGGAACTTAGGGACATGAAACTAGGGAACAGGAACAGGAACAGGAGTCGTGTCGACAGACACTAATGTCGTTGAATAATTGTGGTGGAGGTCATAAGCCATTTGGGAAATAGCTTTTGCTGAAAGGATCTACAGATCTCTGGTTGTACATCCGTATACTTAGCTGTCTGTGTACAACCTGAATCTGATAACGTTCAAAATATTCTCCCTCTAAATGCTGTTGAATGTTGTAACCAAAGGAATTCTCACAAATCTCATAAAATGTTGCATTTCACGTTACAAGCTACACATGAGATTTGAACGAAATATACCTGTAACTATTGATATCCTTCTTATTTGAAGGAGTGGGAGCTGTTAGTTCGTACTACCATCATAGTGGTGGATGTAGTCAACAGTTTTAAAATTCAAAAACCATACATTTTTGTGGCTAAACGGATTTTACTTTACACTGCCATCTAGCGGCTTAATATCTTTTTAAAGTCCCATAAACCAAAAAACACCCCTCCTTCGTATGGCATATAGTATAATAAATTAGCGCTTCACTCCCATATTAGATTATCCTTGAAGCCTCCTTGCCTTCCTTTGAATTCCCGGCACACGTGAATAGGGATAATTTTATTTTGTGGCCTGTTCTTGAATTATAGCCTCGATGCAACGATTTTTGCAGGATATTTTTTCATTTATTTCCATTTAAAAAATGGCGTTATAAAAAAGGATATTTTTTATGTGGTTAATTTAATGCAAAACAGATCACTTTATTCTCTTCCCATTTTTATGTGGATGAAGTCTTATGCAAATAAGTTATTGCTAATAAGATATTGCAAATAAATCGGTGTTTGCTATGTATACTTAATAAAAAAATAAAATTCACTTCCAGTTAACTGCTTAAAATTACTATCAAAATTTCCTTTACTACAGCTCACTGATGTCCTTTTCGAAGAAATCAGCTTTAATGACGAATTACGTGAGTATCCTTTGTGGTTAATGTTATAAACATCGGACATATTTTTAATAACATCCTTCAGGCACATATAACATGATAACCCAGTACCTGTACTTGTTGCCGGAAACGTTTTCAGCAAAGTTTTTGATCTAAATGAAACACTGTATTTGCAATAACCCTTTGGTTGACTAACTTTAGTAATATTCTTGGATAGTACCATGGAACTATGATGTATGTAAATATCACAAAATACAAAGTTTGTATTAGCATGAGGCTTATTTGGTGAAATATACCCTTATCTACTCAAATATCCCTTTTCCAAAAAATCGTTATTGCCACATATATAGCATTAGTAATATCTTGGTGCAAAAACTTTACAAATATTTCCAAGTGGTATTGAAATCTGACCGTCACAATTGTGGTGGGGTATTTTCCAAATAAATACGAATTGCATAACTTCCAGGAGCGTTTTCACGAAGGCAACTTGAGTAGGATATTTTATCCCTTCCTCACATTGATCCTCACGCCGATTGATGCATCAATCCTTCTCTTTTAGTCGAAAAATCCATCTATTGGTTTTGCTCCGGTTGTATTTTTATGTTTCAAAGAACAAATTGCATAACGTCAAGGAGTTATTTGAAAATTTTTCGATACTTACTTCGTTCCACTGCACTGAACGAATTTTACACTGTTGCCATGTTTAAGCTGACAAGAAACTTATCTCCATTTCATTTTTGAATTGAGCGTGTCGCAAATAGCGTGTCTATGAGAGACTTTCAATTCAATCTATGACAAAAACTTCAACTCGATATACTACATGTAATTGGTTACACCCCTTCGTAATTGGTAGATCATCCCCGTATTGTGAAAGTTTGCATGTGAATTCACTATCAAATAGAATAATTGCAACTCAATTTGAATGCAATTAATTAATAACATCGGACAATTTCGAGGGTGTGGTGATGGTGGTGAGCACAATTTAGCATCTGCTGATGACTGTATCAGTCGCTGGACAGCAGAATAAAACCTTTGTAACCTTAGTAAATTGAGTTAATAAACTAAACTCAGATACCTTGAAGTTATTTGTGAAAAAGCTTTTGCATGTTATCCATATAAGACACGACATTTGAAAATTACGGAAATTGAATTAGACTAAAACGCAAAGTAATTGAAAATGCAAATAATACTGTATCTTTGTCCCCTCGTTCCGCTCAACTCCATCTCTCCGTCGAGAGTATTTACATTTTGACTTGGAAAATTATTAATTGATGTTTTGTGTAAAATACAAACTTTCGGAAGCTTCTATGAGAAGGGGAATTTCGGCAAAAAGACTGCCCTGAATTCCAGTTTCTAAAAGCGGCGACTGTTTGGGATATATTTGAGGCAAATTAGGAAAGAATCAAAAGACGTGTGGGACACAAAGAGAAAAGAAATATGTCGGAAGTCAAAGTTTTCCCATCAATGTTAGTTATTGGGGTATCCTTAAGGGAAGATTCCTTAACCTTCTGCTTCTTCAACTCAATCTGAACTCAGTTAAAGTGCTAAGAAGTTTCAACGGTTTCGTATCGTTAACTTCCTTGACAAAGTTTACCAAAACAGTTTATGTTCAACAAATGAAATCAGGGTGAAAGTGTTATAAAGTTAAGGTGTTTATTTTGTTAAAGTAGTTTGTAGAGAGATAAGATTTGAAATCTGATTGCAGTTGAAGAAAATAAACATTAGAAATTGAGTTAAAATACGCAAACTATGTACTAGATGCATCAAATCAAAGCCCCTTTGGTAGTATCCCAACTAAAGCCTATCGTTTTAAGTAACACCCTCCAAAAAGGACATTTCTGTTTTGACGAAACGTGACTGAAATACAAAACAATTTTGGGGCACAAGTGTGACACAATAAAATATAAAAAAGGATTCAACATTTTGATGGTAGTTAGTCTGTTAGCACTTCCGGATAGATTCGAGAGAAGAGCAATCTCAATTTCATCATTGAAATTAATACGAAGTTGGCTTTAGCTACGAAAAAGGGACATTTTGTATTCTACCCTGATTTGTTGAATGATCCAATTAAGGGTTATTTGTAAGTGATAAATGGTAGAGATTTTAGTTGATTTCACATCCAAGTCACATGAAGTAAGGAAAACCTTTTTAAAAATGGATGAAACTGTTTCATGTTATTTTAATGATGGCATTCATCATGACAAATTGTTGAGGCATTTTATCAACGATTTCGACGTGTTGTTTATACAATAACTATTCATCAATACAAAGGACAAAACTGAATTAACAAAAAGTCCTTCTTCATCTGTTGCAATCCATGTGAAAAGTTTCACAAAACTGACCACATCCTTTTTTTCAATTTAGCTTTTATAGCATCCATGGTCTGTTAGAGAATGAAAAGTATCCTTACAAAAATGCAAAGTTGTGTTCTTTAAAACAACTTAAACGAATATTTTCTTGTTGTGGTTTATTTTGTCTGATCCTATTTTTGTTACGAGTTTTTATAGTTTCATCCTTGCAGAATCAACAAAAACTGAAACAATTTTATTTTCAAGAAAACAGAAAAAGCAATGAAAAACAAAATATTCTTGAAATTGTAGAACTTTTTGAAGCGCATACTAATATTTAATTGGATTAAATGTCCTTCTGCTAAAGGATAAAACTCAAACTTTCACTTAACGTTTTGTGGTGAATGTCCTTTTTTTGACTTTATCCCTTTGTTTAGCTTTATTCACATTTACATTTGCATTGTGCATGACAAAACTGCATACAGACTACTAAACAAACTCCATTTTCATTTACGTTTCCTTTCTTCATCACCTATTGTCCTTAAGGGGTGAATATCACTTGTAAAATCTCTATTGTGGTTTCGGGTAATGAAATCGCTTTTTTAACATTTTCCTTTTATCCATTTAAATATTTTCCGCAACATCCAAAAATTAAATAAGAAATTAATTTTGATGAATTATTAGTTGGAAATGGTCCAAAAAGTTACTTGTGCTGCCTTGAAACTTGAAAATTTTAAACGCGTTTTTCTCGGAACTATGTTTTTTAAGCTTGAAATACTGCTAGCGCCTACAATTCTTTTTCAATTACCGTCAAATTCAAATTGTAGCTTTAAGTAACAATTTTGTATTAAATGTGTAAGGACTTGTTACAATAAAATAAAATTTCTTAATTCTATGAACAATTTCCTGATAATGTTTTTCAAAAAAGTCAACAAACATTCAAAGCGTTGCCATTTTCGAATTATTCAATATATTGCCAAAAGTTCTTCTACACTTTCAGTTTTCTCTTTAAAGTTTTAAAATGCGAGCTGCAGTTGATTTCAAATCAAAAAATGTTGATTGTTCCCAAAATGTCTCAAGGAATTTTTCTTATATACCCAAAAACAGATTCTTTGAAATGAAATAACTCGAACGTGAACAGATTTTATAAATTTTTCAGAATAGATTTTCTGTTAGATACATGGAAATCATTTTCTTATACAATATACATATGTATATAAATGTCATTCCTCTTTGAAAATGAAATTAATTAAGTCTGTAGGAATCTGACTACAGACAAATGATACAAAGGACGTATCAGGATATTAATCACTTCCTTGTGTAATGTGTGTGTCCGAAAATGTATTTCATTTATCTGATACACACCCTTACATAAGCAAATACCAAAAAAATATCCATAAAATAAAACATTTATTGTTCTCTAATACCACTTACAATATATACCCCCTCACAATTTCAGAATGTGATATCCCCTTCAATTACGAACTTTCTTAACCAAACACTTACAATAAACACAAAAGGATACTCTTGGTGGTGTCATATTCGTTTAATATCACTTTGTTTGTATTACTCCTTTTCAATCGAGACATCATTCTGTCACAAAATTACGGCATTGTTAGCAGATATTTGGCACGTGCAAATGTTCATTACATTACCAACGTGTTTAACATGTACACATATACAAATAAACATACTTACAATTTGATGTCCTGTAGACATGTGCCCAAGTCAGATTCCTACAAACTTACGTATGAAGTATGAAAAAGTTTGAGGGTATAACTCGATCTCGAACAATGCCTATGCAAATTTACACAACAATATCGTAAGGAATATTTGCAGGACTCCATCTCCAGGATAACTGAATTCTAAATATGTATATGTGCAAATATGTCAATTTATTGTCCTTAATAGTCCATTCACTCAGAAAGCAAGAAAAGAATGTCCTTTCCGAAGTGTCCTGAAGTGTCATATTTATGCGTGCCAGGACTAAAATAAGGAATCAAACACATTTTGTATTTGGTGCAGCAATAAACTAAGTCGACATATTGTAGAGACAGGCATTAGAAGACATTTTTCCGGTCTTTTTTTCTTCACATGTCCTTTACGAGGATATAAAATAAAATTGCTTGAAAGCTTTATACAATACAAACAAACAACAAAAGCTTGTACCTCATCGATGGATATCACATCGAAGAATGTTGTTACTCTATTTATAGTCCTGCCAAACAAACATTTAATATTCTAGCAAACAAAAGGATATACGTATGTCCTTGTTAAGGGAACTTCGAGGTAGATCTTTGCGAAGTGATGTAACATGATAGCACATTTCAAAATAATTACATGTACGTGTTGTTTACGTACATTTAACGGAATAACACAATAAGGATAATAGATAGATATGGTGTATGGAAAGGACTTCATATGTGAAGAGTTTCATAAATTAATGCCAATTATTTTTTGGCGATTCTTCTTCTTCCACTTTTTTGTAAATGTCGATATGTCCTTTTTGCTGTTATTGTCGTCGAGACACAAATGTCATGTGGAATGAGTTCAAAATAAATTGCATTGGTCGCATGAAAACAAAATTATCTGGAAATAAAATGGTAGTCAGCGTAATTTTTACTTTAATGGACATATTTTAACAGCAGGACATTTTACGGAAAGAAAGAATAAGACGAAAATGTTGTTTTGAACTTCACAAAATTTATACACGAATTAAGTTTCTCAAATGTATAACCGGTTTACTGAAAATAAAAACTGATTCAACTGTCAAAATTCTACAGTCACGGAAGGTCTCTTAACGTGCAATATATTTCGACCTCGAGATTAGCGTCTTACTACTCTCAGGAGAAATTGTTTTGAGAGAATTCTACGTGATGTCATGGAGGGGAAACCACCTCGAGATTGAAAGATTTTACTCGGAAAAGTCTGTCGAGCAAATTCTCGACATTTCATCGCTTGATGATATGATTAATATGATTTTCTTTATCTTTAATTTAACTGACAGGAAGTTGAATGTGTTTAACATTTTAAAGTTATCCACTAAAAAATTGATTACATTCGTAAAAAGTAACATCAACTAAAACTCCAACAGGATGTTCATAAATCCTTACAGGGCGTCAAGTAACAACATTCATAAACAATTTCCAACAGCATTTCAAAAGCTTGTAATAAAGCAGACCACAAGTCCCAAAAATAAAAATTGCCAACACTACAAATCTAAGCAGTGCCACGAAAATATGACTGTCGTTATCGTTAAACCGGGTCCATCCGGAATCCCAGTGTCAATGTTGTTTCAATATCCTCAAAGGTCGTTGATGCATGCTCATAACCATGTTTTATGCACTTATATCACATTAAAATCACTTTAATACGTTTAACCGGATTTACGTGGACAACCCACAAACCAGACGAAAAGAATTGTTTATTTATGGAACCCGTAAACGTTAAGTTTTTATTTAAACTAAACTAAACTAAAAAAAAAGAAAATGTTTAACCAAAACATTCACATCCTTTTTGCAAGGATTCCTTGAACTTTATCATCAACTCCATTCGGTCGTCATTGTCCCCATCATTGCTAACCGTTTTCTATATGACCCAAATGGGGCTTCTGGTTGGACACACACATACTATATACCTCAATAAAAACGTCTTATTGATGTCATAAATGGCACTTTAGGATGGTGGTATTCAAGTATATTATGTGATTTGAAATTGTTGTTGTTACCCATAGGTAAACGTATAACATAGCATGAGTTAAAGTATATTGTAGAAACTTCAATGATTGCTCTTCGTAATATGTCAATAAAAAAATTTTTAATTTTATTGTTTATTGAAGTATTCTCTGGGGTAGAAAAATACTTCTTAAAGTTATATAAAGTTTGGGGATATTTTAAAGTGTTCGAATGTACGAATCCTTCATATTCCTTGATCTGGTCATAGTAATTAAGGAAAGAATTTGCAAACACATTTACTAACACTATTTTGCAAATACACACAATAGACAATAGATATAAGAATCATAATAACCCAATAGCACTAAGGTGAGTTTATAAGAATAGGTGTGGCACTGGTAGAATCGATAATCTGAACAATTGAACAACTAACTTGTGGCTATTGAATCGTCTGTCTATATTTGTTCATTATACCAAGGATTTTCGAGGATATCGCAACATATTGAATGGTTTAAGGACTAAAGAAAACGTCTTTATTACGAAAACAACAAACACCACAATTTTGTAAAATCAATTTATCGGTTTCATTTCATTTCATTTCAGACATTGTCTTAACGGCTATAGCAGCAACAGGCACAAGCCACAAGGTATAATGTAGAAGGCAGAAGGCAAAAGGCAGAAGGCACAAGGATATTCCCGAGTGATGTGGCTTGCCGTGAGAATTCTTGTTCCGAGCTGGATGGATATGGATCCCTGGTAAAATTGTCTGGAATTTTGTTCACACCTCACCCACTATCATTTTGTTTGTTCATTTTCCGCTTGTCCAAGTTTATTGTGCTTTCCAGTTGTCCAGTTGTTTGTCCAACCATTCATTCACGCTCACGCTATAACGTATTAGATTACAACAAGAGGTGGATAATGTCGACAAATATCTTCTCGGGTTTAATTTAATAAATTAGACAAGATCAAATTACTGAATGGACAATGGAACCACAGTTTATTGGAACTTTGCAAACCCTGAAATTCACCTGAAAATCACCTCAACACAGACGATGGGGAACAACAACAAAATTCAATGAACTAATTTGAGCGATTGGATGGAACAAGGAGTGGACCATGTTTAACACCTTATACCATATACATAACCATATATATAGATATATTACATATAAATTTGTAGCTAGAACGATGGTTATAGGTTATTCGTATTGAAGGTATGACATTATGATTGATTCTGTTCCATGATCCATGAAAAAATGGGAAGAACACATGACCAGACGTGGGTGACCATTTTCCACAGTTACCAAGGATTTTTCCGTTTTTGTTGCGTATCCTGGGAAATGAAACGGACATTTTCCTTGTGATTGATATCCTTGTTTGTTGTGGTTTTTCTCTATTCAATCATATGCCACTGCAAATTTGAATTCGACGTTAAAGAATTAATTTCTACGAAATTTTCAGTACAAATGGAAATTTTCAATTCGGAAAAATACTTGTAGATGGCGTTGAACAAAATTAAATTGTGAGCATGGCGACTCACTGGTATTCACGAAGTATATCCTTTCTCGTAGACTTGTAGATGGCATTGGAAATGTTTTGTGGCTGGTACATTCACATGACGTTTGAAAATTGAATCCGAAAACATAGAATTTCAAAATGATAAGGAAACCCACGTAATTTCAATCCAAACGGAAATGTTTGATTAGGAAAATGATTAATAGATGGCGCTGAATGAGTTGGGTTTATTGGTTTCTAATTTCGCGGCTTTTCCACAACACGAATAAATTTCCACGTAAACAAGGGTATCCTGGCAACAAATGAAACAAACGGAAATGTGTAAATCATACAACGGCAAATAGAGTGCGTCGAATGAGTTTAATTTTGGTCATTTCGATTTTGTGGCTTCGTTATTCCTTTGACATACCAAAGTTAAGCCCAACAATGAATTCTCGAAAATGCTTCATTAAATGTAGGAAAGTCTGAATATCTAAAAGTTATTTTTTCATACTATGAGTTTAAGTTGACTAATAGATGGCGTGGATCATTTGGAGATATTTTTGTTTAAATTTAGTGTTTTTTTGCTAAATACTTTTCTAAATCTCGTACTTTTCTAAATGCATTTTCCGGCGTAGAAATAGTTCGCAACCAATGAACTAGGCCCAAAAAGTTCATTTTAATTGTATTACACTCATAACCAGAAAATGTACCATGAACATGTCCTGCATGTGACCAGCTAATTCATTCTCATATAAAAGTGTATATGTGTTGTTTAAATAAATTTCCAATGCAAATTTTCTGTAAGTTTCCCTGAAGCTATCGAAAAATTGATTTTCAACAGTAAACTTGACATGATGATGATAACCGACATGATATTCATGATATCCGATGTTGTTTTTGGTATATTGGAGTAGCTGTGATTTCATGTAACCTCATATAGTTGCTTCTCAACTCGCCAGGAAGTGAGATATGTTACATAGATAACGAAATCACAAAATTGTTTGTTAAAAGGATTTTGATAATTCTAGCTAAGAGTTGTTTATACGTTGCTTTCAGGATAATGGAAACTTTCAGAGTTCATTTGTTTTTCCATAATGTGCCAGGCTCTGCTCACCTTTTCAAATGTCAATCAAAAGGAACAATGGAAGTTTCTGTAATCAAGGTAAAACTCCTTGAGATGCACAAGAAAGCATGAAATCGTCCTATCATCCTTGATTCATTATCAGTTTAGCGTCTCTCGTTACTCACTCGAGCACATGCGTCAAATAAATATTTCAGGAAAAAAAGGATTTTATAAAATCCTTTGACAGAAAAAATCGTATTCACTGCAACCAAGTAACAAGTAACGGAAAAATATGTTCATTTAATCCATGTCTGTGATTGGTATTCATCCAAGGATCAGATTATTTGAATATTTCTTACCCGGAAATCCTTTTACCATTCATTTTTTTCGGAATGCATCCCGAATCTCGAGTTACATTTATTTTTCCCAAGAATGACGATGACGATAGAGACGAGTCCTTTGAATAAATAAAAATGCAAGGATTTATGAAATTTTACTCTGTGCACATTTTAAGGTATTATAATTTATAATAATTTATAATGTTGCACAGGATACGTACTAATACAAATGTCCTGATCCATAATCTTGCAAGTTGTCACCAGAACATAAAGAAAATATCCTGTAAAGGTAAAAGGAATTCAGGATTCTTGTTGAGTGCTTGAATACGTAACGATTTGAGTTTGTCGTTTTCAACAAGGGTATCATTGGGATGTGAAAGGAGCTGCTAGTTTCGTCTGTGTAAATACTTCGACTCTTGAAATTTGTTGCAGTCTTAAGGATTCTTATGTGAAATGTGCATACCTCAGGGACTGAAAGAAGCTTCCATCTAATTCTACGTGTGGAAATTATCTGAGAGTGTACCTGCGAAATGGTACAGACAACTTAAAGTTCAAATGTCCATTTCACAGGATATCTCAAAGTAAGTTAAAAGCATATTTTGTGGAATACGCGAAGACACTCTCAAGGGGGATGTGCCAGGAATCGATTTGAATTATTAAAAAGTTTATTTTGTGCATGACTAGTGAAAGGATAAATCATCAAATCAGGATATGGTGAATATGCAATATCCACAAACTTAAAAGATAAAACTTTTAAAAAGTCGTATCATTATACCTGATAAGGGCGTAAACACGAAAATTGAAGAAATATCAAATTCTGATTCACATTCAGGACTTTAGTGTGAGGAGAAAAGTTCTCAAGAATTGCTTTGAGGGCACTAACTTTCTTTTATATGGTAATCATGGGGGTCACCCTGAATCCTTAAGTGGCGTCTCTGATACACATACAAGCAACGGGAATATTTACAAATAAACCTTTTAATTTTTTACTTGTAAATATTGTACAGTACACATCAAAAAGACACTTTTGACTAAATTTACTTTTAGAAAAAATTAAAAAAAAAATCGTGGATGATGATGGACCAAAAGTCATTCTTGCAGAAAACACGATAAGAAAAACGCTACAGGATTATACACCGCGGAATGTCCTGTAATGAAACCACGTCGTCCTGTGAGTGGAATGAGATGGAATGGAGGAATGTAAGGAAAGTGCTGAAGTGCATTTTTATTATTTTCTTGTTACACCACACTGGGGATATTGTACCAATTATTAAGGACACTTTCTTGACAGTTTTAAAGTTGATAAAAATTCTTGAATCAATCATGATCAAGATCAGATTCAAGTTGAGTTGAGAATTCGTTTTTGGCACGAGGAGGATTCTCCAGCCTATCTTCTTGAATTCTGAATCCTTATGAGCTTATGAGAGACATCAGTTCAAGGAATCTTCAAGGCGCGAACCAGAGTGCAAGGATGATGAGGTCCCAACCAGAATGGAGATTGTCCTCAGTGGTGCCTTGCGTATCCTACAATCCTTATATAGCAGCATATCACATGAGTATCGGCATGGTGAGCTCCCTGGAATGAATTCGATTCCGGACCTAAGACAGACAGAGCTGTAGAAATCCAGTAATCGTACCTTGGAAAATAGAATTCTAGCCGCTGAAGTAAGTCATGAATATAAGGAACATCATAAGGACCATATGGCGCGATGTGGCGACCATTAGAAGGTAATAATGAAAATAGCACTTGATTTGAAGAGATGCAGACTATATAAATTTTGTGTGGATTTTCTGCACTTTCAGAATCAGATCGTTTCGGGAAGGTCTCTTGCAGAAAATTTGCAATTTGCAAAATAAAAAAAAAATTTAATTTATCGGCAAGACAGGAAAATTGAAAAAGTCTGTTAGAGTCCATTGAAATTTGCAATTTTAACTTCGTAAACCACATACTTAGTACCATCTGTTGGCGAAATTGACAATTTCCCGTTTTAGATTCGTTTTTTCCCGAGTTAAGAAAAGAGTTTATCCTGTCGTCATGTTGCCACGTTGCCCGGTTAAGAGAAGTTTTTTACGAAAAAATAAAAACGAAGTTGCCAGTTTCTTCTTTTCAATATCCTTGTAATATTTTCCAACACGAATCAAATTTTTCCTTTTATTTCCACTTTAACACACTGTAAGTGTGAAATGAGGGAACCGAAATTTTCTTTTTTAGGGAAGATGTGTGAATCTTAAAGTCAAAATTTCTGTTTATGGACAATCTAGTTAAGGTAACCTTAAAACTGGATGTATCCCCGTGGTTACACGCTTCACTAGCTGCATTCTTATATCAAAAAGTCAAAAGCTTTTATGGTGTATAAGCGGTGAATTTATCCCTTTATGACATTCTACAGGATGTGCAGTCTTACCATTCACTTCACCTTTACCTTTAACATTCGTTGCACCATCTACAAATCTAGTTTCACTGTGAAAACTCCATCTTTAGCCAGTGGTTTTTTAGCTTTTTGCAAAACCAAACGCCAGCGGGTGTTGTATGAAAGGATAAAAAAGGAAGCTTTAAAGTGTGAAAAACGGGAATAACTCTTACAACTACCGCAACTTTATCAAACGGGTGAGGAAAAACTTGAGCTTAAAAAAAGATTCACACAAAATGTAAAAAAAGAATAACAAAATACCAAAACCAAACCGTGCGATGAGAAAAGCTTATGTACAAGGAATGTTAATAACTTTAATGGAATGAAAATAGGCAACATACCCCCTAAGGAACGTTATACTCGTATTTTTTCGCCTTTTATAAGTTCAGTGAATTCAGTCGATTCAGTGAATTCAGTTTTTTTGCACTGTTTTTCGTAGTGTTTACCTTCTCTTCGTCATGATATCCTTCAGTTTTAATGCTATGCAACCATTTAGCAAGGCAACATTCAACATTCACGGGTATTTTCTGAAAGCTTAAAGGAAAAGTTTTTAATTAACACCGACAGTTGCTTTACTAACCAACCAAACGATGTACGTACCAATACCAAACTTCGTCGCCATTTTCTTCTATGATGGTGGATTTGATGCATGAATCCTTTGGATGGTACAAGGTGGTGCACGTTTGATGGATAAATAAGACAATTTGACTTCTCGCTGAGATGAGACTTGATTGAAGTGGAAAAATTAGAAAGTCATCAAGCAATTTCGCAAATTGACTCGAAACAAGAAAGGACAAAGAATTGCAGTTAATCCTTAATGAACAAAATGATGTTGAATGCACTCGTTTTGAGTTGATCAATTTCAAGAGAGTCAGAAGGGATTCTTAGCGTTAAAAAGAAGGATTTCATTAGTATGTCATCGTTACTAATCCTAATCCAACAGGACAAGGATATCCACTTCATTTATCAAAATCGAAATGGCGTTGAATGCACTCCTATCGGGTTGATCAATTTTATCTAACTCAGGGAGACTTCTTGGTGTTGAAGAATAGGATTTCATAAGCATGTTTTTGCAATGACTCCTAATCCAACAAGACAAGGATTCCATTAAAATAAAAATGGCGGCAAATGCTTTCATCTCGAGTTGATCATCTTGAGTTGATCAATTTGAAAAGAGTCAGAGAGTATACTTGGCGTTGAAAATACGTCCTCGTAACTAATCCTAATCCAACAGGACAAGGATTTCCACTTAATTTATCAAAATCAAAATGGCGGCCAATGCTTTCATCTCGAGTTGATCATCTTGAGTTGATCAATTTTAATTTTGGCAGTGAAAAACATGGTTTCATGAGTTTGTTCTGGTTCAAGGATAAAAAGACATCATATGAAAAAATTGCCTCAACAAAGGACGAAAAGCAAAAAATCAAAATGTTGGCGTATGCATAAACCTCGAGCTGATCAATTAATGACAAACCCGAAGTGGATTTCCAGCGTTAAAAATAATGATTTCATGAAAATCCTCCTAATAATTAGTCCTGCTGCATACAGGAAAAAGGATTCTCACTCATGAAAGTTTCGTTGGAAAAAAACAACATTATTCAATTAAAGCTCAACTTTGATAGAAACAAAGAATGATAACGTCCTGACAACAGAAGCCACCCTGTCTGTGGTACCACCTCTGATGAACATAATTCTTAATTAAAAATTAATCACTAATTTTACTTTATTAGTAGATTTATCAACGTTATGTGAACGTTGGAAATGATAAAAAGTTATAGTACGATTTTTTTCCACTCGTCCAACCGTAACCGTGTGTTGTGGATTTAAAAGTTTATTATCTTCTTTTAATTTTTGTGTTTTTATTTTTAACATAGTAGTTTTAAAAAGTTTCCATTTTTACCAGTAGCTATTAGCGTCTGAAGTACAATACTTTTTAACATTGGAAAGTTTTTAAAATTTTTGCCTTTCGATGAGGAACTAGTCCGAAATCCTTTTGCAATATTTCTTTTTCCCTGGACGGGGAGGTATGTGTTATACAATAAAACTTGAATTCAATGGTCATACAACAGCCGGAAGGTTATAGCCAAATGGGAATAACTCATATGCATTTACCTTTTCATTTTGGAAGGCCTTACACGGACAGGTTGAATAGGTTCGGAAATGTTTTATATCGTCGCTAACAGAAGGTAGCTTTTCCCAAAAGTGGAAAGACCGTACAAGCTATAGAGGAATTATAGTTTGCTGCCATCGAAGTTGGAATCCTTCTGTTGTGTTGTCAAATGGAGAAAAATTGTTGCTTTTGAGTTAACTTTTTCATGGAGGTAATTGTCGCTACGGTACAAATTCGAACTGCGCAAATATATATAGAAGACTCACTTTGGAATCTTTGTAAAAATATTATCATGAATTGCAGCAGTACAAGGATTGTTTCCCTTTTTGTTGAGATGTCAATTGGAACTATCCTTCAGAGGCAATTCAAAAAGGATACAGGACAAAAGCAGTTTCAAAGAATACCTAACATTCGTGACAAGCTGCAAAATCAAGTGAAGCAATTATAATTATTAAGTTAATAATCAATACACAAAATGAAAACCAATGAAATGAATATAGAAAAATCTTAATTTGAAGAAAGATGGTGAATCCGCGATGTAGCTTCCTCAGCGTCTTTCATAAAATTGTCAATTGGACGCTTAACGACAGATTTTTCTCTGCAACTGTGAATCCGGAATGTAGCTATCTCTCTTCATCTCATGAATTTTATCCATTTAGATCCTCCCTCTAACTACGAATTCGTGATGTGACTATTCCACTCTGTTCCATGAAAATGTTAGTTTGATGACTGCTAGAAACTTCTATCAAAGTTGAAGATTGTGCAGTGTACATACGTGTATATCATTCATTCCATTTATTAAAGAAACATAAATCCGCCAACCATATTGTTAGATTCCTTTTGAAACAAATAACAGATAATTCAACAAGTTTAATGTTTGTTGTTTAGTAAATTCACTTTTATATCACTTCCGCAATGAGTTATTTGGAAAACTTGAAATTGATATTGAAGAGTTTTTCCCAAACACAAAATTAATGAAAATAAAACGTGTTTGAATTGAAAAAATCCGTGAAAAAACTGAAATCATCCAATATGAAAACTGAAACGAATATTTGCATTTTCTGTACAACAACAAAAAAATAAAACACGTGGGTATAAAAGGACGAACTGCATATCAAACATGAATGCAGGAAACAAACCAATTTTGTTTGTCAAACATAGAATCATATAAACAATAAGAACCGTCGAAATTGCAAGGATTCATCTAGTACATTGATGAGCGTCCTTTTGATGTGAGACTAACATCCTGAATACAAATTTCAAAAAACCAATGTATGCATTCCTGAATGCATGGTATTGAAATTGCATTTCTTTTTTGCGCGACAATTTCCTGTAAAAATACACATTCAATTAAAGGACATCGTGGAGTGAAAATAAAATGTACAAAAAAGGACATTCCAGTAGCGTTGAAATTAAATCAGGACTCGGTGGTATCAATCGGTAAAAATTAACAAATTGAAATTTATTTACTTAAGGATCCTTCCCTGCAGCATCACATTACAGGATGCGAAATGATACGCGCAGAATTGAAAGATGGACGGCGACAACCATTTTAGATGATTTTCATTTAGGGTAGTAGGTATACATATATTTCCCTTTTCCTTCAACAATTTGATCAATATTTTTTCGTCCTTTTTCCATCATATTTCCCACAGCCATCAATATAGTATTGAACAAATTACACTTTCATCGACAATTTGCCACGTTTTTTATGCTTATTTTTTGTCCCGTTTTTATTGTGACAACATTTTTAGCATTGCAGTTGTTAGAAGGACGAAATATTTTGTCACGAAAAACAAATACTTCGTGACGTTGATTTCATTTTTGGAATTATTTACGATTTATGTATCATTTTCATGTAGATCGAGTAGAGTCCTTCCGCAATCTATTATTGCTTTTATTCATTTAACTGTATATCCAGTTTGGAGTGCTAAAAGCACAACAATCAACATGGAAATATGAACACAATTTTTATGGTCATAGACTCATCAGAAACTCCATCAAATTTGGCAACATCATTTGCATATTGAAAATTTTCGAGTCTCTTCAAGGATACTTCAAATATCTTATACCCACGCTTCATTCCAAAGTCCTTGCAATCTGATTTATCACTCACACAAAATATAGTTAACTTAAATTTTGAATAATTATATCCATAAAGCTTTAAGGACATTTCTATCTCTCTCTCTTATGAAGATATGTCTTATGATTTGTGTGTGCAACCCTCTTACTTATAATGATGCCCTTCTGAAATAATCAGAAGACCACTTAAAATCTATACCCTCTAATTTTCGCTGCATCATTTCGGATAAGTCCTTCAACAAATGCCAATTATCTCCTTAGACAACTGTCTGCACTAACAAACACAACAACAGCAACGAAAAGATGACGTGCATAAAACAAATTTATGAAATATTAAATTATCTTAAAGTAACATCTTTACGAGGATATTGTAATAAACAAAACAGTTAGAAATCATTAGGTTATTATTATCCTTGTTATTATCGTCTGTACAATATTATCTCCACATAAGAGATACTAATTAATAACTTGTTGTGTATTAGAATCGTTTTTGTTAATTGTATATAATATCTGTGTTGGAGATACTAGTTATTACATTGTGTTGTACTTTCTTAAGATGAAAACTTCTTCCTTGTTAGATAAACCATTATAATTGCTACTTGTTGTAATAATATTAACACAATACATTTAGGGTAAATTTGATACAATTGTTAGTTCGTTGTTATCCCTAATTTCATGACACTAGTATATATTTTTCATTTTTATTACAAGTGTTATATGCCTAATTGACATGATGGAACATTATTTAAAACAAAAATACAATAACTCTTTGTGTTTACAAGATACAAAGTTTTATGACACATGTTTGTCAAAGAATTAGTGTAAAAAGTAGTAAAGAACAAGACAGAATTCGTGATGAGAGAGTCGTTTTCGAATAGTCATTCACAGAACGGGAAATTTACACCTAAGTCAACAGTTTTGTTTTACCGTGGCAAAAACTGGTTTGTCTTTTTAATCATTTTTCTTTTCTGACTAGATTTTGACGTAAGAGATCGTGGGGAATCCAACTCTGATGAGGTATAGTTGCAATAAATTAATATTTAATTATGAATTACTAAACTTAATTTACAGGACATCACCCATTCATTTCTGAAACTTTGTTGGCCACGCGTATTCTTGGGTTATTAACACACTATTAATGTTGTTATTGCTTGAGAATACACGTAGTTGACAAGTGTACAACAACGTTTAAAAAATGGGTTTTTTTAATTAATATAAAAAATTAATAAAATTTACAGAATGACGATTGCTGGAAAATCGTAAGTAAAATGATTTTGAAAACTTTTCAAATATTTCATTTCAGGATACACTAGCACGTAGTCATGGAGGGAGAAATTCAAGTGACTGGAAAATCACACACAGCTCGAAAGTCAATATTCCCATTTACCAATTATTATTATTTTATCCTTTTTGATGACATTACAGCTCAATACGATTAGTCAATATATAAGTGAAAAGTAGTCAAGAGTTCCAGTTCCATTGACATGAAATTAGCATAATTTTATGCTGAAAAGCTACCATTCAATATGTAAGGATACTTTGGTAGTATTCACAAAGTACGTATAAAGTAAATTTTAATCTAAGTATGATACTATCCCAAGACGTTCGAACACAAGTAAAAAACTCCAGTACATATTATCTAGATCCAGTTCTAGCTTCAACTCTGTAAACTGTAAACATTGTGTACTTATGACATTATGGAAATGTCCCGAAATTCAATTTGAATACATTAAGTCCTCATGGCAACTCCGTAGTCAAAGACTTTACATTATGAGGTCCTTCAGAATTCTAATGTATACTGGGAAATTATAAAGAATATAGTATCGCTATGGCTGAACTCCTCTGAGTAGAGGGACTGCCCTCAGATGAATCTAGTCTGGATGAGATTCTGTATTTTTTTTTTGTCTTTATTGACTCCTCATAATGTCAGTCAAGGTCCTTGGAATGAAGTGAGGATTTCCAATTCAATGATTTTCATCAGAATATTTTAGTATCAATACCAACCCCAAGTAAATGTGGAAAAATATGTAAAACAGAGATGATATGATTTGACGAACATTCGGACGTTAGGCACACATATACATCATATCATGTCTTAAGGGGACACCAACATGATCAATCATCGCCAAGGATTCTCATAAACGTGGCTAGTATGAATGAATACATCAAAGACATTATGAGGGGGAAATATTCTGTGGGATATCTGCTTAAAGAAGTTGATACAACATCTGTCTCGTGCATATTTGAATATTGAAATTATCATTTATTCAGTGTACTTTTTCACAGACATGTTTTTCACAACACACAACACAACTGTTGTTAATTTTAAATTTTTCACATTAAAATTAAACGCCGTACTTCCCATGATTTTCATGTTAAATAAACTCCTATATATATGCAATGATTTTACATGTTACGTTTGTAATTCAAAGAAGCCGAGTGAGTTCCAAAAATTTTTCTTCTACATATTTTGATTTTGAAAATCAATTTGTCAAATTTAAAATCGATTTAAATAATTTTTTCATTTTTATTTAACAGGACTTGCAAAATTCATCAAGGACATCTAAAAAGTTGCAGCAAGTGGAAACTTCGCTTTTCGAATAAATTGTATTTACTTAAAAATAATTTTAAAATTCTAGTCTTAAGAATGTTAAAAATTGATTGGGTTATAAATAAAGTACGAAAAAAGGAATTTACAATTTTTTTATTGAAAACAATTTTCCTTGAATGCAACAATCAGTCTAGCTTAATCCTTCTTTAAAGTGTGTATGTATGTATTATATATAATGAAAATATCAAGCAGGTATTTCTCTAAGGACGAAAGAAGAAGGTTGAAAATTTCAAAAACAAAAATTAATTAAAAATTTAAATCCTGCCAAAGTCCTGATTTATCAACCGAAGTGAAGTTATTTGAAGGAATGACTATTTAATTAATGGAAATGTCCAAAAAATAACGTCACAAATACTAGATTAACCCAACTTTGACATGTTTTTGATCCATCGTCAATAAACCACTTCATTTGTCCTTTCACAGGATGTTGAATCTGAGTAAGGTCTTTGAATAAATTCAGCTTTTTTCGATTGAATTTTTATTAATTCCCTATGCCATTAAGTCAATGAATTTAACAGTTTCACAAAGATGTCCTTGCAATCTTTTTATTCTTTATAAAACTGAAACTGTTTGAAACAAAAAGAAAGAAATGAATGAAAAGTGGAATTGTCCTTTAATAAAAGGTATTCTACCACCGCCTACAGCCAAGTCAACTAAAAGGAGAAATAAAAGCGTAAGTATCAAGTCAAAAATATTATCCTTATTACCTGAAGCTCTTCCTTTTTACAAATGTCATGCTCCCCTTCGGTGTGTCTCGAATGTAGAAGCACAGGCCCACACAAGTAAGTCATGAGAAGGATATTTATCTTACCAACGTGTGAATCTACAGACATTCATGTAAGGATATTCATACAGTGGTGTTGTGAAACCACTGAAACAACCTTAACATTTCTTCCTTAAAGGCAGTAATAAAGACGTTCATTCGTACGGAAGTGGGACCATGTAAGCAAGGATATTCACATGGATACCTTCATACGTATGCTCATTCGTCATGATTCGTCCTGGGGGATGAATGAATGGATATGAATAAAGAAGAGTCCTTTACTAATGGATCATAAACAGCTCCCTTAAAGCGATTGCAATGTGACACTTCGGAATCAGATTGTCACATCCTTATAGAGGAACAACAACATGTCGTCGTGGTATTGTATAACATTTTCGGATAGAAGGAACACGTCTACATAGAAACATCATGATGATGATGATGATGTTGGTGATGGTGATAAACAAAAAAATATAAAATTCTCTGTAGCAAATTAACCAAGAAAAGCAGGTGGTATAAATAAGTTGTAAAGGAAAAAGGAAAGTAATCAGGATGTTATTTTTCAGTTCTTATTTTTTCCTTTTCCCTTCCAGTAGATCCACGATTCTTGATAGCTCGTGTCTGCCAACATAAGTAAAATTCGAAGGAAATTAAGGATGTGACGCTTAATACACCTTTTCACCTTTTTGATTCTTAACAAAAGGATGAATTATTCCCTCATCCTTCGCTTCACCTGTTTGCTTTTTCGTTTTCGTTTCACTTGTTCAACAGGATATGGTTATCATTTTATAGTAGAGTTGTTAGTTGTTATCTTTATTGGTGATTTCACGACTCACTTCTTGGCTCAGGTTTCTTTTGAGGGAAGTGGAAGAATTTCGAAGGAAGTTGAATGATGATGGCTCATTAGGATGAGTGCAAATTGTTTGTCTTGTTCATGGTGTTGTACAAATGAAATGAGATCTTTGAAGTACATGTACAAAAGAAACAGAAAACAATAGCTGAGGATTCATTGCAACAATAAACACAGTTTAATTTAGAAGCATAATAACTTTACTTATAGAAAAAACTTTCAGCTACCCTATGTACAAATCTGGTACTAAAACGTTGAGGCGTACATTCCGAAAACACTGCCAACACTCTCATTAGGTAAACTTTTAGGAGGACTAATAAGTTAATAGCCCTTTCCCAAAGGTAATAGGGAAATATCATTTTCTATAACGAGGCAACAAAGAACAGCAATGAGGAACCGAACAGATGACTAACAAATTTCAAAAAACACAGACAAAGTTGAAAGCAGTTAGTATACTTAACTAATTTTGAATTGCCAAAAGTAATTTAATCATTGTTGATGGCAATTGAATTAATAAAAGTTTAAAAAAGCCATAAAAAGTTAATTTACGTAATTTTACTCTATCAGAAACCTTACCAACGTCGAAACAAAAGTTCTGAGATTTTGTACAGGTGGAAAGGTCAATAACAAAAATAAACAACACTTGAGGGAAACATGAAGAGTACATGTTTTAATGTAGAAACCGAAAGCTAAATGTATATTTAACAGGCAAAATCAATTTTAAAACGAAAATATTTATGTTATTGTAATCGATGGAATAACGAAATAATAAATAATTTTTAAAGTACTTACAATAAATGATGATTACTCTGCCTAGAGTCAAAGTTTTAAATGTGAAAAATGTTTGTGAAACGCTATCAAATGCGACTATGAAAATGTCGTGGGCTTTACGATTTTACTAAAAAATTCAATAGTCAAACTCGATATCTAATAAATCGACGTTATAAATGTTTGAAAAAATATAAATATTTCTTGAAAACTTCAAACGAGTGCTATTAAAAATTCACAATTCCATGCGTATGTTAATTTGATTCTTGAGTTATTGTAGATTTATTATTGACAATTTTGTGTTTAATAATAATCAGTTTTTAATTCAATGCATTTTATTTCACATACATAATAACATATACATATTTGCAACATATTTTTAAAAATTGCTATCCATTCACACAACTATAATATATATTTAAATATCATATGCTATCCAAAAAATAAAATCAATTAATCACTATTTAATATTGATCCATACCATGCCATATCCATGCCATCCCAGCAAACGTGCTTCGGATAAGGAATTTGTAAAAATTTTTAAAAGTTCAGTTAATAGAAAATTGATAATTCAATAAACGATATTAAATTAAAAATATAAATCTTAAAAGAAAATTTAATATCAACGTAAGAAAAATTTGTAGTAGAAAAGAAAGAAAGAAATTCGTAGATGAATAGAAACTGATACGTTTAAGAAGAATATATATTCAATTCGTAAATCGATATTTTATTGTAGCATCACTACTTAAACATTATGGATTTTTTATTTATTCCCTTATATAAAGTATTTTATTATTTATAAGATAACTGAATTTTAATTTTATTTTTATACGTACAACATTTTCATTTTAATATAATAGTATTAAACTTTCATTCCTAATTATTTACAAATTCAATAAATTTCTCCACTGACACGAAAGTCTTTTTCTGCTAATTTTTATGATTTTATAATTAACAAAAAACTAAATTTTTATCCACAAAAACAAGCAGGAATATATTTGTTATAATTAATTTGTAAAAATATAAGCAACAAAATTTGTAAAAAATAAACAACCTTTCAATAGGTGCACTTGTAAGCCCCAAACGAAAATAAAGTGAACTAATTTGTTGGATTTCATTTTTTAATTATTTTTAATATTTATAGAATAAACTTAAATCAAAAGAAAAAAAATATATATTTTTACATATTTCTCCTTAAGTTTATTAATTTTTATATTTATTAGTTTCCTTCAATTATTAAATTCTAAGATTTCGTTGTTGCTGCTCCACTGTCATCATCCTTAACCAAGTTGCTACTCGTATTATCACAATGTGATGTTGTACGATCATTAGAGCTATTAAAATTATCAGTTATAGTGCCAGGATTTCTAGAGCATGGTAGCTGATTGGTGTCATCTAATGTATTAATGACGGGATAGATAGTGTTAAAATTCAAATTTATATTACTGCTTTTATGTGGTTTTGTATCTTCTGTGTTTGTTTGTTTAATGTACAAATGACTTTCATGACTTTTAATGTCATTACCATTACCATACAATGACGATGATGTTTTATCGGATTGATGTTCAGTTTTTATTTCTCTTGAGCTTATTATGGCATTAACGAGATGATTTTCATTACAAGTATCATCGCTCAAAGTCATTTTCTGGGATGTTTCAGTTGTGACCAATTTAGTTGTAACTTTGTCGTCATCCACTTGTTGATTGCTCCTTTTCATTTCACTGTCAACAGGTATGACTTGAACATCTCTATCCATTGGATGATGACTGTGGCATGCGTAGGGAAATGAACTTAAATACGAAGTTGTTTCCGATGCCAACAAACTGGCACTTGAATCAATTGCAGAACTAAGTGTGGAACTACTAAAATCTGTGCATGATTCTATACCAACAATTGGATTTTCATCATGACCGTCATGACGAATATCACCATCATCAGCAATAGCACCATCACCATAACCATCTTGACTTTGGTTGCCTTGATGATTAGGAAAGTTTGTTGGCTTCACTTCTGCTGTTGGTGTAGAAACGGATGTTAATGTAACTTCCTCTTGTCGTTGTTGATCGTGTTGTTGCGGCATCAAGGCATTTTCCTTCTGTAGATGTTCATGGTCTTGGTGAAATTCAATTTCATTCTGATGTTTTTCATTTTGTTTGTCAGAAACGTTTTGTATGTTTTCCTCAGACGAAGATATATTGCTTTTAGCGGTGTCATTTCCGGTATTTACTTCACTCTGACTTTCCGTTAAAGGAATATTTTTAGATGATGGTGATGAAGACCGTTCTACAGTTTGTAATGTTCTTGTACTGTCCTCAGATGAAGATTCTCTGCCCGGTGGTAGATTGAGGGTTATAGTTCGAGTTATAGTGAATCTTGGCATTATTCTTCCACTAGAATCACTTTCACTTGAACCATTGTTGGTGGTGACATTTCCACTTCCTAAAGTACAAAATAAAATGAACATATATAAAGTTAAACTGAGTTAATCTTCTTCTTTTTTTAAACATTTATAAAACAGAAAGAAATAAATATTTCAGTTTCTACCTGACAATGATGATGTTGTTGTAGTTGTAGTAGTTGTTGTTGATGCGATAGGAATTGATGCTGTTATTATAGCACCACCACTATTTTGCGGACTTATTTGAATTGAACCCAAATTAGTTCGACGTAAATTTAGCATATTCACTGGACCAGGACCACCAGTCATCCAACCCAAACCATTTATTAGATGACGTGTCGCTATAACTCGACGCATTAGTAATCCTGTCGTGCGATTGTTGCCTGTATCTGTTGAATCTCCTCTTACACCATTCATTTGTCCTCTAGCTTGTTGTTGGGCCATTTGTATATCCTGTTGGCGTGTTGTGTATAAAGCCTGACGGACTTGAGCCTGTTGCATGATGATTGGTAGCTCGTAGTGATGGAAAAAGTAGAACATCGAATGCTATGGAATGTTACAGAAATAATTTTATTAAAAATTGTTTCCACATTCAATAACCACATTTGGGCGTATCACAGTACGAATATTTTCATGATATTTTTATGATTTTTAAAGCGAATACATTTTCTCCAATAAAACTTAAATAGTTATAATATGATACGATTCTGTTATATCTGATTTCAACTGAAATTTACAATATGAGGATTACTTGAATTGTACCATACATTATTTTTGTCGTTATTTGATATTGTTCAATTACAAAATGAAAAAGTATGTACATACAAAAGTACCAAGTATGAAAGAATAAATTGCAATACTATAATATACACAAAGTTTTTCAACCCTATTTTGTTTTTTCGTTTTTTAATAAAATAACTTCTCTGAAATTCACGTGAAAACAGAAATAAATTCACGTGACTTTCATTATGAGACACATCCACGTGATAAAGTCCTGAAAACAAATCCTTCATACAAACACTTACAAATCAGAATTTTAACATTCAACACAATCATGGAATTTCAAGTAAGTGAGTGAGTAAATTTTTGTTAACTATTTTATATAATTGCACTATAACTACTATACAAGAAATGTTTGAGTTTATATGACTTCATTGTATTAAAACATATAACTCTATTGAAACTATTAGAACTTGTTTGTTACACAGGTTTATATAACCGTGTGCAGAAGTTATTTTTGAAATTAACCTTTTTGAGGTTTTGTTGTCCATTTTTCCAGATGTTGGATAACTCAGGTTTGCAGTGAAGAAGACTATTTGGTTTTGAGTAATATGGACTATTGGGATGTCCCTGAATTTCTGGGAATGACGAGCTTTCATAAAAACGATTTACAAGACCGGGAAAACCACGTGAATGGTTTAAATGCAAAATGATTTACTTAATTAATCGACTTTAAGTGGTTATTAATTTGGAGAAGTTTGTCATTTTTGAATTTGTGTCACGACAGCGATAAAATTAACCCTTTCACATAAACTAAAATAACATTTTTATGATTATTACTTCTTAAAATTGATTTAACGATAATAATTATAGAGTAAAATAATTGAAATGATTATAAACACAAAAGTGTAACCAATAAACTTTCTATATCCATCTAGAATTGTGTATTATTAATTACCACTATAAACAGCAATGATGATAAAAGTGCCAAACCGCTATACTGTCCATTAAATCGATAGTGATAGGCGTAAAAGGAAAAGTGGTATAAATAGAAGAACCTGAAATGAGAAAAATAAAATGTATGTATTATATATATATTTGTCTGTAAGGTTATTGATATCTTAACTTCATGAATGTACAATAATATATACAATGTAACTTGTTGTAGTGAAGTTAACCACAAAAGGCGTTTCAAAGTGTTGCAAACGGAAAAGGATACGAATGACAAGCAACCGGAAGAAGGCAAATATATTAAATTAGTGACGTATTATCAATGTAATGGCTATCATAAATACAGCTTTTATGACTTTTTGCTGTTAGTTTTACATCAATTGAGTGCAATTTATGACGTTAAATAAGGCAAAAGGACTGCGACAAAAGGATGTTTGTGAGAGTTTCTAAGGTAACTTCTTTTGTATACACATGTATCACGAATTGTGTATGATACAGATGTAACAACCACAATAATATTACACAGAAAGTGGTGGTTTTGTGGTTATGTCAAGAAGAACGTTTTATTTTTCACAAATCGATTTTTATTGCATATATCAACAAAGATGGAACATGTTAAAGTTTTAAATGAATTTTTGTTTAACAAATTTATCATATCCGGGTAGCATCATATTTTCAAATCCATCAAAGAGAGGTTGAGGTTATGTAACTCCACCCTGGAATTTTGATTTTGAAAACATTCCACTCTTTAGATAATATTGTAAAGAATATGTATGTAATGTAAATTTCAACAAAAATGCTTCAGTGGATCTCGAGATATCTTGTACACCAGTTCGAAAAAACCGGTTTCCAGAAAAACGCGTCTTGAGACAAAATTTTCTCAAACTTCTTAAGCTGGAGTCACTGGTACTTTTTTAATATGGACATTTGAGATCTCTGAGAGAGAGCGAATTTTGCGGCGAATTCAGTTTTCTCCGTACGGAAGTTGAACCAACTTCAACTTTCGTGCGGAAGATTTTCGTTTTCACCGAGAATGTGTTCTGCGTTGCGTCGTTCAATTTGTGGATTGTTTTAAAAAGTGCGTCAGATTCACGACGAAGGAATGAATCATGAGCAAAGATACTCTCTTCACGGGAAATTAGTTCTGCACGCGCGGAACGTTCCAGTGAATTCAGCTTTAGCATCGAAAGCAATTTCATTTTTCGCATGGTTTCAAGTGCAAAATATTTTTGACACTTAAATTGCAGCTCAGTCATGTTTTTGGTGAAATAATTAAATTTATATTTTCAAAGTGTCCATGAGAATTATCTTCTAGCAAAATTCGGAAGGATAATATCCTGATTTTTGTTCTATTTTATTGAAAGTAACAAATACACGCCTACATCCTGTAGCAAGTTGATTTGTAATGCAATGAAAACCACATTATACAAACGGTTGTGTGTATAAGATGTTGGCTCCAATAGGCCGTCCTTAAAGCTCAAGGATAGATTATTAAAGTTGACAGAAGTATATAACACTTGAATCATGAATATCGCAGTAATAATAATAATAATAATGATAATATGGTTCAAGGATATTGAAATTCCTATGTCATAGTAACGTGATTCAAAATGTATTATGAACATGGACATGAGGGTGTTTTAAGTTCTTCTTTAACTCAATGCGAATTTTAAAGAAGAATAAGAATAACAACAACAGATACCGACCCCTAAATCATGTGAAACGAGTAACTTTAGGGGTTGAACGTATTTTGAATGAGTAAACAGTCGTTGTCTGTTTTGAAGGAAGTTACTTGCAGAAGAAAATTCTCCCTTATTTTTATTTTTTGAATGAAGGTTTCTAAAGTACACAACAATTTCTTTAACATAAATCTAAGTCAAGACTTTTACAAGAGAAGAAAAAACATATCTACAAGTCATACACAATTTCTTTTAAGCAATACTTGTCGCTGACCTAATTTTTGAAAAATGAAGACAGACAAGGGAGAATCATAGACTACATTTTTAAAATAAAGTCAAATCAAATAATTTCCCCCTACTGAGTAACCTCGTTCGTATTTTGTATAACACATTCTTATGAATAAATAAAAAGTTTAGCTTTTTCCCTGTTGTATGTTATGTAATTTTTCATATTTATTTTGATTTTAAAAAGCACACATGTTGTCTGGACGGTAGAGCAATGCAGACAGAACTTACGAGGATATTCCCAGCAAGTGTCCATGTCACTGAATCAGTTGGACTGCTTAAGACATTTAATCTGTCGTTTTCATTCTTCTGAATTGGACATATCCCAGTCATTGTAAAGGGATAAAGACATTTGTGCTATTGTCATTGCCATTTGATGGAGGCAATTGTTGGGTATATTTCACACCAATTTTACAATGCTCATCTTTAGTTTATTTAATCTTGGAAAAAGAGGACTCCCTAATTTTTATTTTCTTTCAACTCGAGAAAAACTAAACAATCTTTCAATCTGTTTCGAAAACACCATGACACGATGTCCTTTCATTCCTTCAAAATATAAAAAAAAAAAATAAACATCTCCTCAACAAAGGATACTCTAAATAATCTTGTTAGAAATGAAGCCAGTTGGTAGCTGGAATAGGAACCAGGGTGATATCCTGGTATATACAGTCCGATACACTTTATCACAACAAATAACAGGAAGATGGCCATTTCGGCTTTAATCGAATATACATTTTGACGGAAGCTACAAGATTTTGATTCATTTACTTGTTTTTCTTCCTTCTATTTTGCCTTTTCCCTAGACTTGCCATTATAGCTTATTGTTATTATTTTTACTACAAAAAGTATACGTTTCACCCTCGAACCCAATTTATCCATGTACACAGCCTACAATAGTATCCTACGCTTTTAACAGAAATATGCTTTTATGGCATGCTGGTTTTTCGACAGGGCAATTACACCCCATGGAGACTTCCAATTTGATTGGTTAAACAAAATTTATGAAGAAATAGAATACATCGAATATAAGTAGAAGAAGAAGAAGAAGAAAGAAGGAAAAATCATTTTCACATACTTCTACATATAACTAATATATACAATATATACATGATAAACTATATTCTTTATCCAAAATTCAAATCCAAATCCAAACATCGACTTATTCAAATAACACTGCGTCAAGATTTCAGTCAAAAAGGATAGAAAAAAAGTAAACTATATTATATGAATGTATATATACCATATAAGAAATGTTGAAAATGTTGTACCATTACAATAGAATTGGTGACAGTAACACAACAATAAGCATAATGATATCCTGTTTACCGTTTTATAAGGTTAAGAAAAGCATAAAATAGGAAAGATTCCTTGCTGGGAATCCTTAAGGATATTATATTCTATCAATTGCATAACTTCATCAGCAGATGCCGAAACAGACAACGACTACCTGTTGTGAACAATCTTTATCCTTATCCTTATCCTTATCCTTATCCTTATCTTTATCTCTATCCATATCAATATCGTTATCCTTGTTGTTGTCTGGATATTTTCTGTTACTTGTCTTTTATAAAATTTATTCCAATCACTTTGTTTTTTTTTTTCTTTATACAATCGTTCATACTATATTTTATTAAAATCACTTCATGTTCATCGATAAATCGATAAATTCGTTGTATCTATACCAGTATCTTCAAAGTTCAAATCATTATCTTCTATATAAATTTCAGAAAAATTTTAATAATTTTGTAACTTTCATAAATGTCTTAACATCCGGTGGAGGAATTATGATCCATAAAATATCTACACACAAACTATCCGGACAAATAGATGACCGGAACATAACAAGTGGGTTATGTCTGGAGAATATACTTCAGATTCCGGATATGATTGTTCATGTACAATTGATTGAAGGAATTGTTTGTTCTAAAGAAACAACAACAACAACAACGAAAAAATTATTAATTATATCCTTGTCCGTAGCTATAACAGCGTAAATTATGACTGTCGATTAAAGGAAGTGTTTGACATAGTAACAGCTACGTGGGGTATATAACCATTTCCTTGTATAGCTGTTGTGTGTCCTGTGATAATAAAACGATATTCAACTTAATCGATACGATATCAAGAAGTGAAGAAGGTTGTGTCACTAGAAGACTATGGATAAGAATAAGTTTGACGGAGTCTATTCGTTAGAACTCATTGGGGTGCGCCCTAATATGTTTACAAACTGAAATAACAGGAACCAGCACTCCAAAGCGGCTTAATTAAGGTTATACCTACCCTCGAAATGTCATTTATTACACTTTGTTTGTCCTCTAATATGAAATGTTGGAGGATAAATTGTCAGAAATTTTGTTAGGGTTTTATTAAAGTAAACTGATCCAATGGTATGTATCACCGTCACCTTAACGTAAGTTGAGGATTGTTTGAGTTGAGTTTGTTTTTATTCAAATTTGGGCGGTTTGTACCATATGTTGGATTTTTTTTTCAACCCTCATCATGTTATAATGAATAATGAACTAATACGACTTAAGCAGTCCAAACAGTTTGTTTACTCATTTGTGCTTAGTTACATGAACTATGACAATGACAGGCTGAATGTCATAATTTCATGGAATTTAACAGAATCAAGGTGGACTAATGAACTTCATTAATAAATAATAAAGGTAGGACACGCTTGACAAGTTTAGAATTTATCAGAGAAATTGTAGAGATACATACTTGTAGATTATCGACTTCATTATGTTGCAATAACGACATCGAAAATAGCTTGTTGCATAACATTATTATGTAATTGGATGTCCAACCATTTTGATACTAATCAGTTTTAGTTTTACTATAGAATATCTATTTTATAATTAGACGGAAGGTTTGCCAATTTAACAAATCTCTCCTATTGAATTTCTATAATTGGTTACACTTTTCGATTTTTGGCTATTAAAGTTGTTATACGTAGTTAATACGTCCTTTGAAATGTATCGAATTGGGTGCTTTTAATGATATAATGATGTCTATTACTATTAATCTTTGAAAATGTACATAGCTTTTGAGTTACACTTTATCATATCATGGTTACATTGTGGGTACAGTTTCAAAATATTTATTATGAATTATATATGTAAAGTGGTGTGCCATATTATTAGACCCATTTGAAAAAATCGCATTTTTTCAATTCGAAGCTTCCCGATTGCTGTATTTTCGCTTATAAATGCTTTTGATTAATAAATGTTGACTTACTCTCTGGCAATGAAACGGAACAAAATGTCTTTCTCTTATAACATTTGTTGATAATTTCACATTTTGGAAAAAAAACTCAATATTTGGTATGCCCAACTTTTGGCAACAGCAAGAGTCCTAGTATACTGCTTATGCAACTTTGTATGTAAGAAAATCCCTTTTTGAAACTCTTTCGCATAGAAAAATTCGATCACGATCACGCAAACAAACTAGTGTTTTCGGGAACTCAGTTGAAAATAAAATGTTTTTCCAGAAACAGCTGCACACATTTCCAAGGTAAGAGAGTCCATGAAACACAACAAAAAAAGAAAAACATGAAAATGTAGACACAGAACAGTAGAAAACTTTCTCTCAAAATTAATTTGAAGACGGTGAGTTTAATAATATGGCAGACCACTGTACAAGTATTATAACAACTTTATAAAGTATCATAGTATCATAGTACTTTATCATCAAAAACTTATTTAAAGACAAACATAAATTTCTTAAGTCTTAGCTTATATGAACATTCCAAAAATTTGTAGTAATCCTTGTCTTAATTTAAAATTATTGTGCACAATTTAACACTTTAGCCAATACAAAAACATTTATTATATAAGACACAAATTTCAAATGGCATTTCTTTATTAATTCCATAGTCTTTCTGTTTAAGAATAAAACTATACAAATATACAAATATCTACATGAAATGGTAAGAACAGGTGTACAATATTGAAACCACAAATCACCAATTTGTATTACAATATTGTAAACATGTGAAGATATTGTGTAGAAGTGATATCAAATACCAACATCAGTTGTGACAATATGTTGTGATGCAAGATGTAGATACATATATGTAGAGATGTTAAACACAGTGTGGTACAGGTACAGGTACAATACAATACAAATGCGTTATTTAGCTTCTAGTGACAATTTGTTACCTTATACAATGTTATTTAGATATAACCACATATTTCACTTATCTATATATATATTATACTATATATTTACATCAACGAGTGTGTGCACAAGCTAAACACCCAAAAATTATGTACATTGAGAGAAAGTTGCGGTTGTTTTGTTTCATGTATGCATAATTAAATATGCGGTTTGAAAAGGAATTTTCAATAAACATTTCATTTAAATGTCGATTTGTTTGATTATTTACAAATAATTAAATATTAAACATTTCCACTTAATAAACATTCTTTTCTTATCATACCCCAATACCAGTCAAAGTTTTGTCCATTCGTTTGTTTAGTTCTGAGGGTGATTACATTCACCCCATAACATGTATGTGAAGCAGATGTGAAAGGACAAATTGAAATTTACCCTCGAAATGGTTAGAGTAAAGTTGGAAAAATAATTGGAAAAACTAAATAATGTTATCAACTACATACTATATACAACATAATCTTATACTATATGAAAATCAACAATTTAATTGACATTGGTTGTTTATTTTTTGATCATTAAATTTTCTACCTGAATACATTTGTTTCTTACTAATCAAGTCATTTCGAAAGTTATTATAAGACAAATTTCTTGTTAACATGTTGTTCATGTGTTTCATGTAAGTCATGTGTAGTTCGTGTTATTAACTAATTAATATATTTATTCATTTGCTATTGTACTATTCACCCCTCCATTCTGTCCTAACAACTCATTCCTTCGTTTCGTCCTTAAAGATTTTGAGTGGCTTGTGCCACATATTGCATCAAAGAGAATTTTTTAATGAATAAATCGATTTATTTTGGAAATTGGATTTATTAAACTGGACTTTGATCGTTGGTTATTTGTAATTTTGGTTTCAAGTTAAACCTTGAATTATGAATTCAGTTGAACCACATAACATTTGCATTGAGACGTACGAAGAATCTTAAATTACAAAACCTAAAGAATTTCGAGAACAAGAAGTAGCCAAGAGATCCACTTGTTGAAAACATCAAATTTCAATTATTGAACTTTAGTGAACCCAAACTTTTATTTTAAACACTTTATGTAGTTTTGAGATTCGAAAAAATTACAATAAAAGTCATATCAAACAGGGTAACTGGAAAAATCGTTTTTTAATTTAAAAGAAAAAATTCCGAGACAAAAGAAAATGGAAAAATTATGATTTTTGTTTTTTAAAAACATTAACTTTTCGATGAATTTATTGCCATGTACTGGTGAAATAAGTTGGAGGGTAACTTTCTGTATTTATTTTGTATTCAAATATGTTCCACTTTTCGTGGTGTACTTGTCATGATTTGGTTTCGTTTAAATCTTTTTCTATGCTCCATTTTATATTATTTCTGATTTTTATTTATATATACATTATATTTTTATGAATTTAATATAGATTTACACTCGTGTAGATCTTTGCTCGTGCATGGGTACAAAAGGAAAGTACCGTAGAAAAATAAACTTATTTTTACACGTAAACAAGTGAAATCGTATCGATGCCTTCTTATTCTTTTTCTTTATTCCAGAGTCTCACTTCAACCTCTAACTCAACCTCAAGTATAAATCTAACACAGTTTTAGCAATAGCAACACCATCATCAATGTTCAGAAGTAGCCTGAGTTTCTGTGGGAAGCCCTCGAAGAGATTTTCCACCTATCACTATGGTTTCGTCCTTTATAGACGAGGACTCTCTCGACATTAAAAGAAAATAAATGGAAGTGAGAAAAATCATTATGGACGAATAAGAAAAATATTTATCCTTAGAACATATTTTTCCTTTCTTACCTCAAACCCTTAAGATTTGCCGTCATTATTTTGTTTTTAAGGGATGAAAAATCCTTGGAAAATGTGTGAAAATACTTTATCGATATTTTTCTTAAGCTCAAAATTATGTAGGTGATGGAGAGGAATAAAGAAATGGAAAAATATATATTTTTCGGAAGTCACAGTTAAAAATTTGATAATAAACTTTTCATGAAAGGACACTCTTCTTTGGAGTTTTCTTTGAATCTTTGGTTAGTTGAAAATATAAATAAAAGACAAAATTTTTCCTTTTGATCCTTTGCTTAGCATTACGATCGTTCAAAGAAGATCAAATGTGTGTATTACAAGGAATTAGAAAGATACTAAAATCAAAAAGTCTTAGATCAGCATTGGCAACCAAAGAAATTGTTTGACATGAACTACAAGGGGATGTGGACATAGTCGATGGATGATTAAACTGAAGAATTGTGAGTTGTGAAGGTGGGTATTAGTACCATGGCAAAATAACACAATTGCTTAGAAGGAAGATATTACGTATTTTGTGTGGTGATAAATGACATCAAAGGAAATGTGTGTCACATCATACCTGACATTGACATAAACATAACACATAACACATAGAGACAGAGATTGAAATGTTTTACAATGTTTTAAAGTGATTTACAGAAGACATGACAATTTTCAGTACCATCTTCTACTACCTACTATTTTTCCAACACTGAGTACTACCCCAGATTATGTCATTACATTCCTAAAGCTAAACAAGTTAATTTGGGGGTAAAGTCTAATTCGGTTTAACTTGAGTTGGCATGGATACCAATTTCTCAGTGAACAAAAATCATGCCTAACATCTATGTATTCTTCCTATATCAACATCAACATCAACAGCAGCAACAACATAATAATCATCATAGTCATAGTCATCGTCGTAGTCGTCGTTTTCTTCTATTATAGCTGAGATACGCACTGTTGGATGTCCTCCTATCATGCCTTGATTAGTTGCTCTTGTTTTGGTTTTCTTCATCTTCTCATGTATTTGTTGTTTGTATTTTATTTTTCACTTTTTCTGTTTTTCTTAAGATGCTTATATTTTCTTATAACATCATTCTCCCTACTTCAATGTAAATTTTGTTTTAAGAAAATCAAATGAATTTAAAAGAGTGTGAGATATCTGCCTACATAAAACGATACGGCCTACTGTTGTCGTTTGCTAGCTAGCTAAGAAATTGTTTATCTTCAAAAAATATATACTGGCAAAATATCAATTTGATGCTAATATACGTTAAGCATGTGTTTATATCTCATTATTATGCTCGACTGAAGAATTTTAATAAATACATGTGCGTGTATATCCTTACACATATGCGTTTGCCTAACTTTTACTTGCTTTTATAGACGGGATCTTATAATTGCCTGAAATATTTTGGAAAATTTATAAATAGACGAATATTTTAAGTAAAAAAATTGTATTCAGATTTTAACCGAAATTTTACTTTTCTCTGTTTCATCGAGTGGCATCGTCCATTTCATGATAGATTTTGGTAAACAAATTAAGTAGCTTATTCCAGGAGCTAAAAGTCTTAAAAAAATAAGTTAAGTTATATCAATCAAAAATGATTTTCAAGAAAAATGATTGACCTACCTGACCTCTCGAATCATTGTTCAATTATCCTCATCGATTTAAAACACTTCAGACTTTTCGAATAATGAAAGTAGCTAAATTAAATCCCTTTCAAGTGAACTGTTATAGAGCAAATTATAGCAAACACAAGAATCACAAGAATCACTTTATCACAATTTTAAACGGACAAATAGCAAATAAAATTCACAAACAACTTCACAAATGCATAATTTTTACGTCAAACTTTAAGGACTGATGCTAATTGTAGCTGGAGAAAAAGGATGATTTGACAGGAAAGTTACGTTGAAAGGAAGAACACAATTCTTTCTTCCTTTGCTTGTATAAGAAGACGTGTATAATGTAAAGATGTACAATAACCCCAATACGACATTTCAAGGATACCCTCATTCTTTAGCGACTGTATGCAAATTGGCTATCCAAGGAAACAAATCTCTTTGGTAAGTATGCCACAGAAATTTGTTGTATACAATATCATTCGAATTATTTCACTAGAATGCATTTCTGCTATCATGGGATATCATTCTTTCTAACATCATGTGTAATAAAATACAATAAATTATATTGTGGAGTCTAACTTACCTTAACCAATGTCGTTTTGTAATTTCTCTGTGACAACAAATGGCATCGTATTGATCTGCAATCCATACCATTAGTATAATGTAAAATCCGGTTGTGTCGTCATTAAAGAACTCTGCCATAATGGCTTCCATTCCTGAAAGATACGAGAAAATTTTAATTGAACGAAATATTCCAAAAATTGAATGAAGGACATTCTAGTTGCATTATAGACATTCAATACTCAATTCATATGAAGCTTTTTCAACGATTCAGTGAAACCATGATCCCTTCCATTGATTCTAGGCTCGGTAATATTTCCAACTAATTAGTGCAAACGAATCCTGAGTGCTTTTTATCAAATATCAACCCATTAGATACATGTAGTCGTCATGAAGAAGATGATCTAATTTAAATGTTATCATCCTTGGGTGTAAGTTTTTGTGTATCCTTGAATGTTTCTAGGCATATTCCTTAGACGACAACGATGACGACGATGAATATGAGGATTGTATGGAAGTCATGAAATCCAAAACCTCACAGTATGTATTCCCCAAATTACAAGGATATGTGATACAAGTATAATAAGAAATTACTAGGAAATATATCCTTTATAAAGGAACGTATGTGTCTTATCGTATAGGGAGTTTCAAAATAACAAACTCATTTGTAGAGAAAATTTTTGGTGACATATTTATTTGTAAAGTACCTTCGTATAATCAACGCAATGTATGAATTTGAAATTTTATCCTTGATCCTTTTTTATATGAATCATGAGGAAAATATACTAAAATTTTTTCGATGATTTTCAAACTTCAAACGATGATTTATTCGAGAAATATCCGTCTCTAGAGACATTTGCAGGACATCCTTATCCTTTTTTCTTATTACACATAATATAACTACGTGCAGACACAAACAAAACTATGTATGTGGGTAAAAGTATCAGTTAAGGAAGTCTACAAGAAAAGCGATAAATCCATTGGAATATGCATTTGTATCGGAAAGGACATATAAAAAGGATATTTATATGATAAAACTAGATAGATGTCCTGGAACGTAGTTGATACATGACATTTTTCTCGAATGAATAAAGTTTATCATGGTGAAAAAAAGGATCAAATGAAAGAATTCACTAGTCATAGTTATGCGAAGACACAATTTTATATATGACACTCTGTTAGAATTATGTAACCCAAAGGAGTTATTTACGCTAACAGGGTACACTAATGCAAGGATATACGATACTGATATTCGAAAATTATTACTGAGAATGAAAAATTGGAATCAAATTTAACTGGAATTGCGTCTAGTTTATTTTTGACACATTTACTGGGTTTTTGAGGAATCTGATCACATCCTCAATAAGGATGTAACTGACTTCTCGCTTTATATTATTTATCAATTTTTAATCAAAACTTTTCCACAAAAATGAAATTTTTCATTATTAACTGGATCCTTAATTAAACGGAACTCTATTCAAACCAAACAAAATGTGAATTGAATATCTCCTGTTGTGGTACATGATAATAAACAAAACCACTGGATTTTGCATCAGCTTTTATCAGAATATCAGAATATATCGCAATAAGAAATCAAATTACGTTTAAAATAGCCGCATCCAAAATCTGAATAAGGGATAATTAAAAGGCTTTACCATGTATGACAAAATGCTACCATATTCAGGATGTGCGCATTACTTTGTTATATGGGAATGAAGCTACCTTTGATGATGATTAATTTTCATACAGAATTTAATTTTGTATGATCTAACTGATGCTATTCAATACTTTTTGAAAACTATACTGGTCACAGAAGCCATTTTACATATAATGATGTTTGTTCTGAAATAAAAATCTCAATGTCATTTGAGTTTGGTTTTGGTTCACGTACACAACCAATTAAGTAATTTTAATTGAATTACTTTCTATCCTCAATTGAGACGATAAGAAGCAATTCATAAATTACATTATAGACAGAAAAACGCAAAAAATTTATTCAAACGAAAGAATTAACTTTATCTTCATCGAAGCAGAGTGGCATCGAAAAACGTTTTTACGTGATAACTGTGATGATTTATACTCTCAAACGATACATACACCAGATAAAGCAGAGGATATTTTCAAAGTTAATGATAAAGAAATTCCCTTCCTTCCTTCCTTCCATCCATTTGGATTTAAAATTATTTTTCCCCAAACGCGCTTTAATTTAAAATAAATAAAAATAAAAAAGAAAATTGTGGAAAGTGGAAATCAGTTGCCAAGGTGAATAAAGCGCAGCAAAAGATCAAAGCGTGCAGTCAATTTAACTTTCTGTTTTGCTTCCATTCACACAAATACACAAAGTCCTTAATACGTCCTGTCACAGGATACGATTACTAGAACTTGTGGCAAAGGGAAAGTTATTTTGAGCACTTTATATCGGAAGCCAATGGGAATAGGAGCAGGAAGTATTATCCTAAAGCTTGGAAGAAATTTATTTTTTCATATAAGGAAGCTTTAAGTTAATCTTAAAGAATTTATATTATACTAGGGTGTATAGTCATTATGATTTTTTCATAATTTTCATATTCAAAACGTGAAGAATTAAACTACTTATAACAAATGAAATATCACATTCCCCAAAAACCAAAAAACACGCCATGAAATGGCATCCAATTCATCTCAACGATTTCACCCCATCCCCACAGGTGAATGAAATAATTCAGTATCAGATTCAATTGCTTAAAGCTACCCAAAATCACAATTGCGCTACATAATTTCATTGATTGGATTTGCCGGATAAAGCATAAATTTAAATGAATTTCATAAAATTTTTGGAAAAACTGAAATTATTTGAATGAATTTCAAAAATTTTTCCGTAATTTGAAAACGTCATCCAACACTATTGAAGTGGTGTTCCGAATTGAACAATAATTTATTATTATTTACCCACATGAGAAATGGAGTTAATTAAGTCAAAAGAGTAAATAAAATTTATCGAAAATAAATTTGAACGGGAAGCAAATGAATGCAGAAAATATAAAAAATATATAATAAATAAATATGAATGAACATTATTCAAATTTTATTCAATTTTCAGTTTATTTATCAAGAATTCTGATCGAAAATGAGCACAACTGTGAAACCATAGCGTTACAAATACTATGAACACAACAAAAGGATAGATAGAACGGATAGGACCGGATGACTTTGTATCTGATTCTCAATCATTGCAGGCATATTGATTGATTGTTCTCTGGTTTACGGTATACGTTATGCCAAATGCTAATAAAGTCAAAATCTGGATGAAGTAGGTATACAAACCCCATATCCAATATGATGATAACAATATCATTCAATATATAAATGTATTTATAGATTAATATATTTATGTATATAGAATATAAAATATATACTATAAGCGAGAATGATATGAATTATATTTTGGGGGGACTATCTAGCCTCGAGATACAATAGTGGTTGCGGTGACATATTGGCTTTCTCTCTGTTTCTACGATGCATACAACATAATTAAATTTGATTGAGCTGTTTATTACTGGGTGTCGAGTGCAATTGAATTTTAATGAAGTTTCCGGGCGTTGAGGCCTGCCTGATGATGCATCTTCATCATTTCATTGAATGCTCTATGTGCGTGATTAATGTATCGAATAGTTTTAAATATAACAATGTAATACTCTCAGTTGTTATTATTATTCTTGCAATTTTTCATGTTTTTCATTTGTTTACATTTACTTCAATTGTATTTGATTGATATACTATGAACAGAAATCAATTTATATTTACTTTAAGTTTCAAAACAATGCAAACCACAAATGCAATGTTTGTTTTGGTTTCATTTCATTTCCAATGACAAATGACGACCAAACATCTAATCTCATATATGTACCTTCAAGCTAATAAGATTTGTAAGAGAGATACTGAATTAATTGCATCCGATACATAGTACTGGTAGTGATAATTTGTGTACACAAAACCATTCATATGTGATATGACACACAAGTGATAAGATAAGAAATACAAAATCTTTAACAACTTTAATTTCACAGAATATTGAAATTTACACAAAACATGTCATCGTAGCTGCTCTGATAATAATCAAATTTCATTTTATGGAAATAGGATGGAAATAAAATCCTTTTTCGGACATAAAAATTACTTCCATTTCACCAGAATCTTGCCATCGGCATAGTAGATATAAAAAATGTCATCATAACAACAACAGAATTCTGCATAAATATTTAATTTGGTTTATAACCACCTTTTGTTCTTCATTCTGTTCAATTATCAATCAATACTATTAATTAGTACTTTGATATTGTCACGTGTTTAATGAACACATTGTGTTGTACAGGACAAAGTACGGATGCGTTTCATTAGCTAATTAAATTTCAGTAAAATTTCGACAGTTATGTTTTTTGTTATGTTATACGTTTTTGCGCATAATGCATAAATTAATTAATTTTATCTTATTTTATGCTTAATTAGTAACACAATTTTTTGTTGTACTTAAATTTTTGTCAAATGCTCTTACACACTTGTTGATTTATGTTTCAAATTTTATTCACTAATAGGATTAAACTATCCATTTATAGAATGTGATTTAAAATTTTACATCAAACGTGAAAATGAACTTACCAACAAGAGCTAGTATTCCGATTAGTAGAGGTGCAAATGGAAACCTCGCTGTTGTATTGAATTCAAGCATTTGTAGTAAATCAACTGAAATTTAAAATTCTTTAGTAAAAATTAAAAATTTTTACGAAATTCATTTAATTTACCAATAAATAAAAATATCTGATGATGTGAATATCTCAACAGCATTGATATCGACACGGTCTACAAAGAGAGAGTTATTACTCTAACCTAGGAATATCTTTTTGAAGGATAGATACTTACAAATAAGATCATAACGAAAAATGCAACTGGATATGAACCCCATGCAGCCCATGACATCGATATGAAGCGGTAGTGTTCACCAGTCACCACGTTTCTGCAATTACAATTACAACAAACAGTTATAAATGTAGAACATTAAAATCCTGTATATAACAAACAAACTCAAAAGCAAAACTTCCTTAAATTTCACATAAAATTTCTTCAATAACTTGAACAATTTGAGAAAAGTTATGAAAAGTGGTAAATCGTCAACATAAAGGTGACTCTAATTACCTCAAGTAGCCCTTGTTCTGTTCTTGTTCAGCAATAACCCTAACAGAAGCCATCAATAAGTCATTGTATCTGGAAATTGTGAAGAGTTCTTGTAAATAATAAAGCCTTCATTGAATAGCGTTTAAAAATGTACCCTAAGAACTCTCGTAGTAAATATCGACTAAATGAATCTCCAAAGCACTTATCTGTTTCAGGGTCAAGCACAACAACATGTACTGGGATCTTTAACTTTCGCCGTGTTGTTGGTGTGAGACGAAGGTAACCATATTCCAATGAATATTCAACTATGTAGAGAGAATCTAAAACTATACAAAAATTAGGCACACGTTTGCTTTGGAAATCATTATTCTTTCACCATCGTAAGGGTATGTTTCCTCTTCTGGCGATTCATCAGGCTCTTCTATCAAAACTTTCGGTACTATTGTTTCATTAACATAAACTCCATTCTCGGATTGTTTCTCTTCCAAAGGTTCACCTCCTGACGCTTTTTCAGGTTGGTTGTACTTCGACGCCAAGTGCGGTCCGAAAGGCGGATGAGTGTGTTTTGTCGGACGCTCTGTGTAGCCACCCAGTGACGAACTTCTGTCCAATAGCCTAAGAAAGAGATACTTTTATTAACAAAAGTACCTAATATGCACTTTAAAATATACAATTTACCCGTGTAAATGTTTGCCGAAATTCACTAAAGAAGACTCATCGGTTGTCTGTTTTTGTTTCTCCTGTGCCGGAGCATCAGGGTGGAATATTTCAACTCTGCAACAGAGAATCATGTTCATTAGATCGTTTTAATGTTTGAGAATAATCGAATGAAGTACCTCAGCACACCATCTCTTGGCCAAGCATCTTTCACGTTTTCCAAACAAGCGACTGGAGTCCTCAGGAACGTTATATGAATGTAAACCAGAACAAAGAATGCCACAAGAGCCATCAGTAGCATGCACAGTTCAATAACTCGTCTCGCAGGTCTACAATAACAAGAAATTTGAATACTCTTAAGTAAACTACCATAATTCAAACTTACTTAGGAAATATCTGAGCATATGTGACTGCCACTTTGAAGAAGAGTGCATGAAACAGTCTATCCCGAACATTGAGCAGAGGATTCTAGAATTACATCAAAGAATTGAGTGTTCACTAGTTTATGTGACGAAGTTTACAAAAATTATAGTAACCTGGTTTCTGTTCCTATTCTGGTTGTTGTTATTATTATTATTTAAATTATTATTTGTTACATTATTGTTGTTATTGTTATTGACATTTTGTGGCCCGACTCCTCCAGGATTGTGTGTTTGGGGTAACACATTAGCGGCGTCTGCCATTGTCAAATGAAAGACGCACTTTGCCGGGTTGTTTCTATCTATGTAATTCCTGGCAAATGTCTTCACTAATATCTTTAATTAAATATTTTCACTAATCAATGAATCCAAAACACTGTTGTCCCTGAGCTGTGAAGCATTTTCTCTGGACTAACCTGAAATGGAAAATACATTTTTCTCAAACAAAAACAATCGAACAATCGCCTTTGAAACTTGCATAATATTAAATAAAAATCTATGGAAAATCGACTGTGTGCAGTTCGTACAGTACAACAATAACAAAAGTGAATAAATTAACATTTTTTCGATTGCAAAATTTACTCAAAAAAAGAATTTCAAAAAATTTTGTTTCTTGACTGAGAAAAAACAATTTTTCTCTCAAAATTCTTCACTTGACATTCTCTTGAATGCGACAAAAACATGATTTTCCGGTTTCAAAATGATTTTTAATTTCTATAATTGACAAATTTTCAATACCTGCCCTGGAAAATATCAAAAATTCTTCACAAATCCACCAAAAATATTGAAAAAATTTTTTTTGACAGAACTCTGAACTCTGTCATTCGGTCGTTTTCATTTCATTCGAAAAAGTCACTTCGGGCAGCCATGTTGACGTGACGTCAGATGGAGGGAGAAGGAGAGATGGTTTTGGTGATTGTTTTGGTTTAGTTCATGCACAAGCCTGGGACTGTCTTATCGATATCACGATGATTACACTAGCTGCCACAAGGTGACTTCTTGTCTGTTTATACGAAATGTCAAAAGTTTTCTTTGAATTCAAAAATTAACTAGTCATTTTGAAAAATCTTATTTACAAAAATTAACAAATAACAGTCAAAATTATTCTTGGTTAATGGGCTTGGTTTTTACTTAAAGTTTTAATACAACGAGATTAACCCGAACTCACGTGACAGATGGGACTGAGCGATAATCGCGTAAGTCGGGCTATAAAAATGTAATAACAAACAGGCACTCCGTGGATAAGAAATGAATGCATAACAGACAATGAAATGTAGCTATGCATTGATTCCACGCGACAAGGCTGAACATGTACATTAACTGAACAATAGTGTGGGTGCAGTAGGTCTATAATCAATAATCGAGAGTTGTGTGACGCTCAAACAAAAGACGAATCGACGTGATTTGAAAATCGCGTAAGTCGAGGTATTACTTTATTTTAATTAGTTTAGTTAAAAGTAGCGTTTAAAATAAAATTTCTGGAATATATAAAATTCAAAAATATTTTGTGAATGAGAGTTGTTTGTCAGTTTGCAAACACAATTTGACGCGGTCTCATCCTGAACCAAAATGGGCTGTGATGATTCTACTTTCAAGGTTCCTCTGGTCATGATCTTTTACAACAGGTCATCTGCTACAAAGTACCTCTGGCTATTATTTTGTTCCCTCTTACAAATTAGAATGCCACAAACATTTATGAAGCACACACAAAACAATGACGATGAAATTTCGAAGAGTTTCCAAGTTTGTTTAGCACAATCAGATTAGGATAGAAAATGCTTCAGTTGGAAAATGCTAAGTCATTACAAGGATAATAAGTCGACGGTCCTAAGTGTTGATAAAAGAGCAATTTTTATTATTTTCCTTGTAATTAAGGACTTCACAGACAGGGTACCTCATTAAAGAGTTCTTTTCGTTATTTCTCTTTTCCAAAACTGTGCATATTGCGAGGGTTATGGAACAAGGTTAGATGGTTGACTTAAGAACAATCCTTAACGAAAGTGCAAGGTTCTAGACTTTCAAGACATTGTTTTGTTACAGGGAAAAGCAAAGAAACGAGAACTTTTAGTATTAGAAAATACATTTCCAAGTTAAATTTAAAGCACCCGACTAGACGAAAGGCTGATGAAAGGAAAATACACCAGAATAGGTTCCTTTGAAAGCCTGCAACACAAGGAGTTCATGATTTATACTCATCAAAAATGGCTATCAAAAGAAGGCAACCATTTTTTGTTTTTCCCTCAAAGGGGAGAAGTTAAATTTTTACTCACGAACGACGATAAAAAGTCGAGGTTTAGTTCAGTTAAATGTCAGAGAAAGTTTAATTTTTATATTCCACAAGGACTCGTTTGAAGGAAAATGTTCAGCCTTAAAAATTTCCTCAAATTACTTAACGAAATGTTGATTTCAAAAAGTTTTGTGGAAGTTGTGGAATGATGTTAAATTTACTCTTAAAAATTCCATAAAATTAAAATTAATTGACTACGAAAGTGTTAACGATAGTAACAAAACTCAAGGACGATTGTAATCACTCAAGATGGTGAAACGGGAAATTTCACTAGCAGAAACAATTTCACGCTCACGACTCACTTCAATTAATCCTGTAATGAGGTACTTCTGTATTGCGCTACAGAACCTACACAATCTTGTATAGCTGCAATATAAACTTTAATACGTGCCTGAACTTTACATCTGGCACAGAGTCCTTTCTGGGACGATTTCAGGTGAAAACAAACTACTACATTTTGTTGGTTTCCTAAGGTCATTACTACGAATTGATTATTTTTACTTTATCTTCTGCAGAATTTTAAAATTTTAAAGCGAAATCTAAAATAAGTATTCCATGAGTAAGACAGTGGAGAAGAAGGAATCCTTAATTTACAGTTGTCCCCAAAACAAACATCCCAATTACGAGGATAATTGACACAAATTTCATGAGATTCAACGAGGAAATTGCATTCTCCACACTTCACTTAACAAGAATGCGCTTTAAAAAAGCTTCAAAAAGCTTTGCTTTTCTTCTCATCAATTGCTCTTCCAAATTTAAAGCTTTACCAAAAATCAAAGCTCCACGAAAATGAAATCAAACAAGAAAAAGCCATCCTTAAGGATCTAGTGATTAACTGATTTCTATACCCCTCAGTCCGTATTTAGTAATAATTCATTTTTCATTTAGCTTTTGTCCCTTATTTTTCTGGTCATTGATATTCAATGAGGGACAGAAGAGAAATTTACTACCAAGATGCTGACTAGACATTTTTTCTTCCAAACTAATAAAGAATGAAATTAAAGGGAAAGATGACTTGCACCTTTAGAAAAGTTGAAACGTGAGATGTTTGTAAAGAAAAAACGACTTATATAAAATATAAAAATCCTTAACCACCATGGAGAAAAGGGATGAATATATAAATAATTTTAAGACGAAATCAAGGACTACAGAATCAACCTTAAGAGGTTGAAGGAAATTTTTTTTTAAGAAGCTTAATTTTTCCCAGAATCAAAATGTCGGACGTAAACGAGATTAAAATATTTTTATATTTAAGGAAACGGAAATGATTTGAATGAAACCAACGAAAAACGTGAAACATTTCATAGGTTTAACTCTTCAAATGCGTATTGCTGACAGATTTTGAAACATTTCAACTGTATAACACTTCAATTGAAAATTGGCTAAGATTTTGAAACGACACAACGACGGTGACGATTCTTTTAAGGATAAACGAGAAGATTTTGTCGTTTCTTGTATAACACGCTTAAAATATATTTTATTCTATGATAAGATGGAAAAAAATTATATTCATGTCATGTTTCAATGTTAATAAAGCAGATTCCGTAAAAAGACAATAAACGGAATCAAAGTGGAAGACTGTAACTTGTCTTTTTATCTATTTAAGCACGAAGACGAAGACGGAAAAAAATGTAGATTCTAGTACAAATACATAGGAGATGAACGTAGAAAGAAAGAAATATCCTTAAATCGAATTTTACTATGAATATAAATTGGTCTACTTTATGTCTCATCCCCTAACTGGATACTTATACCAATTTTTGTATTATGTTGCTTACAGAATTTTTACTGTCGCATTAAATGTATATTTTTAAGGATGCGCTTTGGCGTTTATAAAGGACAAAGAGATTTTCTCAAAGACATTTCAATTTATATTAAGATGCTTGATAGGTTTTATTGAACACGATACAAGTTTTGACTCAACTTGAAATCTCTTTAACCAAGTGACCTGAAGACTCAATTCGTGATTAGTAATATTACAATAAAATGAACCGAGAAAAAGCTATATCCAGCCAAATGTGAAGTCTTCTTTTATCCACTCCATTAGCTTTGAACTGTTAAAAGCACAAAAAATTTATTATGTTAAATATTCAAGAAGGGTAAGGTTTCAGGAATAAACCGATAATCTTTTTATTGAATTTTATTTTTTCTTGCTGTTGTTTGAGTTCTTTTTTATTCTACCCGAAACCTAGATTAACATAATTTGGTAATTTTGCTGTTCGTTTAGCGTATGGAATTCATGTTGAAGGGAGTTTCATGTGTTATTCTTTGTAATAAAAGAGGATAGCGTCGTAATGTACCTACACAAGCCTGAAATTCAAAATGTTGAAAAGTTAAATTTTCTCATATAAACATATGAGTATGTATCTGATATACCTAGGTAATAATATAAGCAGTATTTGATCGTTAATTGATATCGTATTTAAAATACAAAATTTTCCAGACAAAAATAAATAATTTTGAAAATATGTTAAAGTAATAAAGGGACAATAAATTTTTCCATAGAACGATTCCAAGTCCGTTCCGTTTGCAGCATTTTCTAGTTAATAGAATTTTAATCAATTCAGTAGAAAGTAAGGTAACTTAATTATTACCTAATGATAAGAATCTTAATTGAATGAACGATTGGACTTGAGAAAGTGTCGTTTATATATTTTCTCTATGAATGTAGATTTGTGAATTGTAAATTTTTCAGTTCAACATTGAATGACTTAACTCACGTAGAAAATGAATTATTTTACGGCATCTAGCGCAATTGTTATTCAATTTATTTGAATGAAGTGAAAATTTATATTCGATTTGAAGTAAATGAATTGGAACTGAAACCGACTCTATTTCTTTGAGGGATTCCCTTTCAACGACAATTCTTGCCTTAATGGAATTTTCTTGTAATTGATTTGGATGAAGAGTGGAGCTTATGAATTCATAGAGGGAATGGATTAAATTCATTCAGAGCACGGATTCTCGGTTTGATGTTAGTTGAAACATGTTGACCTTATTACAGTTCTGCCCACAATAACCAATTTTACTTAAAAAGTGAAACTTCATTTCATAAAAGATTTGACACGATTCTGTTGATATTTCCAAATCTATTAAGAGTGTAGTCATGAATTTAAGTGATATGAATTGAGAATAAGTCACTTTTCAATTTGAGGTATAAAATAGAAAACTGAGATAAAAATTGTGGTTGATGTTTGGTCAAACGTTTTGTTTAGTACCTTGCAGCATTCCCTGTAATTTATTCAATTTTAAATCCAAAGATACCTTACATATTTGTATGAAACCAATTGCTCCGTATTAAGGACAAATCAGGTCTTAATTTGGAACATGAAAGATAGAATTAAATCTGTCTGATGTTCCTATTTATAGATATAAATATGTAGGTATCAAAGATACTGAAGCTTTTTACAAATTACGTTTCAGCATACATTCGTTTTGTAGAATTCCTTTAGCATTGGTACCTTGGAAACTATATGATGAATGTGAATAAAATTAACTGAAACGTATTAAGAACCAGTCAAGCGTTAATTTGAGGCACCAGTCTCTAAGTAATTTTACTTAAATGAAATTTCTCAGTCCCACGATTTGAGGCACATTCCATTGAGATTATTAAATTGGAAAAACTGTAAGACACATGGGGATTGCCAGAGAAATCCCCCTAAGCATGATAAATTTCAGGAGATCCCCAAGCAAGTTGAGTCTTCACGCACTAGTAACTAGTAAGAGCGTCATCATGTGTCCAAATAAATGACCCTAAATTTTCTGCATCACCGGAAACGGTCAATGCACTCAAAGCGAATAAAGGGAGAACTTCCAGAAGTTGCAATTATTTCTTATTTTATATCATTAATATGAATTAGGGATGCCAGTGATCCAAGTCCGGGTAAATCCAAAACGAACCCTTGAATGGCCGAGACATAATTGGTTTGGGGATGTTTTTGTTACCGAGTCGAATAAACTCGAAATGCTCCCCTAAAAGCTAGGGGACGTCAAAGTTTCCCCCAATCGGGTATAGTTCAAGACGATCAAAGGAATCTTTTCATGTCCCTTCAGTAAGATGAAAAATTGTAAAATAGGGTAAGACTGGATACAACTGCGTTGAAAGAAACACAACAAACTGCCCTTTTTTCGAATTGAGTCCTTTTACGAAAAATACCCTCCAAACCAATGAGACAAAATATAATTCACAGATTAAAAGCAGTACACGAATGTTAGGCCAATGTTATTTAACGCCCTTGAATAGCGTCAGTTGTGGTTGATTAAATTTACTAATAGTATTAAGTTTTTGGTTGTGTATTTGTATGTTTTGTCAAATGGTGCGTGCCAAATAATGTTTGGGGCTTTTTGATAAAAGAGACTGTTAATGAGTTTTACATCGTTACGTAAATTTTGTTTAGTATATTCATGAGAAAATCCCTATTTCTTTGTTACTATTTTGAGGGAAGTAATTAGATTTGAATTAAAAGGAAACGATAATATCATTTTAGACACAACGCGATTCAACGAACCAACAAATTAATTTCCAAATACGAACGGAAATTCTGTTACCTTAAAACGGGTTTCATGACACACGATCAAATTTATTAGGGAATGTTCACAAAAGACTTTTGTGTCATCCACCTATTAACCATTTGCAAAATTACATGTTTCACGTTGCCTTGTCGACATCTCTTAAACTCAGCAGTTTATGGAGAAAATGAAAGGAGAAAATGTTGAATGCTCGTGACCGGAAATCGAACCACGGACCTTTCGCTTGCTGGGCGCACTGAGCTATCCCGAGCACATTTTCTGGTCCTTTCATTTTCCCATATATTGAGTCGCCACAAGATTAGAGTTTAAACGCCCTCTGTTGGCTATTTGCTAAATTACATAATTCTTTCTTAATCCTGGTCGACATGAAAGAAGTTTGAGGATTAAAAGATTACTCTACCTCCTGTTAATCCAACACTCCTGATATTGAGTCCTTATTTAAACGGATAATTCAAAATAAGTTTTTTGTTTGGGATTTTGAAATGTTTTCTATACAAAAACCATTCAACTTTTCAAATAAAACACAAGTCTACACAAATGAAAATCCTCAGAAAACTTTTAACAAGTCTCTCTTATCTCTTATCAATCCCTACCACCTTCACCCGCCAAAAACAAGAAAGACGGGAAACTTTTTAAATTATATAAGACACGAATGTTTCAACATGAACATGAAAAGGTGTTATTCAAAGTTTTCATATCAAATACGTCTCTTTTGTATAATCAGTTTAAAATTATAACACTTCCTCATATCCCTATGCTATTGTCCCTGTTTTATTTATAAATGACAAAGTTTCATGTTATTAAATAAATTCGCGTATGTAGACTTAATTCGCTTCGTTAGACACAAAAAGGATCTACTTAAGGAACGTTAATTAGACAAACAACTTGATGTCCTAGAATGGAGTTTACAACTTTGGAAAGTGTTTATTTGAACAGTCACTCTTGAGAAGACTTTGCCTTTTATACACTCTGATAACCATAAAAGCTGTTTGAGTTCATGAAATATAATTTCTAAGGTTTCCCACATTCATAATTTACAAATTCTGAGATAATATTTCATCAAACCTATGAAAACTTCTAACTCACAGCTTTGTCCTTATTTCCAAAACATTTGTCCTTAACCTAAACCAAATTCAACATGAGAATGTTGCATAAAAATTCTTCCCTCTAATGCGAAATATCTTATTTCAAGATAACATCTCAAGTTGAAATTATCCCTTGGAAAAAAGAATGTCCTCCAAGACTTTACCTTATTTTATCATTTTTCCAGGAAAAAGTTTCCTTCAAACTTACGTATACCAGCTTATGCAAATGCTATCCTTTCATAGTATCAACATCTATTTTTGGTATCTTAAGAAGGAAACTCTTTAGAGATCATTTGAATTCAATGGAAGGAAGTTTTTCAAAACTATAAAGTCAACATTCTTATATTTTCCATTCCCTCGAACCAGAAGAAATCAGGGTAAACATCAACGGCAATGAAATTTTGTTAAAAAAATTATCCCTTTTACTTCACAACCAATATCCTTATACACAAAACTGTACTTGATATCACGAAACAAAGCAAATATTTGACTTTATCCATAGTAAATTTTTTATTTATTCCGATATTAGCGTTTTTTGTTCCAAAAATAAAATCAACAAAAATCATTTTAACATGATTTTGTATTTTATATGTAAACTACAAAATTCTGTGCTTCTTTCGGAAGACATCCTGGCGTCGTTTTTGAATTTTCGAGCAACTCATAATACATTATGGTAATATTGTTGAATCAATTTTTGTTATCAAACTATCGGCTTAAGGTAATCTGCAAGAAGATCCTGTTTGTCCTAAGTAAATTAGGAAATTTTTGAATATATAAATCTTGAAAGTAGCACACTCTCCATCCTGGTCTAGACGGATTAGATGATTAGGGATGAGAGACACTACTTTCTCTTGGCGCCATCTGATTTTCTGAACATTCCCTATTAACATATCCCTTATTGTTGGGATTCTAGTTGCCTCTCTAGATAAGTTAGAAGACTTGGAACGAGAGATACTACTTTCACTAAGCGTCATCTCATGTTCTGGATATTCCCTATTAACATATCCCTAATTCCTGAGATCCTAGTTGTCTTAATAAAATAAGGGAATTTTTGAATATATAAATCTTGAAAGTAGCGCAATCACCCTCCTTATCTAGATAAGTTAGAAGACTACTTTCACTTAGCGTCATCTCGTGTTCTGGAAGTTTCCTATTTCCATTATCCTTGTTACCCTAATTACGTTAAGGGATTTTTTGAAATACAAATCTTAGAAATAATGCAGTTACCCTTTTGGTCTAGACGGACTAAATGATTTCACGCAACGTTAGCTGGTGTTTTGGACATTCCTTACTCACATATCCTTTACCGAAATAAGCTTCATATCGATTTTGTGATTAAGTTAAGGAGAAAGTTTTATCGTAAGCGAAAGGACTTTCACTTAGTTGAAAAAAATGTAAATTGCAGCTAAGAATAGGACAGGACAAGATGAATATTATGAAAGACAGGAAGTTATTTGATAAAGGAAACTTTGTTCCTCTTTTATCATAGTTATGTATATCTTCATGAATATATCTCTATTCAAACAAATCACTTTGGTATGACATAAAACTAAATTCAGATAAAACAGATTACACTGTTGTAAATATTGTTATGCGAGCAGAGAACTTTCATCCGATTAAGGAGCTTTTGTAATGCAACTCATTTTAGGGTTTCTTCCCTTAAAATTATATATTCATAGATCCAGATGAATTTTATCTGACTACATCAAGGAAAATTGATTTGTTGCAAAGATTCTTCAAAGTGTGTCACTTGTGTATCCTTTCTGTGATAATCCACAATCTATGGAAGTCCTTCTTGGAATCTCAGATCAATACCACATTTCTCCATCTCTAAACATCAGCAACAAATAACTCCACATTTTGATTATCCTAGAAAGGACATAAAATCCACTTTATATAAGTGTGTAACTCATCCTAACTCGTACAAACGACTGAATAAGAAAAAAATTAAATCAGCGAAAAATTCACCAGGATAATTGCGGCTATAACACACAATTTACGTTGTTTACTGTTCCATTATACAAACACGCGTTACAGGAAGCCTACAGATTTGAAGGACTTCCAAAAAGGATATAAAATAATTTTATTAGAACGTTCATTGTCCTTTAAATTCTTTCGTAGAAACTGTTTTCGAAACCAGAAGTTCTCTGTGTTTCACGTTTATTTCATTTTATGTACCAAAAGCTTTTACGGAATCATCACATTTTGCAAATATCATTTTTAATAAATTCTAGAATAAATAAATTTTATATGTTTTTTTTTGGTTAAATTTATCGACAAATTCTGTGTTTGTATTGAATTTCATTTTACGATGAATCAAATGCATTAAAATTCAAATTTACACGTGTTTCTGTTACGCTAATATCTAAATAAAACATCACAGAACCTATTGGAGTGAATCGTGTTTTACATAATAAATTTTGGTATTTTAAATGTATCCTTTTTGGATTTCATATACATATATCACGTACAATACCATGTTGGTCGAATAATTAATGAACAGGATCATGTGTCGACGAAAATCAAAATTACAGTCGATTGATCGAACACGATTGAATTTCGAAACAACAGATTGTGAGAGAGGTAGAAATACATTACATGATTATCATTGTATTTGTCACACTCCAATGAGCTTTCTAAATTTAAGCTTCTATATATTCGGAAACATTTATAGAAACTAATTCAATAATTTGATATCCGATTAAAATTTCTAATTCAATAAATTTCCCAAAACACTTCAATTAGAAGTGCTTATGATGAAAGATAATGACACGCGACAGATGACAGATAAAGCTGACATTAACAAATAGTAGTCATTCACATGTATTGGTGAAATCCGAAAATAAATCGCTCAATCAACAAGCATTGCTTGACCTGGGTTAACTGAGTGAATCAAATGAATTGAATGAACTGGATAAACTGGTTGAGTCGGGAAAACTGATTGAATTGAATGGTGTGGATGAACTGAATGAATTAAACGAAGTGGTGGATCTGGCGAAATAGGCCGAGGTGGAAAAACTATGCAAGCTAGATGAACTAGTGAATTGTTAGGTGATCAAAACTTGAACTGCACTTCTAATAATTTGACACTTTCCATACGTCGCATTATCCTCTTACTGTAAATTTAACCCACAGATCCTACAAGGAAGATAAAAAGCAATTTCGTTTTAGTACTGTCAGGAAGACACAAAAGAAATTGCAGAAATTAATTGACTAAATGTTTTGTTCGTTTACCCATAGAAGCTTATTGGAGCTACTTCCCCATTCCGGTAAAAATACAATTACAATTACAGAGCAACACCCAACATAATGTCTTGCAATTGACCATGGCCAGGATTAACGTTGAAAAAACCTTCCATTTAAGGTGGGCCCATAACGACACGTTGACTTTTAACTAACCTGAATTGGTTTCTCACATAACGATTAGACAGACCAATAAAGTCAACAACCCTTATCCGACAATAAAACCCAAAAATCTCGTTGGGCTGGAATCCGGAATTCAGAATACGGACATCGGAATCCGGCATTCGGAAAAGAGAAAAAAGGGAACATTCAATGTTTGATTTTTATACGAAGGCATTTAAAGTTTAAGGGATTTTATTTTTCACCCTTTATGGGTTTGGCCCAACCATCACGAATGATTGCACGTAAATAAATCTATTAATTTTAAGGAAAGGTTGAGGTGGAATTTTATTGGATCAGGAGTAAAAATTGTCCGGCATTTGATAGACATTCCTTTACATCCACAATCCAAAGTTCGATAAAATATTTTCCCCCCACATAACACGATCCTTTTTTTCATTTTTAAATAAGTTCATTCTAATCCTTGAATACACTTGGCACCATTAAGATTAAGCAAATCCTGTGATGAACCTTAAAAATCAATTCCACAAAAATCATGAATTTTCTAATAAAGTCCTTTTCAAACTTAATTTGAAAGATCCTTTTTAATCCAACCCAAAATACATTGATTCTAAATTAATTTTAGCAATGAATTGAAAACCACAACATAAATCTACCTGATGTAGCACCAAAGAGATTCTAATTACTTTAATAAAAGCTCCTTTAATACACGCAATCAGGATATGAAGGAATGAAAATGGAAAATGGTGGAGAAAATTGTTGAGAAAATGGTCGGCAGAAAAACAATTTTGTGAACAAAAGTTATTTATTACAAAAACATTCCAAACACAATGTTGTCCTTGGCATCCTATTTTAGTTGAAAGTTTACTAAAAGTCACAAGAATCGTTTCACTGGAAAAAGAGGATCCAAGGACCAAAATATGGTGGAAATGTGGAGTTTGTGAAAAATGTGTCGTAATTTAGTCGAAATGTTGCAAAATCCTTTCATTTTTGTCCTTAATTCGAGATAATAGGTAGTGTTGCTGTTGGAGAATGACACAAAACGCCTCGTGATGTGGCTCTAAGTGATCCTGTAAAATGTGTATACATAAATATTCTTCCCATTACAGGCGGCAGGAAAGGAACATCAAAGGATCTGTTCCAAACGTGTCATAATGCAAATAATTGCGACATGCTTTTAATGGTCGGATGGAGGAGATGGTGACACGGAACCGTGACTCAACAGGACTACTTTCTCTAATACAAAACATCTTCTAAAGAAAGGAAAAGGACAACCTGAATGTCTGGTTGGAAGGAATCCTTACAAATCACTGACTTCGTGACGAACTGGTTGTATTTACAAATACAAAGATACCACCAAGAAATGAATATTCTCAATGACGAAACGTTTTATAGACTAAGAGTCCTTATTCTTATATGGGAATTGTTTGGTACAGTGATTAATGATGCCTCTGCATCTGGCGCTGGTTGTGATGGTGGTGCTGGTGGAGGTGTTACAAGGATATCCACTCGTTGTTACTTCAGCTCTACATTTTTCGTATCTGTTGCTCTTTCCATAAATTCACTTTTGTGCCATAAAAATTCCTGACTGCATAAAATTTTTAAGAATGTGGTAATTGCTATTTTTACGCTCTCTCAAGAATGCAGTATACAAACTTTTTCTCAACGCGGAAGCCATTTTGTAATTGAAAGTGTGACGTTTCACAAAATGGATTTCAGTTTTTTCACTTTAAAACGTCCTACTTCTGCTGATTTGATAATTGAAGAATGTCCTGGTTAAGGATAATCGATTGTACGTGGATAGAAAGTGGCACATAATTCAGGATGTCTTCATAATTTAAGGCTTCTGAAGATATAAAATTGACTTGCAGTTTTGAAAAATCCAGGAGACATATATGAAACAGAAATGTATTTCCCTATTCAAGCCGCAAACATCAGAAAGCTTAAACCATTTTCTGGCTTCCGGTTAAGCAAATCTAACACTTTTGAAATTGTTACAATGTCCTGCAGCATCAACAAGGAGTTAAACATGTAAAAACCACATTGACCACAAGATTTTAAGTGCTATAACACAAAGGATGGGACTAAAAATTCATTCGAATGGAATTTTGATTGCTTTGAAACAATTAGTATCTACATTTTTGAATTTTGTTTATTACCATTTACAAGGACATATTCAAATGCAGTTAGAGTGAAATTGTGTTGAACATTTATTCTCTAGCACCTATTCCATTTTGTCGCCATAAACTGTTGACTTCCTGTTTGTTAATGGCGACAAATATCGTTAACACATCCACCATTATACTGTGTTCGGTGATAGTTTTGTATAGTGTACGAATAGTACTGGCGCAAAGGATGTTTAAAAGTAACATCAACATTGAATAACAAATTGTATGAACATATAAAAGCTTCTACAGTGTAAATGGTATCGGAAGTTGAAAACATTTTATGGCTTAAGTGTTCGAAAAGTGTTTAGATGACATCGTATGCAAACATGGTGATCCTTTGCAAAAGAATCCTTCTTCTACATTCCCCTGTTGTCCTCCTCCTGTAGTTGTTCAACAATGTCATACAGTGACGAATGTAAATAATTTATGTAATTAGTATGTTTTATCCTCTTAAAGATCACACGTAAGTGTGAACAATAAATCAAAATTGAAATCCTTGTTTTAAACAAAAATTATTTTAAAATCCTGCGAAAGGATATGAGATTATCTTAAATTTTCATGTGGCCTAGTGTCCTTGTTCTGCTTTGAAACGCCCTAATTACTGTACACACGCTGCACGCGTTAACCAATAATTCATAGGAAATGATTTCGTCCTTGTGTGCACGTCCTTAAAAATTCAAATTTCTAGTTTTTCACCAAGGTAAGGTAAACACACGTGAATTTATTCCATGATTACACATTTGCATGCGATTGTTTTCTTGATATGTTTATTGTATCGAAAGGATTCAAATTATCCTTGATTTAAGTGGTCCTATACAAGTGTAAGTGTCGTATTCTTGTGTTGCGTGAATTACCACATTTTATAGATTTATTGATTTCTAGTCCTTTCTAACTTAAGAAATCAATTGAAAAACACGTAACAATACATTTTTAATTTTGTTTGTAATTTTATTAAATTATTTTTGTGCCAATTGTTCTTTATACTCGAAATGAATCAGGACGAATTCAATTTGAAGCCATTGCCATTTAAATTTTAATTAATTTAATTTATTTTGTGATAAAATGAGTTCATAACTTATACAAATCAAATAACGACACTGTTGAAAATCAAGGAAACGTAAAACGTGACAGCAATTGACATCAAAAGATACTGGAAGACTCCGAAGGTGGGGATTCACAACGGAAAATCTCTGCAGAGAGTGCGAAGAAGAAGAGACACTTGAACATCTACTATGTTTTCTTCCATTAGAACAGATACTCATACTTGGAACATAGCAGACGCAGATACGCATGAGAAGTCCCTTAGGGCAGAGAGCAAACTAAGAGAGTGTTAGGGAGTGTCAAACAAGTAGTTGCACTCTACCCTCACTAGCCTAACCTACTAACGAATTAAAGATGAAATCAGTTGAGAACCACATAAACCATGAAATTAACTAATTAGTTAAATAACGAATGAAGAATTACAAGAACCAGATAAGAATACATTTTGGTTTTTATTTGAAATTTTAATTTTGAAAAAATTCTCTAAAAATATTTCAATTTTAACTAATTTAATTAGTTTTTGGAAAATTGTTTTCCACAACCAACAATAAATCAAGGACGAATTCCATTTTGTACACTTTAGCTCCTGTGGAAAATTCATTCGATTTAAAATTCAAAATTAAATTTATCCCTTTATGTTGCAACTGCAATTGAAAAACTTGCAATAAAACTAATTAAAATTAATTAAAATAATAAAACCAATTAATTTCCACTTAACTAACTCGAGTATTTTGTATTTGACAATAAACATTTTTGTGTTATAAATGAATTAATAAAAGGACAACAAAATAATTAGAAAATACAAAAGTTCATGTCGAATTGAAAAGTTTTTGTGCATTGTTTTGATCTTATATAAAATTATATATAAAAGGATTTGTTGATGTCCTTGGGGAATTTCCAAACTGATAAATTTGCGTTAAGGATTGCCATTCCTTTGCAGAAATATTATAAAATTTATTGCTTGTGCCCTTTTTGTTGTCAGGACTGCATCTCGGGATTTATGATTTAATCCACAATGCTTTGTTTACTAAAGGATTTTAATGAATTGCTTTCTTTGTCCTGATATCCTCGAAGGACATTCAACCATTCTAGTTGTGAAATATTTGATTTTGCAGGACACATATCAAAAATTCAGAAAGATGTAAAAGTAATAAATGTGCACCATTTTGGATTTAAGCAATTAAGAGTGATGATGCAAGGATACAGGATCCATGCGAACCAAAGTGTTTATGTGCACAAAATCAATAACTGCAGATGAACCCGGAAAATAACCCGGCAAGTAGAAGTAAACCCTTATCCTATATAAGATGGAATCCCATAAACTTACGAGAGATGATCACATTTACATGTCCATGCAAAAACATGAAGGACTCAAAAAAGGATACTAGAATTGTAACATAGTTTTCAAGCATCGATTGAGTACTTGTCGAAACCCTCATGATCCTGTCGTCCTTACGATTTTTATTTTCTAGTCATGGATTTGATGACAAAACTTTCTTTTTCGTCCTTATTTCATTTCGAATAGAACTCATTTTATATCCCCGAGGACGATTTTGTTGTAATAGCTTTGCTTGTATGTGGTTGTGCTTTCGTAATTTTGTTTCTTGTGTGTAAATGATACATTTCCAGAAGAAAACTTTCTTGACAGCTTCTGTTACATTCCTCCTTCATTTTCTATTAAGGACTATCGAGTTTATTGAACTTATCCTGTCTGGAATTCATCGGGATATTGGAACACTTATTCGAACAGAATTAATCGAAACGGATGTTGTTATCGAATGTCAGTCACAAGGACTGAAAACTATTCGAGTGAAAATGTTCGAAATGTTTGATTTTAATTAAAATAAAATGGCCTTTCTAATGATTAAACAAAATGGATGCGTGCTTGGTTTTGACATTTGGTAGAAATTGTATTTTTGCTTAAGCTCATTCTAAAATGAATGATATACCAAAATGAAGGAAAGATGTCGCTGCTGGCAATTGAATTATGAACTGAGGAATTCTCAAATTCGATCCAAGCTGATTATGCGTTATTCAAAAAGTTAAGTACAGTTGTGGCTGTCTAAGGATTGAATTTTCACAATTATTCAAGTTGGAGTTTTCCTTTTGTTCTTTCAAATGAAGTAGAGATGTCGCTGTAGATGGTTGAGTTCATCTCCATATCATCATTGCTTACCGTTAATACTTAAAAACCTGAAGTACAGATGCGGAGGACATCCTGAATTGTTCATGTTTGAATTATCGTTTTGATCATTCTTATAAAGTAGATATGTCGTTGCTGACAGTTGAATGATGAATTTAGGAACTATTGGGCTTGAATTGCAGTTGTTATATTCCACATTGCGTTTTTAACAACACGAAGTAACAATGTCACTGATAGTTGATTCAAAGAACTTCAAACTCAAACTGAATTTCTTCATTTAGTCCATTTTACATAAAATGAAGTAGAGATGTGGCTGCAGACAAGCTAGTCGCGAATTGAAGAACTCAACCAGTGATATTCAAACACCGTGTTCTTCTTTCATGTTTTATCATCTTTCATTCTACAAAAATATGAAGTTGAGATGTTAATACGGCAAATGTAAGTTTTACTATCTAATGAAATAGAGATGTCGCTGTGGACACTTGGATAGTTAATCAAGGAATATAGGTATATAGGTAAAAATTAAAACTCAAATTTTGAATTTTCTCATTTGTATTTCAATTAGTGTTTTACAAATCAGTTTCATGTTGTTTTTAGGAATTGACATTTAATTGTATTTTTTTGCTCATTTTTATTTTAAGTTTTTATCATTTTAATGTTTTTCAAATATCTATTATTCCGTGTTAAGTGTGTCATTTTAGTGATCGTAATCTTTATTGTATTCAATTGCGCGTTACATTTTCACAATGGTGATTTCTAAAAAGGGTTTATTCGTTAACTTTTTATTTAAATAAACCTCGTGTTTTAGCGTGTATCAAAAACCATAATGTCGATGTAGCATTTTGTTTGTATTAGTGTTTTAAAATAAATAATTCATTATATTATCAATTATCACCACACACTATTCGTAACACCTTGCAGCTCTTATACATTTAAAATGAAAAATCTATTTTACAGAAAACATAAAACAACATTTTCGTTAATAATAATTGAATTGAAAGCGGAGAAATGAATATTTTCATATTTTCGTATTTCTTTAAATTTATTTATTTACTTCTCCTTAAGTTTAAAAATTATTTCTTCAGCTTCTGCTGTCTGTCTTCAATCAATCATTACACAAGTTAACACAATTTCTTTCTGCATGTGACCATTTCATTAAATTTACTTAAAAATTCTTTTTTCATTTTATTATTATTATTATTATTATTATAATTATTATTAAATTTACTCTTATTTTTATCTTCCATATATATAGACTTCACTTTTTTGTTTCATTTACCATAAGATCCTATTTCATTTTCAATATATATTTATTTATTTTATATAATATAATTTTCATTCATCCATTCATTTTTATAGTTATTAATTTAAAAATTAGTTTGATTTTAATTTTATTATTTTTTTTCCGTACAAAAAAGTCACCTATACATACATATATATTTTTCTTTAGTATTTCTTTTAAATTAATTTCTCAATTTATATAATTAGTTTTTCTTTATTCACTATTAACATCATATCGTAGGTCCTAATTTCATTTATTTTTAGATTGTTATTTTCTTTTGTTTTGCTCATTTCAATTGATTTAATTTTAATTTACTAGAATTGTTCGTTAATTAAGACCGTCAACTGAATATTTTGTTAATTATATTTTTGTTAAATTGAATTCTTGGATAGAACGATTTGTTTCTCTTTTGTTTGGTAATAATCACGCAGTTTATTTGTGTTAGTAAACTTCAAACGAAAGAAGGGTGCAATCACACAAATTACACTGTTCATTGAAAGGCATACATTGTTTTTCGTGAATTTTTATTCAAACAAAAAAATTCACTACTTTCTTGGAGCGGCAAACAACTGCAAATACAGATTTCGATACAGATTCCATTCTACTACACTTACAGCTTAATGCATACACAGATCGAACAAGAACTGGTTATGCTTCGAATTTTCGATTTTTATTCTCGATATATTTTATAGTTTTTGTTTACCAATTTGCTGCAGATACATTTCCTTCACAAATTTATTCCCGAAGAAAGTAGTAAATTTCATTAATTGACTTTAATTAATTTTTGAAGATACTCTTTTAAATAAAGCATTAAAACATTTATAAATATATATATATATTTTTAAAAACACAACATTTCACTTAAAAAATTTTGTGTCTGGTGTGTATATGTGTATTTTGCATTTGTGACAGTGTTAGTGTTGAATTGATGCATTTCACTTATATTCTACTACATACAAACGCATTAAAAATTGGGAAAAAATTAATTATTTAAAAATATGTTTCATCTTAATTAATTAAAAAATTTAAATTAAAATATTTAATTTTTGTAGCACTCCACAAAACCAATTAACTAGATTTCTTACTATAATTGTGTTAATTTTTTTTCTGTTTTATTTTGATCGTGATGTGATGTCACTTCTAGCAATATTTTATTTCATTTTTTTGTTAAATTTTTTATTTTTAATAAATAATCCTTTTTACAAACATAAAAATAATATTCAAAACTATATAAGGTGTTTGAGTTGTTTTTAATTTTCAAAGTATTCCAACTTCAACATTATGCGCTGTACCCAGCGTCGCTGGATCAAGGTTCAATCTTACCTCACCAGCAAGGACTATTTCTGATATGCATCCAATGATGCCAGTGAAATACCTCCTACGCGTGTAATACTGGACATCTGGCATTCCGCCTGGAAAATAATTTTAATTCTCATAACCTTTAACATAATTCTGGTTTATTTTTAAATTCAATAGGGAAGTTTTTCATTGAATAAGAAATACAAAATCGATCAAATCCACTTACCCACAAATAGTCCAGTGTCTGTATTGAGTTGCCTTAATTTGCCAGGTGACCTTTGAACTACAGATTTCCTTCCATCAACTTCAAGTGATCCATCTTGAAGGTTTCTGAGTGAATAAGGACGCAAAGGATTGAATTGAATGCAAATATTGGTATAAAATAATATACCTAATAGCTCTAACCCGATGCCATAGACCATCACTAACCCGTGTGCTATTGAATTCGATATTGATCTCACCTGACCCGAGGTTATATCTCAAATGAAGGTAACTGGTAAAATGGGATGAAATGCAAATTGATTTTTATTTTCTTATATAGAAAGTAGATTTCGAATACTAACCCATTCTCAATGCCCAATGATAGAAAGTCATCACTGTCAAGTGCACTCTGTCGTCCTGACCAAAGGATAACACCATAATTGGAATGCGTCTTGAAGCGTAAATTCAAATCAATTCTATAGCTAATGATTTGGCTCATTGTCTCAGCATCATTGTAGTGGAAGTAACTGTCAGTTCCAGTAAAACACGCTCCATGGCTACGACGGAATGCGGACATTCCGTAATTCTCTTTAGCTCGAATATCATTGCTATTCTTCATAATCCTTTCCATATCCTGTATTAGTTCTCGGGTTTGAAAATCAGTTGCCCCATTCATGTAGTCAGTGATTGAGGATTTGTTTATGTCCTTGTCTTCATTATTATGATTATGATTTTTGTCCGGACTCTCAACATTATCACCTTTCGTATTATGATTGTTTCGATGAGGATATTCCCTTTTTCTTGAAGTGACTTTTCCTGATTTTGATTTTGTTATTTCCGGTTCTTCCATTGACAATAATGATGATGATGATTTGAAGTTGGGATAATCATAATTCCCATCATCACTGATGTAGTCTAATAGATCTGGTTGTTTGTGTTTGTGTATCAAATGTCTTGAAGTTTTAATGAGTGTTGTTGCTATTATAGGGACTTGCTTCCTTGTATCTGTAGATGAATGTGATGATAATGGTGCTAATGATAGGAATTCCGTTGATGACTTTGAGGATGGCATGAATCTTGGTCTTGTTTGATGTTTCTTCCCTTTTAGCTTTAACGTATCCTTTTCGTGTTTCAACAAACGTTCAGTGTCCACTGACATGTATCGCCCCACAACAGTTTTGACACTTCTAGCCGGATTATTGTCCTTAAAATTAATTTTTTTCTTTTTGTTATTCCTTGAGGCCGGAGTTGTACTAGATTTGTGGATTGGTTTTATTTCGTACAAGTAATCAACATAGTCCAAATTATCGTCCTCGTCACTGTCCTCGGGATCTTCTCTACTATCACTACTACTACTACTACCACTACTGCTATTGTCACTTGTGTCGTCATCCTCATTCTGTTCATTGTCCTGCTGGCTGTCCTTTTGGCTCATTTCTAGTGGATACACATTTCGACTTTGACTTTGGACAATTGGATCATCTCTTTGTTGTTGTTGAATGAAATTATATTCCTTGTTTACATTAACGACATCTTCCCGGGAGTTTGAAATTTGGTTGTTTCGGTTTCGGTTAGATTGGTGTGGTTCCTGTTGTTTCTCTTGTTCCTGTTGTGCTCGATTTGTTCCAATTTCGATTTGTTTTAAGGGCACTTCCTCTGCTTTGTTGCATTGTGCGTTAAATGGATTACAACGACATTCGTAATTGTCTAAAAGTGGTACACATTGTGCTAAAGGACCACAAGGCTTATCTGCACATGCATGTGGACAATTATCAACATTTGTACCTCCAAGGGCTTCTGATATTATTGATATTGATCTACCGTTTAATTCTACCTGTAAATTAATTTAATTGGATTTAAGTTACATTTGTAATTAAAGGAATTTAGATTTCTTTGAGCAAAGGACAATAGTTTAACCTGAAACGCTTTTTCAGCAATCTGTATCCAGATATCTTTACCACTTTACAACAATATCCTTTTGCCAATATCACATGATAATTATTCACCCATACATAAACGTAAATTTCACTTCAATTAAATTCATATTAAGTCTAGGATATTGTTATCCTTCAGACGAAAATTTTTCCAAATTGCTTTACACAATATGTTATACAACGTTTGATCTAAGATAATACATGACATGTTATTAGGAGATATTACTGAGATATCATGTGTGTTTATGTGTGGGGTTTGTTGTTTCATAAATTTGATTCAATCAAGAGGTGTGTGCTTTATCTTTCATCGCTTGTAAATCAAAGGCTACGAACGGTTCGTGTTTAGTGTAAACTGATTTTGATCCATAACCTTCAACTCAACGTATGGAACCTGTACGTAAAAAGGTTCAGATTGTGATTTTTATTTGAAATATTTTTCATTGGAAGTTCACAGCTCACTTGAAAACTAAATTTGTATTTCCCAGAATTGTTGGACGCCTTACTTTCAATTCAAATTAAAAATTTGTAGAACTCGAATATGGAAATACAATTCCTAGAAGCGACAAAGCAACGTCGAGGTGATCAATTTTGCCATTACTAAAATTTCCATGGAAGTGCCTCTTGAGTTTTAGAAAATCAAGAGGAAATACATACAGCTGGAACTATGTGGCATCGTGGCATTGTTTTTTATCAGGTTATTCGACAAACCCGTAAACTAAAATTAGGAACTTCCCAGAAACTTCGTGAATTGTAACGCGACACCAATTAAACCTGACGTCTTGAAGTAAAAATACTTTAACCACAATTTAGAATGCAAGCAGCAATAGGGAACAACCAACAGTTGTCTGCTATCAAATTAGAAAATTATTTTTTCGTTCACTCCATTTGGGATTTTCAACGTCACATTAACCAACACAATGTCAACAAATTTGAAACGTCAAAATGTCAATTTCAATTTTCCAAAAAATTTTGCCTACACACGTTTGTGATGTGTATCATCGGCATTTAAATTCAATACAAATCGATGGTAACACTAACGACTAACAGATGACGCTTTATGTATTTCATGATTGCTGTGTTTCAAGTATTTAAGAAAAAGTAATGTACGTTCGCGCTGGTGTGAGTGTTCGTAAAAACAAAGTTCTATGATTAACATAAATTAGGTTAAATAAAATTAATGAGAACGCTATGGTACACGTTTATATTATAAATCGACATTTGAATTTAGTTTGATTGAATAAGTTTGCCAACACGCAAGAAAATCTAAAAGTTATTTTACTAAGTTTCCAGGACGAAATGTAAGTGGTACGGAAAATAATCAATATCCTTGTTATTACGAAACGAGCAGGGTAAAGTCATAAAGTATTTTAACAATTCAAGCATGCTATTGTTTCCATGGAGGCCACTTTGCGTGCTGTAGTTGACTCCTTTTTAATAAACTCCATGGCAGGCCAATCTAGAAATTAATCCTTGAAGCTTTCGACTACAGCATTTACTATAAAATGAGCTACACAAACAATTGCTTTCATACCAGTCTTCCAGTCTTCTAGATTTCTAGTTTTCCAGTTTTCCAGTTTACCAGACAAATAAAACGGTGAATTGCATTGCAACGAAATAATCCTTTAAGGACGACGTTGATGACGACCGCCATGGGTGTGGTGCTGGTGGTAGTGGGTAAGGACGAGAACAAAAGATTGACTTTAAAGCCTTTACTCAGAATTGTATCTTAAGCTTTTAAAGTTATATCCTTCTCGCAGGCATGTGTGTTTGCGGTTTAGTTTCGCACGAACACGTCACAACCGCTGTAAAATAACCGTTCCATTAATTAAGGTATATCTACGTGTACATAATGCAGACAAGTACCAGGTACTATAATGTAAGTAACAATTTCATTTACAACACAAACATGAAACATAGCTCGAAACGAGTGAATTTTATTTATGGTACGATGGAAAACTTCCGGAATGATGAATTAGCGGAAAACTGTTTCCTGCTACATTGGAATAACGGGAAAAATTTATTCCAACTTTCAACTGTAGCAGTACCAGTAACTGGAACGTGTGTCATTTATTAATCAAAGTGTATAATGAAAGGCTTCCAACACTCGAAAATTTCAAGTTTCCGGGATAACATGACTACTTGCTGCAAATGGAAATAAACATTTATTCGTTCTTCGTTATCCTATTTCTCATTTTTCGAAAAAGTACTGGAGCACTGGTACTTCTCTTGTTGCCGGAAGTCGAGACAGTTTGACAGGAAAAAAACAATTAAAAAATAAAAATTTGTTTTTTTGTTCCTTTCAAATGAAAAATGGTATCACGCCTTTCGACCAAAAGTAAAATATTGTTTTTTCAAAACTCATTAATTACGAAAGTTACCTGCTGCTCAGGAATAAAATGGAAATTCATTTAAGGGACTTGCGTGTTACTTAATGGAAATTTCGGAATTTCAAAATTGATCGATGACAGATGCCTATTTTCGGGCGCTTTCAAGTTGTCGCGCTTTGAATTCATTATGACTCATGGAATTTTTGTGTCTCGTGGAAAAGAGATTGACATGTTTACTTGAGGAATATTGCCTATATGGTGTTAGTGATTTTGTCTCAGTGTGAGTGAGAGAGGCTTTCTAGCATGAAGAAGAAATAGTTAGAAGTAAAGTTGTCACAGTATCTAAAATGACATGAAGTGCTTCATGGATGTTTCTTGTTCAAGCGAAACTTCAAAAGCTTCTATATATAATTTCAGTTTGTATCTCTATATCTCAAAGCGATCTGTTCAAAATTACAGAAAGCGTTTAGTGTTTCGCCTCATGAGTTACAAGTGAAAAAATCGACGGAACACCATTGGTAATCCAAGCGTATGACGGAGTTCCGTTCTATTTATTTCTCCAAGCAAAAAGAGAGAATGAAATTGAGTGAGTCACGAGGGAGAGTTTTGTGATTTCCTTTACTTTGATTTTGTAACCAATTTGTCTGGATTGCAAATTATAAATGCAGGATTAGTCGATTCGTTTCGTGGAGTAAGAGAGTCCGTGAAGCAGTTGAGGAAAAAAGCAACGAATTTATTTCAGTGACAGATTGTGTGAAATTCAAAATTTCCTGTTTATTTTTTCCAGTTAAACTTTTAATGACGATTTATGAAAGCTTTTCACCACAATAAGTCACATAAATTTGAAATTATGAAAAAGCATCGTTAGAACTTACTTTCTCGCGAATATAAGAAAAACGAATTAAACAAAAGTTTAATTTGGAAAATTTTGAAACCTAAAAAACTTTTTTATAACTTGACATGAGAAAGAAAAATTCTCATTAACTTTTTAATGATAAAAGCTCCATAGAAGGTGAAACTTTAAAATTTACTTTTAATAACTTGTCTCCCACCTTACATAAATTACAATTTATTCAAAAAATTTGACAACTAACTTGCAGCACGTCAATTGGACTAATTTTAAATTTTATGTCTAGACCGGAAATTGGTGTCATCAAAATTTTATGTGTCACGGAAATGTCATGTGTCATACCTTTTGAATGCATCCAACAAAAGATCCCTTCTCCTTCAAATCCAGCGGCATACTTTGCTCGTTGTGGGAACCTCCCAAATACAAACTGTGCGGCAAAGATAAATGCCAGAATCCATTCGAGGATATTGTCATCACTTCCGGCAGTTGATCAATCTGAAAATAAAAATAAATTTAGATTATCCAGAACTGACACGATTCGAAGGCGTTTCGTGGGATTTTCTTGATTGGTTTCTTACCTTTAAGACAGCCAAACGCGCTGTACGTGAAACTTTCACAGTGTGCCATTGTCCCATCGAAAGCGGATATTCGCTCCTGTAATAAACAAAAGACATTCATGTAAATTACAAAAGTTCTAGAAAAGTTCTGCTTACGCTGCTATTCGTGGCAGACATTTTATTTCGGTAAATTTACTATAAAACCACGTGGTAGCTGAGTAGCTGAATGAAATGGGATGCGCTGAATCAAATAAGAAAATAAAAATTAAGTTCCTTTGGATTTTAAGGAAACTATAGAATTTTATGACGCCATGTTCTTGTAAAAGTTGCGGAAGTTTGAGATTTTATTAGGGAAACCAACCGGAAACGACTTAATTTTTTTTATTAAGAATTTCTGTTTATTGTAAGATGAAATTCGGTATTTTATTTGTGACATTTTCTTGGTAAATGTCCAATAAAGATGAAATTTTAGGAAAGAAACAGGATGTTCATTTGTGTGTTCCCGGCAAATCATATCCTGACACGTGCGTTGGATCAGAAAATATTGAAACTTCACAAGCTTCTAGTCGCGGTTGGAAATAATAGAGAAATTAATTATAGGGAGTTTTTTGGAAACAAGTCTACGTCTTCAATCGCCCGCAGACACACATGCATTCATGGACTGTCAAAATCATGAACAAACTCACATATACCAATGAGTGGATAAGAAAAGAAAGAATTAAAGCTGTCTCACCTGACTAAAGCAGGACCGCTACCCAGATCGAATGCGAACTCAATGAATCCCATGTTGAGTGATAGAGCGATGTAGTCTCCGTACTCTTCATGTCCGCTGTACAAGATAACTCCACTCTCCGCTTCCGGTTTGATGATAATCTGAATTAATATATAAAAATAATTTAATTAAAAGTTTCAAAAGTAATTTAAAACGGAAATTTACTTGTAGCTCAAGCCAAATAAGGGCGCTGTCGCCAAGAGGTGCATATCTCAAGTAGGACGAACCGTTGAAGGATGGAATCTGCAGGAAATAAATCCATTAGAAAAAATAAAATTTTTGTTTTAGGTCAAATCATACCTGTAAGTCAAGTCTCATCTCACACAAATCACCGCCATAGCCTAGTGGACAAAGGCAAACTGCCCCTTGATCGGACGGAAGGCATTTACCTCCATGTCTGCATGGAGATTTTGTGCACTTGTCAGTAGTGCATTCCTCTGAAAAGGAAAGGGGATAATTTATCAAAAACCTTACTTTCGGTAGTAATTGATAGTGTATTTTTAGCGGCCATTAAATTAAAACGACCACCAGTAGTAAATAAGGTTTCTGACATAGAGCAGAAATCTCTGTAAGGCTAATCCGCTTGGCACAAATGACACAAAGTCACGAAGCTTCAAGGAATTAGCCGAGCTATAAAAAAAAGGACATTAAAGGTAGATTAAAGGTAAAGATAAAGCAACATAGACACGCAAAGATTAAGAAGAGAAAAAAAGTTCTTTGACATTTACGTTCTAAGTTTCACAAACAAATCACGTAAATGGTTTCACATGTAGCTTTTAAATGGGGATAATTATATAACCCTCGGAGTGGTGTGTCCCGCATTACACAAAATGAAGGTACTAAAGTGGATAAGGGTTTTTGTAGTTTTTGTTAATAAATTGTGACTTCTGAAAAGTTACAATGGCTTTTTAAAACGCAACCGTTGTAATTAAATGCATAATGGTGTGGTTTGCATTGAATTCCATAATGGCTGCATAATAACCACGAGTTGGAGAGTACTAATAAGTCAAACAAGTCGGTAACTACAGCAATGACATTTGTGACATTTCGGTGATGCAATGCACGGCAGCCACGTGAAGAGACACAAATCTCTTCAGACGAAATGAAGTTATATTACGGAATCATGCATGTCTGTCTTTGAGCGTGCTCGTGTGTGTACATTTATAATGTATTTCGTTTTTCCTTGTGTGCCACGCATCAGGTGCGTGTGGTTCCTTTGCTGTGGCACGCAGCAAGTGCGTGTTGCTGTCACTTCGGTTTTTGTGGTTTCTTTTTGAAATGCGCTTTATATAATTTTTCACTTAAAGTTTTATTTATTAAAAGCTTAGCTGGTAATACATTCAAGCTTTGATGTTAAATGAAAATTATGTTTTAGAGTGATTTTTGTAAAATTGCAGTTTAAAAACTTTTCTGAAAAACTTTAAATGAATTCCTCTCCTCATTTCTATTTTACTCATAAAAAAATGGAGTGGTACGAATACCTTCATTACATTCGCCTCATAAAATTTTAGAAAATTTCCCTTAAAACTTTAATGTTTCTACCCGTCCATTAATAAGCATTACATGAAGAAAAATAGGGAAAACTGCAAACCAAGAGACATCAAATTCGGGTATATATGTTGTTGGAAAAGTTGTCACAGGATAACCCAAGGGTAAATAACAGCATCGTACGTGTTATCTAAGCTCTTGTCTTGCATTTTGCTTGAATTTTCTTTGGAAAATTTTTAAAGAGGTTTTCCCGAGGAATGGGATATAGTCAAGGGACTACCATGAAGAGTTGTTTTAATGTATTCGATGAAGGTTTTCCTCTGGAAAATAGACAGCATGAAAACTCGTTTGAAGACATTTGGTGTTGTGCAGTTATCCTTTGTACTATCATTAATTTTGAAAAAAAGGGAAAAATCTTAAAATACTCTTGGGCTTAAGATGCTGGTGGTACTTTACTTGAAATGACTCCTTCAAAAAGGGAAGACACTAAAAGTGTTCCTTGGACGAAACCTCTTCTTTTGTGTATAGAAAGTGGTCCGTCTTAAAGCTAAAAATTTTCCCTTTCTCTTTAAGCATCTTTTATTTTTCCCCTAACTTGATCCCTCTCCCCCTAAAAAAAAGCTTGAATTAAGCCTTAAAAAATGGTTCCGGAACAAACAAGGAAATGAATTGGGTAAACGAAAGTAACTAAGTCTGAGAAATGTCGACAAAATAAAAATAAAATTAAAATTAGTAACAAAAATAACTTTGAGGTGGATGTTAACGTCAAGGGAAAATTTCTGTGGAAGTCCTTTTTTCGAATTTCATAAGTTTCATTCTAGGGACAGAAAATATTTTGGGTAAGAGCGTTTATTTTTTTTCGGGTAAATGGGATTTTTATTTCATTTAACTTTTCCTTGAAATTACTTATTTAATTAACTGCTTTTTCTTAATGATTTTGCCAGGTATTTTTTTCTCGTGGAGATTCTTGAGATATTTGAGGACATTTAATGGACATAAGCCTTCGTAATGGATTTTTGTATTTAAGTAGCTAGCACTGTTTGATATTCGCTTTATACACTAACTGACATTTAATGTATTGTAGAAATTTATTTTGGAAAATATTACGTAGCTAAGCCATTGCGTCACCAAGTGAAAATTAATAGTGGCGACATCTGTTTGTCGTTAGCCTTCAAACACGCGTCTTCAAATTCCGATGATTAGGTTTTACGATCAACTGACAAATTGAAAAAATTTTCGACAACACCTTGACTACAGAATTTGAAATGAAATCATTTCTCTGTCTGTCCCTAATTTCACACAAGATGTGATGATTTAAAGGACCTAAAAAAGGATCTCGTAAGCCGCCTTAAAAGGGTCATGAGCTTACAATGAAAATAATTTAATTTGTGCTTAGTTTGATGCGATGAAGGACTGGGTTGTTTTCAAGGGAAATGATAAGGAATTTGTTATCCTTTCTAAGGGATCCTTTTACAAATCCTTACAAAAATAAAGAAAGCCTGAGAACAAAGGTTAACGAGCCAAATACTCAATTTTCTCAATCCACCTTTGTAGAAAGTTGTATTGCCATTGAATTGTTTCATTTCTGTTATATAAAAATAAGTTAGAACTTGTTGTATATGACCTGCAGTAGAATAAAAATAAAGGATAAACTGGAACAAAAACTTACCAATTGCGAATCCTTTCGTAACATCACCAAAAGGATGTTCACTAAACTTGTACTCATGTTCGTTAGCTATGAAACGTCTGATACAGCCAATAATACCATCGTATATAGGTAAACGTTTCGCCAATCCTGTTATATTGCCAGTACCTCCAAGAAAGACTGGTTCGCGGAATGTTATTCTTGAGAATAGTCCCTGGAATGGACATAAAGGAAAAATAAAAATATTAAACAGAAAGGAAGAAACCATTTTGTTGTTGTCAAAAGAACTGCAAGGAAAAAGTTTTTTCCTTATATATTTGTTATTTGTCTTGTTATCCTTAAAGCTGACCATGTTTTGAGTTTTGCAAAAGCTTTGCTTTCCTTTTTCCGCTCCAGAAAAACGAAAAACAATGAAAATAAAGAAACTAGACATTTAGTTCTATGGGTAAGGAAAAAAATGCGAAGGAATTTCAATTGAAAACTTAACAACAAAGTCATGAATTAGTAAAGACTAAAAAGGAAGAGAGGAATTCTTACTTGGGAAAGGATAATTTAGTAAAGAATATGCTCTTGTTAAGGATGTTCAAATAACAAGGGAGAAAAGTAAGTCTCCGTTTTGGATTTTTTTGTATTTTTATTCTGCATCAACAAGTTATATTTCGTCCTGTAACATGAACGACAAAGGATATTTTTTTGTATTTATGAAACAACATTCAAAATGTATACGAATTGTGTCCTTCCACTTCAAAATTAATTATTCGTTTGAATCCTGTCTGGACATAAATAAAATCAAGGACTTCATATTTTTGCACGTGTCACTTCAAATGCTATAAATCGAAATTCAATTTGCCCTGTCTAATTTATCTTATTTCAGAGTGACAAGCGATACCCAGACATCCAAATGGGTTTTCAAAAATTTTAGTATCTCACTAGAATTTGAGAACAAAACAAAATAAAAATAAAGCAGCAACAATGTGTGTACTCGAAAATATAAACTTGAATGGGGACGCGGTCATTCCTCTCTCGTCTGTTTATTATTTATTCTTCTTACAAGATGTAACACAAGCTAAGAAGTTTATAAAATTTTTCCTTAAACTTCAACAATTGATTCCACTCCGAGATGTCACTGGAATCATTTGAAGAAGTTTTCTTGATGCTTCTGTCCACAAAAAAAATTGATATAACCCAGAGTCCTTGATATGACTTTGTTTTTCATCCTTATTTTGTTGAAATTCCTAATGATAATTTATTTCTCGTCTGGCGTCTTTCAAAAAGTAGTGGATCGTTTTCACGATAAAACAACAGCTCGAAGCGTTTCATAAGACACACGAGAAATTGAAAACATATCTTATATAGACCTTTAACACAAAACACAATATAAAAGAAATATTCACATGTTAACAAGGACATGTTCCTTTGGTACGGTATTTTATTACCATAACAAACGGATAGCTTGAAGTTATTTTTAAGAGATATCTTTGATTTGGGAAATGATTAAGAATGTTTTTCTTATTTTCATGCAAAAAATATTACTTTTTTATTTTATTTTTCCTAGAAAAACGTCTGAACGCATTCACATTTCAAATAGGATATCACATTCGTAGGATAAAATGAGAATAACATTTTTGAGGATAATACAAACAAAGAAATTTGGAGAAAATTAAGGAAATATTTCGTTTCGTTTCTTAACATTGATAGATTATCGATTTGACAAATTGAGAAATGCCTATCAAACGTTTACCATCGACGAGAAACAAATTTCCGTTTTATTTTTAACTTCAACACACTCCTAAACATGTGTTCGGGATAATCTTAAGAAATTCTATAAAATTTTGTTTGAATTGATACTGTTACATGTTTTCCACTTATTTGCAAAATCTTTTATTTGCCTCAGATATTATCCCAAATATATGCGATACCACGCTTCAAATTTAAGCATCTTATATGTCATTTAATTCAGAAGGAAAGTGATATCCTTCCTTTAAGGACTCTCCGATTTCATCAGATTTGTAACTTGAACCGCAAAGTTCCTATGGACGGAGGAATAAATTTACTAATATTGAAGTTCACCAATCACCCTGTGATCATTCGATTCTAGTAAATTTTTATTTCAACAAGCGCCTTAAAAACCGGTTTGCTTATTTTATGTTTTGTTCTCTGTTCGTTGAAATATTTTAGACAATCCGCAGTCACCCTGTGATCATTTGATTCCAGCGAATGGTCATGCGCAACAATCTCACTTATTCCAAAATATGAGTGAAAGGTGGAAAAGCTCTCTGCACCCCTTATTCTATTCTCATTCACCCTGTAAATGTATCGGATTGTTTTAAGATGTTCATGGGTCAATGTGTGATGATGCAATTCCTGGGAATCTGTACACGGACTGTGTTCTAGAAATTCCTTCCATATTAGTGCATGTAGACAAAGTTTTCTTCTTCAGTAGTCATTTGGCAACACTTGTGGAATTCTAGTTAGTAATATTTTTAACAATTCAAATTATCATTTTCTTTATTAGACTACACAGAACGTCGGGATGCTTTTAGCCATTTAAGAGAACGTTAGAACAACATATTTTCGCAACGTTATGTCATATAAAATATGTACGTTATATGACACAAAACGGGCAAGGTAATGAGCCACGAGTGTCCACGCCAGAATGTTCAAGGACAAACAAGTATGACAAGACACAAAATGCTAAAAATGGGTAATATTTTCCTCCAACACCATATGTACAAAAGATTCAAGCGATTTGTGCTCTCTCAGAAGCCCATAAAATGGGCATTTCAAAGAACCCAGTTCGGGTTTATTAACTTCGAAAAGCTTCCAAAACCCGGAAACGCAGTAGAAAAGTTGTCCAACGAATTAATAGACCAGAAAGATTATCACAGTTCCAGGAAGTTAATTAGGAAACTTTATTCCATGCTGTCGCCGTAATTGAATTAAATTTTCCCTGGGTTTTCTTGTTTTTGTTTTATGCATTCATACAAACGTAGACAAAACGATTGCCAACATATAAATTACTTTGATGGAAAATAAATGATTTTCTCAACATGTCGCGAAATCAATAGATTCGAAACCCACACAAACGATAAAGGTAAAGGCAAAGGTAAATGGTACAGGTGTGGTGAAACCCCGAAAAAACAGTGTCTTTTAATTACCCTCAAACGTATTTTACAATTCAGGATAATGAAAGACGTGTAAGTTTTCCAGATGAAGGAATTTTCGTTTTTCTTGTCTTCCATTTTGGATAATTGTGAACATAAAATGGTGCTTCCATTCATTTGTTTATTTTCGACGTGTTTTTTTATTAATGGTTTCTTGTTAATTTAATTAAAAAAGGTTTGTCTGTCGTTTGAAATTATTAATGCTGACGACATTTGAATTTGTTAAAGTGTTTTCTGATTTATTTCGTGGACGTTCCGTAACATTCCACTTGGATGAGTGTCATGCAATTTGTCGTGTCATGAGTTAAAGAAGTTCTTCATCATATTCTAAGGACGTTTATGAACTATTAACTAGTAGTTTTTACAGAAAAATTTACAATTTTCGTGTGCGAAATCGTTTCTGAAAGCTTAAAGCATAAAGCTCGAAAGCTTTTGAAGATTTCATATTGAAGCTTTTTCACAATATTTTTCTCCATTTTGAATAAAGGTCTCGGGTCACATTCCAATCTCTGAAAATTTTCGTCCTTAATTTGTCACAAGAAATCGAGTCTCATATTTCTTACCGTTTTTATTATTAATGTTATCCTTTTAAAGGACTTGTGCTTTTGTACATATACTGTTGGATGTGTGTTAAATAGTGTCATGTGTATGAAAAACCATTAAAGGTTATAAGCTCCAAACATTCATTTTAATAAACTCAACGAAATATGATAAAAAGGACACGAGCAAATCAAGTCAAATTTCATAGCCAGAAAAGGGACTAAATATTCTAATGTTCACTGAGTTATGTTACATGAAAGGATCAAAAATATTTTATGTCATTTTTTTGTAAATCAGAAGGAAAATTCAATCTACCGCTATCTGTTGTAAGGACACGGATTGTTACGCCGTCATAAATTATGGTAGCACTTTCAGTTTTGTGCAAAGGAATTTTCTTAAAGGAATTAGGTTTTAAATAATTCAGTAGTTGCAAAAAAAGGGAAATTTGCATAGACCGAAAAATGAAAATCATATTTCATTCGGGATAAAAGGGAAAAAAAAATTTCCCAATTGACTTTATCATTTAACATATTTCACATTTGGAGTTTATAAAAATCGTAAGTGTTATGGAAAACATTGTGTACTTTTTCTTTCTGAGAAATAAATATTTTCGTAAAATATTGAAGGATAAATTTATCCTTAACAATTCTTCCGGGTAACTGTTTCTCAAGAAATTTCGTCCGAACAAATGAAATATCCTTCCCAGAAACAGAAAGTCATGTTTGCCATTAAGTGGTTGTTATGGATACAGTATCTGGTAATATCTGGTAAATTATAAAAGGTTCATCAGATCTACTTAGGTTAGAAAATGCCCTATAACCTTTCCACATGTTACATGGCTTAAAAAGGTTTGTGTGCCTTTTATCATGTAGAGTAGAAGTACTACAAGGATTCCGATAAAATGACTCCCACTTGTAGGAGTTTTTGTGTATATAACATTATATAAAGTAGGAAATAGTCCTGAAAATATGAAACTATACACTTATGAGGGTTCAAGTACGTACAACAACTAACCTAAACAACATCATTATCCTTTATCCTTTGCACAATAGTTAAATGATTGCGTTATCAATTTCTGAAACAAATTGGCTTAATGTGCGTACGTGTTTTATATTAAAACAAGCGCAAATCCTTATCACTTATAGAGCACAATACTGAAAAAGGATTATTCGACATATTGTGTTTAAGGATATTTCAATAACAATATTCCTTTCGAAATGACAGGCTTTTGGTTAACAACGAAACGTTTTGTATTCATTTTATTTTGTGCTAATGTTCTTAGCGATTGGTCTGTTTTATATAATAGCATATTATAGTATATAACGTTCAAGTACAACAATATGCCAAATGGTTTTAAGGGTACACGTGAGGAAATATTTCAAATCCTACAGAAAATCAATTTATAACCTTTGGTTTCGTTTGTGCCAGGAAGTTCGCGATAAGGATATATTCGTCTTAAGGATAATGAAAATTTTCGAAGGATGCGAATTGTTTCTTTGTTTTATGTGACACAAGGGGAAATTTTCTGTTTTCCTGTGATAAGCTGATTCACATTTTCATATGAAATATCTTTAAAATGTCTTTAAATGAAGATTTAAAAGTGTTTTGTAAGGAAATTTTCAAATCGAATGTTCGTGTTGAAAGTTCCATTGAAATTGAAACTTACCTGTGATCTACCTTGCATCCTTTCACCATGATTCAAAACAAGCCATGCATCCCATCGATGTCTGTAAATCGTTACCGAGTTCCATTGATTGAGCAGAATTGTTTCCTTGGATCTAACACTTCCAGTACCTGAACCGCAATCAAACCTGCAATCAGAGAATGAATTTAATCAAACATGATGAATTTCAATGCACAAATGTATTATGTGGATTCTTCTTTGAGAGATATCTTTCTCGAATTGGAGAAGAAGGACCACAAAACCATCCTTCGTTAGATATCGTCTTGTGGTGGAACGTTATTCAACACATAAGACACAAAAGAGTAAACTAACAGAATCTACTTCGATTGCAAGAGATTAATACTTTCCCACATAACAGACCAACACGTCGATTCATGAACTCGAACTTGATATGTGATCTCGAACATTGTGCAGTGTAAAATATTGTTTTGTTCATGAACAATGTAGTACGGTACGACATAATATGCAATGCAATTAGATAAATGAAAACTTTGTCTACGCTGCACGAGAGTAAGCTATTGGCATTGTGGAATGGCAAAACTCACAATGAGGGAACCAACAGTGCCCGGCGACTGTTTTCGGCATCTTCTCTTTGTGTGGATCTTCGTATATATTTTCCGTCCGTCTCTCTCAACTTGATTAGAAGAGAACGAAGAACAAGCTGACGAATCAACTCGCATAATCTTGTAATCTTTAAGCATTTCTCTGACAAACCAACTCGATATGATTGTATTTTTTTGTTCGACATGATGTGCAACACAATCAGAAAAGTGCAAACTTTATATGAGTTTCACGCGCCCAGATTGACCCGTAACCCATGAACCTTACCTTCCAACTCAGAGCATACACTGTAAGTCCCACAAAGGATATACATTTAAGTGGTTTTAAAATCGCTCGATCATGGTGGTGTGTACGTTAGGGATGAACGAAGACCACTCTAGCATGAAGTGAGTCGTATAGAAGAATCCACAATCCACAATCTGCATCCACGTCGTTCATATTCACGCGTTTTACATACAAGGAATTTCGAACGGATTAACACGCATCAGGATGTTATTATCTAAATGGAGTGACAGGATGTGTTCGAGGATTTCGTTGAGTTCATTTCGAAAATTAGAGCAAAACCAAGAGTGGAATCAGAATACGTCCCTGGAGCCTGTGACGGAAGTCTTAATCCCTGCTATGAATTTAATTTCAATGTTTTACTCGTAGTTTTTTTAAAATTAAATCCTTGTTTCCATGAGATTGTCTTGGTTCGTCCTGACATTTTAACCTTATCAAAGCAACATATTTTTCTCCACAAAAATGTATGCTTGTATGGTTTCAATAAGCTTTCAATGATTTCCAATCGACCTACGGGATATATTCAATCTCACCTTGGCCTATCCGTAGACCCCACGTATAAATGAAACGTGGGAGATGGAGGATCCACAAGAATAATTCTTTGAGATATGAACAAAAGAACACAAACAGTACTAGTGATTTAATAATTTTATAGATTCACCTCTCAACTTTGACCTCATCTAGTTGTGTGGGGTGTGAGGAGCTAAAGTTCACACAAACACGAGCGAAGAATTTCAATTAAGGGAAAAGCTAAAAGTTTTTCATTTTTCAAAGCTTCCGTTGTTTTTTCTATTTTTCTGTTGTTTTCGTTTTTGCGCTAAAAGTTATCAGATGTATTTGCAAAGTTTTGGTATCGCATGTCGTAGATTCCATTATAAATGAAAATTCGTTAAAAGTTTGAGTTTTTCTTTAAGGAAAAGTTTAGTTTTCTTTTTCACGCGAATGTTTTGAGAATATTCTGTGACAGGGTTAGATTTCTTAGAACCTCAAACGAGTCGTACGAGTTACTCAGGAAAAGTGAAAGTCACTTCCACATAAGGATACAGTCCTTGTACCTTGTGGCATATTTACGAGGTTACATTTAGTAAAACCAAAATAACTTTACTATTCCTCCTTTAATTACATTGTGGTTCTTACAAACAACAACTCAGGGTTAACCACTTTGGTACCATGCCGACGAAATTTATTTTACACAAAGATAAAGCGAAACAAATCTTGTATGATCCTTAGGCCTTTCAAATAAATTTGTATCAATTATCTTCAAACTATCGCAAATTTTTAAGAAATCCTTCAACTTATAAAACAGATGTTGAGCGACACAAGACTAGTTTCTGCTCAATATATCCTGGAGCTAATTTCGAAATGGATTTTGTTCCCTTAAATGCATTGGCTTGAATTATCTCTGAAACTAGTTAAGTGCAACACTTGCAAAAAGTTTGCATACACCACCGAAAACCGAATATAAGGAAACAAGTTTTGTAAGCAATAAAACTTTTATATTGCAAAGACAAACGATAAAGTTTGCCGTTTCAAATGTAGAATATCTCATAGGCTAAAACCTTATTCATAGAAGATGAACTTTAAATTACTACTTCCGATGCAAGTTTTCAGGGTTTATTGTTTTGTTGTGTATCCTTGAAAAGCATGAAGCTTTCAAAAAAACGTTTTCTAATATAAAAAAACCCTGAAGCGTTTCTCATGAAATTATCGTTTAAAAAAGAAATTAAGGATCATTTTATGTTTTTATGAGGCTAACACCAAGGATACAAAATAAAAAGGAAATTTCCCTCAAATGACTAGAAATTGTCCCTTAAAAGATTATTTTCCCAAAATTTTCTGGCACACAGACACAACAAATTTCCGGGACATTTTCAATTAAGAAATGATATTTCAGGTAAGTTGATAAACAATCAAGTTGAACCCTTTCCCTTGGATATTACCAAGAAAATTGTATTGATTATGTTATCTCTAATAGCTGTACTAACCAGACTGTGATTGTTTCTTAGAAATGAATACCCTTAAGCTGTTTGCATCACAAAACTAATTAGATTTCATAAAATTTTTACCTTTTTTTCCTTCATTTCAGTGTGTTATCTTAGTGTTTTGTAGAGACAAGGAAAATTAATCGTGTCCTTAAAATATATATCTCGGGGAAGAATGAAAAGGGTAAATCGAAACAGGGATACTTTCTTGGATAAATTGAGATTTCATCCTTGAGCTAAAGAGTTTGTTTCATTTCTTGTTTATTTAAACCAAGCACAAACGTGAAATTGAACCTTTTCACAAAAAAGGATAAACGGAAGTTTGTTTATAATGTAAACGTTCTTGAAGTCATGAGTCAATGACACATTCTGTCCATTTTTCTCTTGTGCCACCTTAAAGATACTCAAAGCGTCTTGAATTTTCACTGAACTAGGGATAGTTTTTTCATACATCAACAGGATGTCCACATAAACTTCCTTCTTTGTTCTTTGCTCTTTCCTGAAGCTACCCAAATCGCCTTGAATTTGAACAGACCTAGGTGTCTTAGCCATTGACCACCTTAGGTTACTAACCAGTCACTGACTCATTAGTGACCAGGCCTGGTACACGAAACAACTAATTAGCGATCAAAACCTGCTGTTTGTCCAGTTTCGTCATGTTGAATGTTAAGTTGCTTGCAATTCATTCTACTCGATAACTTAGAATTGGAAACTAAATTTTCTAAACGACCGCACAAGCGAGTTGCCTGGTGACTGCCGGCAAACCGGTTTCCGACGAGTCCACAGTCAACAGTGCCGTGGGTGGTGTTCCATTTGATTACACACAAAGCTACTCACAGTAAACTGATTAGTAATTTGCGTGGCTGAATGATCAATTACTTCTTAGTAGCACCGTATGGTGACGGTCTGAAAGGTACGCAAAGATATTCCTTCAATATCTTATGAAATTTCTTAAAAAATATGTGCTCCTTCTGACAAGAGTAACATTACCGCATTAAGGACGATTTAAATTGATACGGTCACGTACCACAAGTCGGTTATCACGTTCCAGGTACTTTCCACAGCATTTCTCACTTTCATTAGCAGCAATCAATCGAACTTAAGGACGAACTCATTTCAGAAATTCGTTTCATTTCAAGGAATAAAAAAAATTACACCAATTTGTCACTGATCATTTGAGAAGAAACAAGTAAAATGTCGAAAGTTATAATAAACATCTAAATAAATAGTCAATAAATCAATTCTTATTATGTTAAAACTTTATATAACATTCACGGGTGAAAAAGAAAAGCAGAAAAATTCGGTGAAACATTTGGTTTCATTTCAATGTGAATTGGAAGTTTACAAATGATCGATAAAACGAATCGTAAAGTAACCTATAAAGTAGAAAGGGATGGTTGTATTTTTATTTGGGATAAGAAAATAAATTTCTTGTACCACATCGGACTCGCGTCATGCGATGATTTTTGTTAATAAAATTTCAAATCACAATCTTTTGCACAAGTCTCAGGTTTTACCTTTCTGGGAAAAACATTTTGCGAAAATGGGGAAACCATAATTTTGATAAGGGAATGTTGATATTGTTGTAATTTTTTCTGTTGAAATAAAACTTTTTACGACTCTAGACACTTGTCCAACGAGCTTCGTTAAAGTTATCCCTAATTTATTTATGGATTTCAATTCATGGCCAGCGGCAGTGGCAGTAAAATAAAAAACAACAATTCTCGTGTCCAGCGCAAAGTGTTGTGCTTTTTATTATTAAAACGGCACGTCTCGAGGTAATGTTTCTGTGCCTTTAAACAGGAGACAGCTACGTCACCGAGCAACGAATAGCTCATCGAGTTAACGACGAAAACGATGGAACAGAAAGAGGCAAAAAACAAGAGGAAAAATTTGCGGAAATTTCACTTGAACCGAATGATCACAGGGTGACTCGTGAATGTGGAAAGCAGATTATCTACCTAATAACTGAACAAAGTGAATTAAAGGTTTAATATCGATTACATAACCCGAAGAATTGAGACCCTCACACCACAGAAATTGAAGATGCAGGTAAAGTATAATTGCCTTTCGGTGTATTTATAGCAAATGTAACAATATCCACATGTGTTACAGGAAGACAACTTCCATCGATTAAATTGCATTCCACACAAAATGAAGAATTTAAACCCAGATTCATGTGGATTGTGGAATTCAATGACTTTGAATCATTCATCAATTATTTACATATGTATGTGTTTTGAACAGAATTACCAAAATTCAATAAATCCTTGATGTATCAAAAGTGCCATAAAGTCTCCAGTTAGATCATCTCGTTCTCCAGTCAACAGTATGATCCCGTCCAGAGATTCAGGGCGAAATTCAACACGTAGCTGTAAAATAATTCAAATTATTTAAATGAAATTGATTTGTGATGTTAAATAATGATAGGGTTGTTGCATGTGTTATATGAAGGAACAAATGTTTATTCATCGAGAAAGGTTTTGCTAAATTAATGGATGCATTCACAGAGACTTGAAGCTATTGGCAACAATACCATGAACATGTCCTTAAAATAACACTTTCTTTAAATGTCTTAATGGATTTCCTTAAATGGATAGAAAATTGATGAAGTTATCACTTCCTAAAGATTATCCTCTTAAGAAGAAAAATTTCAACACTTTCCTTTTGAATTTTTGATATTTTGAAGTGGGAAAAGGACATCTTACCTGGACATGTTTGTAAGCTCCCCGCAAAGCCGGAAATGCCAGCCAGGACTTCTTTGTGAATCTTGGAGTGTTGATCTTCATATCTGAAATAGAAAAAGGAATTCCTTCCATGAATATTTTCTGGATTTATATTGGGCGCAATTGCATTGAATTTCTACAAAATTGAACAGCGTACTTCAACTTCAACCAAATCCCGATTTATAAGAAATCAATATGACGTACAATATTAATGATGCAACATAAATTGAAGCATCAGCGAGGAATGAAAGCCATTGCGGATTAATTATTGAAAAGGATATATGCAGATTTATAAGGATATCAGAAAGTATTGAGGATATCGATTGAGTGTTGTAAGTTAATCCGGGACAGTTCATGTTGTGTTCGTTATATAAAGTCATTCTTTTCACTCACCGAGTTGGAGATATTAACACGAGCTACTGATATCCCCAACGGGGACACAAGTGGCCTCAGTACGTTTGGGTTAATAATATATGAACCTTAATGGGTAAAAAACAGAACCACATCCGTGACAAGAGGAAGTGTACTCTTCATACCACAATAATTGCTGTTTATCCATTTATCCAATGGACAAGTGTCCACTTTGTGATTTACTACGAGCTCGAGTTTATCGAGTTCGATTATCCTGCCACTAGACACGGGACACGAATTAATGTCACATGAATGTCACAGGTTATTCCTTTATACTACCAGTTTCAGGACTTATAATCACTTCTAGAAATACCTCAGACCACGTGTTGTGGTTTTTAAGGGAAATATAATTCTGTTTCTCTGAAAATATAATGTACAAAAAGGATCTAAAAAAGGATATTAGTTCTTTCGTCCTTCGAAAGCTAGACCCGAAAGAAAAAACAGTGGAATTCAAAATAAAATTTCTAATAAAATTTTCAAAAGATCAAATTTCCAGGATTTATAGCCCGAAAAAGGGCAGCAATTTTTTTGTTCAACGTGTATATTCCGCATAATGAGTAGGCCATTTCTATAATGGAGAGGGTCCTTGGAAAATTCGATGCGGGCAAACCACGTGCCTAGAATCGCGGCAACATAAAAAAATGTAATTCCGGAGTTCTTTGGTTTTTATTAAAGACGCTTGTTGCGGTTAATAAATTTCTTATTATCTTTGAAGGGTCAAGAATCCTTGTATCCTTGAACGGTTGAATTTTTTCATCCTTCGTAGTTCATTACCACCGTGCCCTCGATGTGCATTCCAATGCTGGGCAGACATGTTGGATCGTCCATTTTGCCATTTTGAAATTTTCGTTTTTTTGGCGGATGTAAAATGTCCGTTTTGGAATAGAATAACACCTCCATATGCAGGTGAACAAACAATAACAGCCACTAACAGGACAATGATGTGGCAGGACGTTGGAAAAAATTTCAGGATTCATATCCTGCAACACCCTCAGGTGGACTCCATCCCTTTATGTAAACAATCGATGGATTAGGGGTTGATAGCCCCGCACAAGTACATCAGGATTAGGACATTCGCCTTTTGACGAAGGGTGTATGGCTGGTGGTGGTGGGTCCTTGCTGACTGGGTAAATTGAAAATATCCGTGGACAGGATAATAAATTTGATGTTTCGTAACTGGAAGTCCTTTTTTTGTGTTGCTCGTCTTGTCATAACACCAGGACACAAAGCTATTCAAACCTGTTCTGGTTAGTGGATTTATCCTTTTTGATGGCATTGTTACAGACCCGTTGCAGGGTGTTCATTAGTGTTGAGTGTCATGTGAAATGCGTCAATTGATTTTTTCCCCATTCGTTTGGTTGTTTGTTGTTCGCGTCAAGGATCTCACCTTGAAGGATAATAAATCCTTGTGCTTTTAACTTAACGAGGTATATCGTTGACAGTTAAAATGTCTGGGGGATTGAATTGATTCTAAATCTAAAATTTTAATGATTCTAGGAAAATTCCTTTGAAAGCATTTTTATTTTCAAGCCATTTTTGTGTGACTTTTAACTTTCAAATTTACCCCTCTCCCTCAGATCAAAACTGTGTCTCGATTAGGGTATGTGAAACAAAGATGCATGACAGGGTTTTTCTATGAATAAATAATGCCTTGGATCTTATACGGATGTTTGCAAAGTGAACTCTGTCCCTATTTCTGCTGGAGGCCTAGAGGTTGCTTCAAATCAAAATGGCGATGGTGCTGATGCGAGGGTTGGATACAATAGATTCACAGAGAGTCTGTATGATCCAACTCTCAATGACAAAGATATGTCAATAACAACTGTCAAGGCGACGTAGATTTCATATATTTTTCGAGGGAAAATTATTTCCCGACTTATGCTATAGGCTACAGCAGAAAATGGCGATAGATTTGAATCCTTGAGTTCAAATTGCTTGAAAGTCAAGAAAAGTCAATGATGGTGGACAAAGCGTTATAGATTCGTGAAAGTTTTTCAGGGAAGATTTTGTCCCTATTTTGATTGGAGGCTTAAATATAAAATCACTTTGAGTTCAAAGTGGCTGATAGACCAGGTAGGGCTTACGAGCAAGGGACATGTCAATAAATGATTCGAGAATATTTTCGGGGGAGCATTCTTTCCCCATTTATGCTTCAGGCTATAACAGCAAAATGGTTGTGTTTCTTTTGTTAAAGTTTCACTGAAGCACAACGAATGCTGTAGCTTGGAAGTCCAGGGAAGTTCACGACGGTATAGATTCGAGGCAATTTACGAGGGAAGATTATTTCCCTATTCAGGTTGGAGGGTTAAACAGAAAAGGCAATGAGTTCAAAGTGCTTGAAAGTTCAGAGAAGCCTTTATAATAAGACGTATGCCAATGAAAGATTTCAGAAAATCTTCGAGGGACGATTTCTTCCAAATTTAGGCTGGAAACCAAGTGCCGATATTTCTTTTGGAGGTGTGTGATAGATTCATGAAGAATTCTCGAGTACAAAGTGATTGAAAGTCCATGGAAGTCAATGACAGGTGTCAAGGCAATAGAGATTCGAAACAATTTTCAAGGGAAGATTCTTTCCCCAAAAACGTGTGTCAAGAAATTGGCATTATCGATGATGAGCAGTTCATTTCCTGTTTTCGTTAGAAAGTCGTTACAAAATCATATTTTGATGCAATTTCCTTATTTCCTTGAAGGATCCTGCAAGTCTCGCCCCACGAAAAAAATCGATTTGCTCCCCTTCCAATAATGTATTTCCGTATTCACATATCAAGTCAATTAAGCGATAAATTAGGAAAAAAGCGTCGAAATTGAGGAAGTCATAAAAGGAATTTGAGAGTAGAGGAAAAAAACACAGGAACAATTCTGCACCAGACCGGATGTAATGAATATGAATCACATTTTTATTGAAGGTCCCATGTGTGGTCCACATCGAAGGAATCCCAATTGATTTCATTGCTGGGGATGGAGCTTCCTGTCCCTTTTATGTTTCTTATCAAATGATCACTTTGCACATACTTAAATACGGGTTTTCGACCCTAAGTGCACATAATCAATTCGATTTTTATGCCAGTGTCTTGTACGGAAATGTCCTGGCAAATAAGGACATTTGCTTGCATGGGAAAGTAGACTGTCGTCTTGGGTGGAATTGGAAGATTTCAATTGCAAATTGGTCAATGGTGGACGCTTTCAGAACTTTATACATCTTGAATCATCAATGATTTGTCCTTCAAATGGTTATTCATGAAACAGTCACATTCACATACGGTCATGCTTGCCTATATACTTACCTCTAAGTTTCGTGTAACCTAACCTTTAACCTTATTCCCTCGGGAAATCCGCAGTAAATATCGCATGTTACTGCGTTTAATAATTAAACTTTTCTCTTGTTCTTTAGTTTAGGTATGGAAAATTCCAATACTTATGGGACTATGACCATAAATTTAACTTATTAACAAAAAGCGATACCAGAAAAAGCAAACGTGGTCCCAGCAAGGGACTGTAGCTAATATCGATTTGGTTAATTATATGGAAGTAATAAAAACTTAGTTAATGTCTATACTGGGATAATGTTGTGGTTGTAATGGTATTCATAAACGTTTATTAGTGTTACATATGCTGTTAGTTGAGTTGAAGTTTTGAGTTATTGTCTACGTGGTACGTTTTTCCTACTTGAATAATTGCTAAAGTTAGTACTTCCGTTTTGTGGCGGATGTTTGAGTTAAGTATTAAAAATAACTTTGTCATTACTGTAGTTATGTATTTTGGTTGTTCTAATGGTGTCCTTAATGCAATGTCTCGAAGGACATTAAAGTCATCACACCGTAATCAAATGGAGTGTGTTAAAATTCATTTTAAGAACTTGACAAGAGTGTGGAACTTGTGGAGGTTGTTGTGGGATTTCATTAGATCTATCAGGAGACTCACAATTTCGTGATCCCGCTTTATATACAATACTTCGATTGAATTCACACTGCGTCTCGTAGGACCTGTCATGTTCAATGAAGTTTTCTAATCTTGATCCATCTATAGAAGGAACCTTGGAAACACCAAAGGTCACAAGAATTGAAAGTGTCCTGTTTATTAGAAGTAATGTTACATGTGTCACCCTGTTTACAATTGAATCTCATGAGGGTTATGTCAAGGAAATAATGAATTCTTGATTTTTTTTGTAGAAGGAAACCTTGAGCCATAACTGCTTGTTGGAAATACCGTCCCATGAGTCACCCTGTTAAAAATGAAAACAATTTGATTATTGAATGGCCAGGATAAAAATTGCGTCCATTCGGTCAACATCAATTTTCCCTTTCAAGGTATAACATCTACATCAAGGCACTCCCAATTATCGTCTTCCGAAAGAACATTAATTTCAAAATGTCAAGGCTGCCTTATTGATTAAATACGATGAGGATTCAACGAAGGTGTTCCTTCTATAACATCCAAATAAGTAATAGCCTATTGGCATGGAAAAAAAACGAACCTACTCAAGGAAAATTCTCGTATCCTTGAAGGATTGATCAAATGTGAAATGACATTGCTGTTGTTATTATTGTTGTTGTGGAAAAGCAAAATGTCGGAAAAACCTGGAAAGCAGTGAAATTGATTTCTCAATTACCTTTGTCTAATTAATTGATATTCTGTTTACTCATTCTGTATTTCATTTCTCGTATGAATAAATAAGAATTGCTTTTATCCAAATAAACGGTTTGTGAATGTTGTGTTGCCCTAGAGACATCCACACGAAATAAGACATTCCTTATGGTTACATGAACTCACCAACAGATGGTCCTGAATGACTGCTGATGGTGAATGAGTTATCAAGAATTGAGAGTGAAGAATCTTGAAATTGGAACGAACAAACTTAACGAAGTAAATCTCATCTTATGCCAGTGAAATTTTTGTCTTTGTGTTGGTACTGCACCGGATGTCGTTCTGATACCAATGTTCATCGAATTTTCCGATTTTCGTTTTAAGAATAATTCCGGATTTTCCATGAGTGTGTATCAAGGACCGATAAAAATATTAAATTTATTACATATAGCTGCAAGAATAGCTTCCACTTATAAAGTTAACAATACAATATGTAGCACCACCACCAAAACCAAGCAACCATAGTTGGATTTACTTGCTGAAAGCACGATACTCAGAAATAAACAACGAAAGTAGCTGATATCAGGTATTCAATAAGTAATTTATTTTACATGAATAAGGATACATCCATGGCGGAACCGGATATTAGCAACAGACTATTTTGTGGTCAATACAAAAGTGCTATTGTTTGAAAAGCCATACTAACATTTAACAAAGTTGCATTGTTATAACAAAATATATGATATTAATATGTTCCCATGTTGCATCGTATACATTGTTCTGGGGTTTTTGCAAGAATATAAAGAGTAAAACACAAAATTGTAAAAGGAACTATTGAGCTGATATTTATGAAGATACTTATAATAAATAAAATGTTAGTGATGTGTTTACTGTGTTTGTTACGTTCGTATTGTTACAGGATATTCAAGTAGAACTTTTAAGATTTGCATTCACTTTATGTGGTGTACACCAATCAATCATAATTGTGACATTTAAATGTTAAATCGTCATCTTCTAAATATTTGAAGTCCATTATAATGTCATTTACAACAAATTTTCTGAAAATCCATGCGAAATCTGTGAAGCTATTTGCATAATATGTTGAGCAAATTTCAAATATGATGTCAATGAAGAGAAGCACAAACAAAAAAAACATATAACCATTCCAACACTTGCCAGCTAAAATTCAAAATTCCGGATATGCAGGACAAGTTTCCATGGACACATTAAAGTTTCCAGGACAAATAAATTCGCTACGTAGGCTACAGCAGGGTTAGTGTCAGTTTTTAGGTGATTTGCATAATCACAAACACATGCTGGATCCGTACAAGTCAGAAAATGTCCCTTCAATGAAATTCAGGGAATATTGTTTGTCGTCAACATGGTTGAAAATGTCCACAAATTGTTCACTGGTTGTGTCTGTGAAAATATTCTTGTTATTTCTGTCAGCACAAATACATGAACACATGCCATTGATTAATCCTTGTAATATTAGCAAGTTTATAAAGTTACATAAGGTTCAGGTGATTTTGGACATGAATATAACATGAAACGTGACACTTTTCAACAATTTTGTGTGTTATCAAACATTGCAAATAAAATCTAATTGTTACAATAAAATTACGAAATTATTTTGGAATCGAACTCATTAATAAAATGAAAAAGTTAAATAACATTTTGAAATGCAACATGCTGATGGAATTTCATTTGGAGAAACGAGAGGAAAACGGAAGAATCGCAATGAGATGTTGACAATTCATTTTCACAATTTTCTCTCATTCCTCTTTGTGCTGACGCCATAACGAGCTCGTGTACATTAGTAGAAGAAAATGAAAATGAGATAGTAACAATCCGTTTGCACAATTTTCTGTCATTCCTCTTTGTGCACATTCGACACTTCCTCGAATTGGGTCTGATGGATTTGTCGGAATGGAAATTTTTTCGATTTACTTCGAAGAAATTCGGTTGCACTCAACTTTTAAAGTTTTTTGTTTAAAAAGGTTTGTTTGAAACTTTTGTATCATTTCGAAACGTAAAATAAAAAAGAAAACTTACTAAAAATCAGTAAGGATAAATCCCGTGAGTAGGAATTACATTCCATGAAAATGTAAGGATAACAAACCTTTCCTTCAGCCTATGTCAAATCAATGAACGCAAAAAAGGGCAAATAGAAAATAGTCCTGGAAGAAAAATGAGATAGAAAAAAATAACAACAAACTTGAATATGTATGACTCCCTCGGGTCACATTGAAATTGTTTCAAAAGTTATTGAAAGACAGAAGAAAAAGTTCGTTTTGTTGCATGAAATAAGACGAGCAAACTTCCTAAAATAGGGATATTGTACAATAGGATTGTGTCGATATATATCAATATGTGTCAGACTTAGGTTTGGGTTTGGGTTAGGGTTCGGACAGCTTGGAGGAACTTTCGTCTTTCATTTATACTTTGAAATTGAAGTTTTTCCGATTTTCCTTTTTTTTTGTTGCCTTCTTGAAGCAATCAGGAACTTCTTGACAACTTTCAACAATAATGAGCAGTCTGTCGTCAAAAGGAAAAAGTTTTTTTCCTCTTAACAAGTAATGGAAAAGAATTACATGAATTATAACAGTTTTAATCTTTTATACAATGATTCAGACTCACCTTCATTGCAGCCTAGTCCAGTTTTTCCGAAAGGACACAAGCATCGCTTGCTCCTACCGTCCTGTGAGAACTCACAGCTTCCCTCAGTCCCACAATCCAGAAGACACGGTTCCCTGGAATCACAAAAATTCAAACATTATACACTTTTAGGTCTTTTTCATTGAAAAACCTAGGAAAATTTAAGGACAGCAGAATTCATCTGCTGACATTAGGCGAAAACATACTTAATGACGGGATGTTGATATCTTACTCTAAATCGAATAGGAAGTGATTCAGCGCCATCTGTTGAGGAAATAACTTCCATGATTTAACTCTTTCCAGATAAAAGAGATTTTCTCCGAAATTTGTGAAGCAACTGAGTTTGAAACTATGAACCCAACAATATCTAAATCAATACCAATAAAAAAATTCAATTTGAAATTCCAAAAAAGGTTATCGCCACTTTAGCAAAAATCTTAAGAACTTTTCAAATATCAAGAAACGCGATTAATAACTTCAGACTGAAAGATATCAATCTGCAAATTACTTTGATCAATATCAAACAAGGATTCAAGGACTCACAAAAGTTTAAAAATTCATCCTGGAAGACCTCAATGCCTCAATGGAATCCTTCAATTTGTTAAACAAACAATCTTCGAAAGTTGCTTTAAATTTTAGTAATACTGAACAATTATTTAATTTATCCTGTCGACAATGAAGCTACTACCTTATATACTTTTGTTTGTGGCTTCCAGGACTCTTTTCTCGAAGGACTTGCAATCAGCATTTCTTGAAAATAAAAAACATATACAAACACGAAGACAATTTGCATAAAATTTACGAGAGAATTAACTTGATTCGTTGTAAACTTGTATATTTTTTTCGTTTTTACAGAATAATATTTGTTTATTTTGTGGCCATTTTATTTGTTTTTTATTTCGTTTCTCAAGTCCTTAAGGATTTGCATTACGTTTTTTAAGTCAATTGTATCCGTTGCAAAACATATGATCCCACGCACAGGAATGTGATTTCACAAAATTTAAGCTGAGAAATAAAAAGAAACGCATCAAAAATATTCCCTAAATCAACGAAACCAAAAATAAGGATATTTTCATATACAGGATAACGCGAAATTTTTATTGCATCTTTCATAAACGAAGAAATAAAGAAATAAATAAAAGACGAAATAAGCTAGTCACCTCGTCTAGTCAACCCAACAAAACAAGAACAACGTGGAAATGCCTTTGTAATCACAAAACCATTCGTCTACAGAAACAGGAAAAATGTCTCAAGGAAATTGAGGTGGACACAAGGCTATCAAAGTCTCAGTCATTTGTCATTCACAGTTTGTATGGACTGGGTCAAATATCTCGATAAGAGTTTCCTGAATTCACTTGCAAACGACTCCCCTTAAAATTTGAAATCTTCCTGTACTTCTCAGTTCGTAGGAACTAGGTATATCAAATATCTCGATGATATGTTGATGGAAAATGCCTTTGGACTCACCTTCAGCCCACTCCTCCTGCAGGCTAGCTGAATCAAGAGGTACATTTTGCATACTATAACGCGTCTGATCCAATCTGTCGAATAAACTTGAAAGGATAACTCTGTTTCTTCCAAGACTCCTTGCATCGTTAGTACTTTGACTTGGAAATAAAACCAAATAAGAAAAAAGGAACACGGAAGGTCAAAGAAAAACTGGAGAAAGCACTGCTGCTAGATTCCTTGGGAAAATATAAAAACACTTTCAAGGATTCAAAGATAAGGACATCATCCTTTTTTTTTAAGAAATGTCTTTGCAAATTTATGCAAAATTATATCGACAGTGGGTTAACATAACCAGTCAAAAAGGGATATCAAGAAATTGTTGCTAGCGAGAAAAAGGTTTGAAAAAGAAAATATATGAAAAAGGACGGAAAATTTCCCATGCCATTCGCCATTTTGCTTAGCATAGCAACATTTTTAAAATCGACCAATTTCCCAAAGGAATTGGCGGAGATTTCTTATTTTTCTTCCTTCTTGTCGAATGTATATCGATTTTCACGTTGTTGGTTAATATACATCGACTGTTTCTTATATAAATATATAATAACATGGTTATGTTCTCAGATCCTTACGGTATAGCAACAACTATGGCTAAGATCAAAGTCTTGTTGACTGTGACTTTGAAATGGAATTCGAATATCATGAACAGGACGCATTTAGTTGGTGGAAAAGATTTTCCCTCGTTAAAGGGATTGAAATGATTCTCTGAAACGTATCCTTTAAATGTGTTTATATAATGTAATTCAAATAAATACGAAAACTGTTCCAAAGGACTAAAATAAACATTCGAAATACGTTCTGGTGATAATTATCATCTTTTTCAATAAAATCAGGATTTAGTCGTTAACGAGAAATCAAGTGGCGTTCATGGGATCCTTGATCCTGGCTTAAAAGAATACATTGCATTTCGCTTTTGATGATAATGAAAATATTGAAGAACTTTGAAACATAACTGAAAATCATATAAACGCTTTTCCATTGAATTCGAGTTATCAATTAATTAACCAGTTGTGTAACAATCGTTACAAGAATATAAATCACTTCTCTTTCTTCACCTCACCAGCAGCCATGCCATGCCGTCCATGTTTTGAAAGAAATATTTTTTGATCATGAATCATGTCGTCCGCACTGCCATGCACACGCGCAGAAGCTGTGATCATGAAATGACAGACATGGCAATCATGGTTCGTTGTAACTGGTTTTCTCCATTTCAATTTCATTATTTCTATTTTTGAATGATAATCGAATACATGGTGAATGTCCTTGTCGATTTCATGAAAATAAATTTGCAAAAATGGTGACTGCAAAATAATTATTGACTTAATCGTGACATCACATAAAGTCCATGTTTTCAAAGAAACCTACAATGAACACTAATCATAATGCAGTTGAACCATTGACCAAATGACAGGCATGACATGACAGTGATTATAAGTTATTGATTTGGCCGATATCCTTATCGAATAAATTAAAAATATAAAAGTTCAATTACTCACATTTGCTGCACACTCGATGAATTTGCTCCAACATCACCAAAACCTCCATTAACCGTTGCAGATATGTGACTGTTATCACCATTTTGAATCGTATTAGAATAGCTGCTACTGATATCTCTAAAGTTACTGCTACGACTAGAATTTCCACTATTACTAATGATAGCCATAACACTAGAATTATTGTTATAATTATAACTATAATTAGCACTACTATAACTATTATTATTATTGTGTTTATGTGAAGTGATATTACTATGATTATTGTTATTATTATTATTAATATTTTGACTCTTATCATTACTTTTATTGTTATTATTATTGTTTTTATTGTTGTTATGCCTATTCATTTGATTATTAGTTACGTTTAGGTTATAGCTACGGCTAGTGTCATGTTGATTTGTTCTTGATTTAATGTCGCTTTGATATGTTTGTACGTCATATTGCCTGAGATTTAAGCGATTGTTATTAACATCATCATAGACAGAGATATCCTCTTGTTTCATATAATAGTTATCATCATATGGATTGTAATACAAATGCATTTCAGCTGATGTTACAGAAATGATTGTTTTATCAGTTGTTGTTGCTGTATTCGCTGTATTTCCATGCACAATTTTACTCTTGACTTTTCTAATGCTTTCTGTATCCGGATACAGTTCTCCAGAACTGTCTACAAAATCATCATCAGGTTTTGATGATACCACTACACCACTGTCACCATTTTTCATATTGATATCACTTAAATTATCATGGATATCTATATCCCCAACATCATCATCCTCATCACCATCGTCGTCATCGTTGTTGTCGTTGTTGTGGTCGTTGTTGTAGTTGTTGTCATCGTTGCTGCTACTATTACTGTCCAAATCCAAATCATTCCCATTCACGTCACTCTCCAGTTTCGCGCTAAAGGATGCTCCTTTTTGGTATAACACATCTTCTTCAGTTTTTGAATTCAAATCTCCGCCAGGTTGAAGTGTTGAATTAATTTCTAAAGGATAAAAAAAGAAAATGGAGGAAAAATTTGAACGTGAAAAGAAACCAAAATTAGAATTTCAATATGAAATATATGTAAAATTATTCACACACATTCTCACATACATTCAACATGCATATAACATATTTGAAATGATACAAAAATAAATTTTTCCATTTGGTTAACTCGAAACATTTCCACACGTGTGTGGCTGTGTATGCAATAAAAGCCACAACCACCATCACCAGGACTACCATCAGGACATGGCATAGTGAATTTTAATTTTTGAATCCTGGTTTGTGTCTACCGTGTCTTATAATGACGACAGGATATTCATGATGTCAGTCAAATGTGAATCCTTTTTTTCATTTTCTTCTTCTTCTGGCGTTAAATCATTTTCCTTGAAATTTATTTAAATAGAATGGAAAACTCCTTGGAATTCTCTCCACAGTCCCAACATTCTCCCCATCTTCTCCCAGCACGTCTCTATTCCCCACACCACCCTATCAAACGCTACTCTTTATGTAAATTTATATCAGAAACGTGTAAGTGTATTGCATTTTAATTATTATTAGTACTTCTCCTTGAAGTAGAAAACTTTTCCACCTTTTTCTCTACATCAGGAATATTAAGTAATTGAGGAGCGCGGAACGTGCATGAAGTGGAAGTCGTTCAAATCCACGTGTATGATTTTTGGCCTAAGAGTCACCCACGGTTTGCTACTGAGCGTGGGAGCATTTTGTCTTTACTCAAAGATGGCGCTGATTGGTTGAGAAAGTGCCTCTTATTGCGACAAGCAGATTAATTATCCCTTTTGAGTTACCTTGGTCTGATTCATGATGCGGATCAATTCAACAGCTAATGCCTAATAGATGGCGCTCATTGAACTTCTTAACTACAAAGTAGCCTTTCATTGCCACTTGAAGCTTCTTCATCCCATTTGCACTTTTCGAATATTGAAATTCTTCATAGGGACAGAAATTGAGAAATTGGTTGAAAGAAGATTTCCATTAACGCTATGTTCAGATAGATGGCGCTGATTAGATATCTACACCAACAAGCTGAAATCCAAACTCTGCTTCTTGTTGAATTTCCAGCTAATCCCGAATAGATGGCGCTGATTGAATTATTAATCAAGAAGGAGTATCCCATCGTCAGCGTTTTGGATTCAATAATGTGAGAATAGTAAAGGGCTTAGGGTATTTGTCATGAATGTCATACGAAGAAATAACAAAGACAGGATGTGAGATGATTTTAATGTGTGACGAATTCTCGTGAACACCTTTTCACGGGTGAATAAATTCACACGGATATTCACATGAAAGTTTCTTTTTTCAAAGAAAGGTTTCCGTTGTAAGCAAATTTGCATGTTCTCACAGAACTATTGAAGGTATTTGCTTTATTTGCTGATAGAAAATATATATTTGAATGAGGATAAAGTAGATAACTCGTGGCAAGATTTACTTAACTATCGTACAAAAGTTTATCTAATACGAAAACAGTACCACATCCCCATCCCAATGTATAACACACAACCACTACATCTGAATTTAGATGGAGCACTTGGACGTGATTGTACTCAATAACCAGAAACCCGAATTAGCTTATGTTACGTAATATACGGGGAGGTGTGTACGTTCAAAGGAATCGATAAATTCCTTCTCAAGGATGTGGAGTTATGGTGGAACTATGAGCTCTGTGGACTTGTAACTAGAACTATCAGCTGTGTGCATACATATCGAAGTGACTTCTTATGAATTTCGACACTCGTCTTCCCCGAGTCCCAGATGGTACCATGATGAAGGAACATTTTTATTTGAAACGTTTTTATTTGGAACGAGGTAAGGCACATAAATATAATCGGGCTTAGTTTGGAAACTACTCGTACATAGCTCGGTTTGATAGTAAATATAAATTTTTTTGTCATGTCACAATGTCGTGACATTTGAGAACACGCAAAAGGTGTTCCAGGTGTGCAGAAGTTTTTCATAACGACACCAAGTGTTGTCCTATTTAGTCCTGTCAAATTGCAACTTTGCAGAAATTGCACTATTTTTTCAAATTCAAATTTATTACAGCTGCAGATAAAAGATACAATTTGTACCGACTGAAAACTCCTTCTTGGAGAGAGACAAAGTGGAGTTACGTCGAAATATCTCAAATTAAATGTGACTTAATTAAGTAAATCACATTTTGAGCGGAGCATGTTGCAGAAAGCAGCTTCTGTAATTTTATTCCGACTACAGGAAGAAACTTAATTTCACAAAATCATAATTTAATTAATTAACTTTTTGTACTCGAATTAAATATGTCGTTTCGCGTCATATTATCGTTCTCATTAGGCATTCCCTTGGAACTTTCACTGTGACAAAGTTTTAATTTTAAAGAATTTTGTGTAAAAATTTGTCTGCGTTATGTTGAGCCCCACGTATTTGTATTGGGGCAGAAAACTTCTTCTCAATTGTAGTGTGAGTCAGTGAAGGTTCAGAACACTTCAAAAGACACACACTTACCAAGTGAAAAAGTGTTTCAATTAAAAATTGATTTTAAATCGTCACCAAGTGGTTTTACCTTGACAGCTGTATCCGTTCTTGTTCAGTTCGAATCCCTCCGAACAGTCGCATTCATACATTCCGTCGTGCAGCTCATAGCAAAGTTGCTCACAAGGACTATTATGACCACAGCGACCTGGAAGAAGGGGCAAAAGTTAAACAAATTGAAAAATATTAATATGAAATAAAATGTTAAAAATTCGACACTTCCTTATGACACCGAACTGTACAAAGGACTAAGTGAGGAGTAACATAAATTATTTGAAATGTGGATATTAGGCTCGTCAGGGACGTAAAAGAATGGTGCACTTGTCGGCAAATGTTTAACGAAGTTTATCAAGAAAATTTCCCTGAAAAGTGATTCTAAGTTGGGTATGGGTATGAGTCCTGAAAATTGATTTGTATGAAAATACTTCCTGTTACCCTCGAAAGCCCCAATGAAATCCACTCCAACAACGACGCAACAAAAAAAAACTACGAAAACTGCGAAGCAAAGCGATAAACTCGACCTGCATTAGTTAAGAAACTTTTTACCCGGAAAAGTTTTCCCCGAAAAAGCAAAAAAAAATATAAGGGAACATGAAGAAAATATTTTGTTCAGGAAAAACTTTTCCCCCATTTCGCGTTTCCTACACACATCAAACGTGTTCAAGTTTACCCTTAATCGATTCAGGATAAAACCAAGAAAACAGGAAAGTATCGAAGGAAATTATTTTCCTCAATTCTCTATTTTGCCTTCATTTTCTCTTATTTTTCCTGATTTTCCTTTAGTTACAAATGGAAAATTTCACCGAAAAACTTTTACATAATCAACGGGAGAAAAAACGGGAAGAGAGTGAAATCCAGAAATCCTTAAATCCAGGAAACTTTAAATGAATTAAAGTATGGACGAATCCAATCCACAGGAACAGGACAAACTTTCGTAATAATTCACAGGATTCGTGTAGCAGATTTTCCACGACGATTCTCGCGTTTTCTATCGAATTCAAGTTTTAGCTGTAGCTTTTAAAAATTATTTTCCTTTTTTTGCTTAATATTGATTCAATTATTTTTTGAAAACTTTATTTGCAAAGCTCGTCAACAAATTTTCTTAATTATGCTAATTCTGATCCTTTTTCGGTTCTAATTAGTTCGGGAATGAAGTAACAATCAGAAGTCATTGGAACAGAAGCCGTAAAAGGACAAAAACGAGGACGACGTTTTTTGGGAAACACGGCTAGAATGCACCCATTCAAAAGTAGCCAAAATCCGTCACAGACAAAAGTCCTTTTGACGAAAAAGCTAGGCTACACTGCTCCTATTTTTTCGAATGAAGGATTAGAGGAAGACTCTGCAAGAAAATCTCCCCTCAAAAAAGGGTTCAAAACTGATTTGAAACTTATGAATTCCATAAAATATTTCAATCAATTTCAATAAGCATTAATTTACAAGAAAAAAGGGACAGCCACAAAAACTCCCTCAAAATATTTTGGTTTTCCTCATAAAATTCATCATCCCTAAAACCGAACGAAGGTAATAGCCTAAATAATGCATGACAGGCAATTTTCCATAACTTTAAAAAGAAACCAAAAAACTGGACTCAGGTCCTTCAAACCCTTGAATCGATCATAGACAAAAGGATGTTGAGTCCATTTGCAAAACACAACTGGATGAAATGTTTATGATTATCTCATATTTGTTGAAAACCACTAAAGTCTTATATGGATATTCGGGATATTGATTCAAGGATATTCCCTTGTGTAAATAGAGGCCATATTGAATGTTATATGCAAAGTCCTTAATTTGGTTATTTTGAATTTTGAATATTTGCAAAAAGCTTACAAACAAATACTTGTTGGTTTGAAGTTCTTAAGACAAATGTATGAAAATAGGGTTACGAACCCTTTCAACAGGATGACCTTTTGCGTTGTATATTCCAGGAGTTTCGAAAGTGTTAAGAAGTTTTACGTGAGATGTTCGACAATATGAAAGTCATACTAGGGGTGTTTTATCACGTGTCATGAGTCACCCTGTAGTCCCTAAATGAATTATCTTATTGGGATGTCTTATCATTATCTAAATACATTATCTAACTTCAAAGAGAAGTTAACAGAAGGGTGAGTTTGGCCACGTGTCTTAATGATACATCTATAGGTCAGATTGTGGTCGCAGCATCTATGGAGAATATACTTTAAAACCCAACTTGAATATGGAAAAGTTATAGAAACTATTAGGATATTTGGCTCAAAGGACATATTCATTTTAGAGATGATTTCAGCTTGCCCCTTGAGTCAAACGTTCACGAGTCACCCTGTGGTTATTTGTGATTACAGGATATACCATCTTATGCTGCGTCCTTGAAGGATATCCTAAGAAATACAATTGGAGGTTTCAAAAGAAACAAAAAGTTCAGTCTTTCCAGGGACAGTTGTGGTTCTTTCACGAGTCACCCTGTGATTAATGCAGGATAATTCTCCGAATTCGAGAAAGTCGCAAGTTGCCCCAAGTTGTTCGAAAATAATTTTCCCGATAAGTCAAATTCTAGCTCAAAGGATAATGGGTAAAGAGAAAAAGGACAAAATGTTAAATATATTTCCTTAATGAAATATGCAAATTTAATGAAAGCTCTGGGAGTCCTTATTCAATGACCATGACCAAGTCCTTCATATATGAATGTAATATGTCCTTTGGCAAAAGGACCAGAAGTAAAACAAAAATTTTTATTTCTTGATTAATTACGATAAGAGCAGGAGTAAAGAGCTATCGAGGGAGTCCTTGTTGCTATATGTTTTTGTATTTTTGAACATTCTCCATAGGATGAATATTGAATTCCAGGACATCACCATCATCATCATCATCATCATCATCACTATCATCACCAGCAGCAGCAGCACGATGTAGAGAATGTATTACTTCATTCGTTGTCCAGGATACAAAAATTTTGTGTTTTACAACTTCATAAAACATTGAAGAGGGAAAATATATTCCAGAGGTTTTACAAAAATAAACATTCAAGGATACACGAAGGATCGTTTTTGTTTCGCATAAATGCGTCTAGATATTTGCATTGCAAGTCCTTTAAAAGGGATAAATTAATGTCTGAGTTGAGTGTAAATGACTTCCCTTCTAAAGTCAATCCTCTATATTGATACTGGTGTAAGATAAGGATACGATATGTTACGCAGGATTTATACAAGAAACAGCTAAAATAAAATAAAAGACATTTTCAATATCACATTCAATTTATTCCGGATAAGGACTTTCTCATCAGATGCAAATGAAAAAAAAATATATAAAATAGAAAACACATCCTTACAGGAGTGTATAAGTGTAGATCTATGTTGAGGGATGATTTAGTCAAATAAAGTTGGCACTTTCGTTTATATTGCCTTTGCCTTTTATATATCTATATCCTTTTGCTTCTATTTCATTTTATTCCTTTTCGATTTTATAAGACTTGTATTTTATGTAATGTACTGTGAAAGAGGTAAAAGGACATAGACACAAAATTCAAATAAGTAGCTGTCTCTCAGGATATTCATTCTACAATTCTGTTTTTTATTGAGACTGACATATCCTTTATTGTAAATCTATGTTATAGTCTAAATGGTAAACAGGATATAAATGTTATATAGTATTTTGTTCATGATAACACCTAAACGTTTCATATGAAAATGATGACTTCTTTTATCATATAAAAGAATCCTTAATGGATGCCATTTATGAATGACAAAGAAATATTTCTATTATCCTTGAAACAAGAATTTTATCTAGAGTGTCCTTAAAGAATGTCAAATTTGAATTTCTTTAAAACAACAAAAAACTTTAAAATTCCTTAATACAAAATTCACAAAATCAATAATCGAATTGTTTTACCGAAAGGGTTTAAACCCTTTTTGCGATTCTAAAATGAAATAGGAAAATCAACAACTTCAAATGCTGAATTTCAAATTCACTATAATCCAATGCAGGGACAAGTATTTGGATTTATTTCAAGTTTACTGAATTTTAGAATTATAAAATTTATGGACAATGAATGGTTCAAGTACTTGAACTAAAGCTTTAATTTCATTTTCACAAAATGTTAGACAACAAAACTTCCATTGGACAAAATGCAAAATTTGAATATTGGCAAAATTCCACTCTTATCCCTTAATTGTTCCATTTGGCACTAGACAATAAAGTCCACTTAATTCCTCAAATACTAAATCAATATAAATAAATTTTACTTGATTGGCATGAAATTATAACGATCCAATGGATTATGGGGAAAATTTATGGTGTTTGGTATTGTTGGCAGACTTTAAATCGGGGTAAATGTTGAATAAAAAGGGACAATAAAATTAATTGATGTTTAGTGTGATGGCAATTCATCTGGTTTTTATATCATCCAGTTTTGGAATTGTCTCGTTGCGTAACGAATCATCCTTGAAACATGAAGATTATCACGTCAATCGGGGATAATTATATCCTCTTAAGAGAAGTATGTCCAACAAGTCCTTCAATGGCACTGACTCACCCCACAACATTCTGGATAATAATTCAAATCTGACCTTACTCATAATCTCGAATGTCCTTGAAAAGGGACAAGGGATATTTCAAAACTTGAAAATGATTATCATCACAAATACTTTTCTAAAACTTTCTGTAATCAAAAGAGTCAAATTCAAACAATGTAAAAATGAGGGAAAACTTGGAAACAAGCGAACGGCGTCATGTGAGGCACAGTGGGAATTATTATCAGGATTTGATAAGTCGAAAATGTCCCTTTTCCCCATTCCTGACATTCTCTTCTAACCAATACATGATGAAGGACAAGCCGAAGTCTGGTAGTGTCTGACCAAGAAATCCCTGAAATGAGGTGATACTGCTGAGAATTTGAAATGTTATGGACACCTTGCAATTGATCCCCTTTGCCTCTATTGTGGTAAGTAGAATTTAACAGAACAAAAACAAGTCAATATTGATTCGAGGGATAATATTATTAACAAATTCAGTGCATTTTAATAATGAATTCGCGTTTCTGCTCTATTTTATCCCAAAAGCGATTTAAACATTCCAAACAAATAAACTTGGACACCATGAATAATTTATTAAAATCAGAATTTTCAATGCATTTAATAAAACCATTATTCATAATACCAGCACAACAAAATGCATCAACAATAACCAGAATATTGAAATCAGATACTCGCCTCAATAAAACATATACAATAACACCAATCAATAACGAAATATATAAATCTACTATCATTAACAAAGTTTATTGCAATTTTAACAAAAACTTCAAAATGGAATTTCCATGTTTTTCGTTATTTATCACGTGTATTTTCGAAAACGCCATTTTTTTCGATGTCGACAACGCCATTTTATTTTTCCGCAATTTTCTTCAACAGCAAAACTTCATGAAATATTCACGTTAAATGGAAAAAATTGAACACACGCAGAAGAATGAAAATCAACCCTCGGAAAAATTAAAAGTTAATTTTCGAAAAATATTCAAAAAAAAAAAAGTTTTGTTTGGGAAAGTTTTTGAAAATAAATTTGTTTTTTTCGGATATAGATGAGTTTCGAAAAAAGTTCGTGTGTCTTCTTCTTCTTCGAATGAGAATTTATTTGAATTACTGGGAGAAACTTTTTCATTTCGTTTAATTTTTATTTATTTATTTATGTTTTTTTGTGGAAAAATAATTTTTTTTTTCAGTTCATCATACATTCATTAATAAAGTTCCAAGGATGGCCCCTCAGGGGGGCAAAAATTGCCAGAATAAATCATCCAGTAAATTGAAATTCATTCGAAATTAATTGGAAATTCATTTTTTCGGTTTTAGTTTTGGTGTATTCAAACAATCCCTGCTACTCAAATAATTAACTTTTAATTTAATTGGGGATTTTCATTTATTAAATAAATAATTTCGCCATTTTGTAAAATGATGACTGTCAGAGGATCAAGTATCAAAATAGCGAGATAAATACTACGCAAAAGAGTAAAAGGACGAGCATCTAGTATTCAAGACTGACCAAAATGCAAATTTTGTTCAAAATGGCGACTGATTGAAAGATCTGGAACGATCCAGGATGCGTGACCGAGTAATCCTGTCACGTTTCCCAAAATGGCAACTGTTGCTTGAAATATGGCACTTTTGTTGAGAAATTTGTTACGAAATATATTAGAAAGGATCTGCTTTTCCTTAGTGAATCCTTGAAGACTCTGAATTGGTCCTAGATTCATGCAGAACTCTTTCCAGGATCAAGCGTCAGTGCCTACTTTCGTTGACCATAAGTAGATGCAGAACGCTTTACAAGGACCGAGTATCCTTCAGCACATCCTTGAATAATGAGATTCTGAACTGATCGTGAGTCATCAACAGCACATATGTGACATTAAATCGAAAAAGGACCTGCTGTTTTGTAACGTATCCTTAAAAAATTCAAAATCATCCTACTATCAAAATCGGTTCCTTAAACTCGAATGTTCAAAGGTTCACAGGAACAAAGTTCTCCTCAATTCAAAATGAATGTGTCACTGAACTATAAGGACACACATTTCCACATAACGAAAGAGCACTGAACTGTGTGTCATAGCATAGTTGTAACACATCCTTAAAGTCGATGTAATAAGCTTCGTTAGTTGTAAAATGTTGAATCGTCATCTGACACATGACAAGACGAATGTAAGGACATGCATTTTCTATTCATTAAAAGGATACTAACAATAAAATAACATTTTCTGTTATCCTTGCACGTTCAATGCATTGCAAGTCATCAATTCAATGACTCCATCTTGAAAAATTTTCCTGTCTGCCTCTGTGTTGGTGTGGAGGTTTTTTATTTTGTTGAAGCAATCACCAATTGAATTTCAATTACAATTGATTGAAGCACAGTTCCACGTTATGCAGAGATCCTTTTTGCAATCAACGGAATGAGGTCCTTTTGACGAGTCGAAACGAAAATGTGGTCGAAAATTTCAGAAGAGTAAGTTATCCTTTTTCACAAGATGTGTCGTCTTCCGTGTTGACGTGAATTTTGTGCCGTACAAAATTGAATATTGAGCACAATTTGTTGTATTCAATATGGCGGAATAAAAATGGCGTATGTTGCTTTTGGACAGAACCCAATTCAATTACGAAGTCAAAATCATAAGTCAATCAAAATGAATTTATTTATGATTGTGAGTTTTCGTCTCTGTTTTGTGGAAGGTTTTTTTTACCATTTCTATTGATTATTATTATATAATATATGGAGTTTATGAGAGAGTATATCAATATCGATTGTATGCTTTCATGTTTTATTTGCTGGATCATGTGAAAACATATTTATGAATTTGTTTGGTTTCACAGAACAGTCGATATATTTCGGCTTTAGGGGATGTTGTATTCATGAAAAAAATGAAAGTATTTTTTTTGGTCCACACGTGGACTACTGTTGCCATTAAATCTTTACAGGTGGATGAATAATTTTTGAGGCAAACCACACGGTGACTGTGAATTATGATGGAACCAGCAAATATTTTGTGAATTCCGATTACAGAGTTTGTGTTAATTGAATAAATCCGAGAGTTAAGTGTGAGCAAGGCAAAAATTATTTTATTAACCATACACGCCACATTTCTAGCCATCTTTTATTCATTAGGGGAATTACAAAAATAGATGAAAGTTTCACTAAAAATAAATTTTACTACTTTCAGTTTGAATAAATAAATTTTTAATTTTGCAGTTTATTGATTAACTTTTTTGCAGCTTGAATTATACGAAGCACATTTCGATACTCATTCCATTCCACTCACAAAATCGATCGCTTGCAATATCTTCTATGCAACTCGAGCCATTTGCCATTCGTTAGAGGAAATTCAACAAGCAATTGCTCGTTACATTTCACTAGGAATCTCTTTCGCTGTCTGTGATTCGTGAGAAGAAATTGAACAAAATTAAAGTTTGACTCGAAGAGAGTTTTTTGATTTATTTGTGAAAGAGTGAGTGAAGCAGATACATGACTCACACTATCTGTCGTTCGTTAGAGGAATTTGTAAAAATATTAATGTTTGCCGGCAAATGAATTTCATCATTTCGAATTTGAATAAATGAATGTTTAATTTTGTAGTTCATTAATTAAATTTTTTATTGCGTAAATTATACGAAAATTATGTCATCGTCCGCGAATGACTGGCTAAATAAACATTCGCCCAAACCATACATTCAAGCGTTCCATTCCATTGAATCCACCCACATGACGCCATTTAACATGATATCCAACGTGCCATTAATTAAAAACGTAGGTGTGTAGCCTTTCAACTCGATGAGTTTTACTATTTTCTATCGAGAATAATGACTATACCTTTAACAGAATTGCGTGCGTATATCCTTGTTAATTTATATCACCTGATATTCACACAAACTTGTTGGTGTTGAATAAATTAACTTCGAATGACTTTGAATGACGGTGTCAAATGTTTTTGGACGTGTCTATAACTTGTCTCCATGTGAAATTTAATATATGCCTCAATGACGAATTCGGAAGACATCCTTTCACAAATTTAGTAACTCCAGCAGTGTCCTTGTTTGTGACATACTGTTTCTCAGCATTTGGTTGTCTTGTCTTACGACAAATGTGGTTCAAGTTACATGACCATCGGAAACGTTACGTGAATATCAGAGAATCCCAAGGAATAACCAAATACCCTAGAGACATTTTGAAGATTTTAAAAATTAAAATTTGAAGTGATGAACCAAACTTGATTCTACGAAAAAGACCCAAAGCGAAACTAACCGAAATTTCCATTAAAATTGTTTTGGTTTCTTGACATACACAAATATTGCGTTTGTCCGACATTTAATTATCAATGAGACCACATTTTAATTATCAAACATTTTGAAAAAGAAGCTTCATTTGTTATGTAAATTAAGCAACAAGCAGAAAAAAATAAGTTTGTCAAATAACAACATTTTGAAGTGGAATTCATTTAAAATTACGCCAAAGATTAAACAGAAAGACTTTCTCAAGGATTTAGAGAATTCCCGTTTACGTGGTCGAGTTTACAAAGTCAAGTAACAAAATTATTCCCTTATTAATAAAATATTTAATTATTTATAAGTATCCTGGAGAATTTGTTTGAACAATGAAAATCAATAAACTTGATTAAATCGTCCATAAAGGAATTGGTAATTCACGATGTCGTCTTTAAACATCTATCAAGGATATCCTCGTTTGAAGAGAAACATTTGATGAAAAGGATCTCAAATTCATTTTTAAAGGTAGTTTGTTTTTGATGCACAAAGTTACGTTTAAAGAGTCCTTATTTTTGAAACGGTAAACTTCCTGAAAATTGCAAATTTTCTTAGCGCAATACAAATTATCCTTTTTGAGTTAAATTTAATTTTTCACTACTTGTACACATTATTCTTTGATATTCCGTTTGACGTAAGGCTCTTAGATGAAATTGGGTTAAATACACATAAATAGGATACTGGCAAACGTACATTTATGGAAAAGCAAATGTTTATTGTACAAGAAAAGAACACGCGAACATGTTATCCTTCAATATTAGAAACCTTTTGATGCTTGTGATTTTAGGACAAATTTGAAATCTATTAAATGATTTGAGTATAGTATCTACACGTCCATATGTCCTTATGTCTTCCTTTCGAAATATATTGAGACCTCCTTAACAACCACAAAATGTTCATCTTCTGTGTCCAGCACTCAAAAGGATACTTCCATGGAAGATTTATTACAAACAATTTAACAAAATTTATCCCCGAATTACATGATATCCAGTAGGACATTCCGGATAACATGTGTATGGGCACGTATCCAGGATACTTGGATATTTCAATAATCAATCGTATCAATTACATCCTTGCCAGAACGAAATGAGACATTGCACAAGACGCCATCGACTTTGACAGGAATTTAAAGGGACGAAATTAATGTTGTCTTGTACAATTTTCAAGGGAACTTTTCATGGAAAAGGACATTTTCACCCTTGAGGCAATCGAATTTCTGGCAAATTAGATAAGGCATACCTTATCAACTTTATGAATTACCACTAAATTTGTCCCGACACAAGGGTGGTGTCCTTCAAGAAGGTCATCCTTAATGGACGCGAGAAATGTTTTCGAAATTCTATGCATGTGTGGGTGAATCCTTTCTCAGCTCATCCTCGACTAGACGACGTGATCCTTGAAATCCATCAAATTGTACACTTTATGGGGTTAAAAATCACAAATGCAGGAATAATTCCTCATGGCACCCTGTAGATGTATCTTTGAGGCAATACTGGGATCAGTACTTCTCACAAATTAATCTTAAATAAAAATGGGACAACTCGAAAATGATGATATATCTCAGGCATTTAATGACTTTAGGAAAATTTTTTATACTTTTCCATCATTTCGCATTTTCTTGAAAATTTCTCCATAACTTTCTTCCTTCAAGAAAACTCCTTCTTCTTTTATTATATAAGAAAACTGTTAGATGGATGAGATAAACGCAGACTGTGCCTCCTTTAATTTGAAGATGGCACAAGTGCTGGTACAAAAATGTGAAAAGGCTCATCAATTATAAAAGAAAGTTTTCTTGATCATAACAAATGTTGGAATTATTTCTTAAGATTTTTACGCATCCTTTTTTTCATTTTAACTTATATTTTTATCTTGTTTGCTGAAAGGATTCCCTCAACAACACAGTACCATATTTTACGGCACATTAACCCGAGATGAATAACCCGTGCTGGCAATTTGTTTGCCATTTTATATCTGGCTGTTATTTCAATATCCTTCCATTTTGAAGTAACATACTATATCCTATTACGTAAATTACACCAACAAAATGATGTCAGAATGTATGTTATTAGACACCAGAGTAAAGTTTTCGGGCAAACTTTTGTCTCGTGTTTCCTAAGACGTGCAAGTAAATCTTAAAAATATTATCCCCTGAAACTTCAAATTGAAATTCTAAACACAATTTCGAAAAGTTGTATAAGATAATCTTGCTCTTAGTTTCACCGACATTTGTGTCAAAGGCACACCAACATTGTCCCCTTTCACGCAATACGAGGGATAGGTTTGGAAAGTTTCGTATCATATCCAGTATATAATATTCTTGATCAGTTATCCGACAAAACGTGGACATTTGATGCTACATTTACAAGATAATTTGTGTAAAGAGACATGTTTCCAATCATTGTTATGAGATATATAGTGGACAAAAGCTGGACACTTGACGCCATCTTTAAAAGCTATTGGGAGTTAATTTGTCCATTCATATCTAAGTTGTTTAATTTTATTGTTATCAGAAACATGTCTGTGATAAGCAAATTAGAAAAGTTCACGTTGTAAAATTAAGTTTTACAAATTAAGTATAACAGTTGCTGGGAATTGGGATACATTTATGGGATATAATCCGAAAGGTTATACTAACACAAATGCACATGAACATGAACAAAAGTGTTAGTGATGTAATTTTAATCTATATACTATGGATTAGATGGAATTATCCTCATTGTGTTTTAATTGGATAACAGAATAAGAGCAACTGTAAAATACGATGTAACTTATACTAAAAGTTTATCACAGCTTTGGAACATACAAAATACTGTTTTTTGGGGGAAGGTAAATATATTCTAAGAAATACAACACCAAAATCATCCCCTATTTAGTTTTCTTTCCCTTTTAGTCCAACACAAGATGCTCAACTTTTACAAGGAACTGAAACTTTTAAAACAACTTCGTGGTTTGTGCTACACAAGTTTTATATGAAAATTTACACAACTCCAAGAGTGGCCCTTTAGCTAAAACTCCAACTCGGCATTAGCTTGCCTCCATTTTGGCTTCAACTTGATTCCAACAATTTTCTCGTGGTTCATCCAAAAATTTACTTCAGATGATTGCAATTTTGGACTCACCACATGTTGCGAGTTTTATAGTTTTAACGAATATCCTTTTCGAGCAGGTCCTTTAAGAATTTTCGGTATCATGTTTCAGGCATAAATTTCCGCCAAGATTCCTTAAACAATAGCAGTCAGGTTTGGCTAATTTCACAGTCGAATGTTGTGTGCTTTTGAGAAATATCCTTTGCAGCATGTCCTTCAAGGATTTTCGATCATAATTTTTCCCCAGCAAAGTAAATCTCATTGGATTCATGATGCTGGCATAATTTTTCTCCCAAAAATTCCTCAAACAAAATCATCCGGGTTTGGTTAACTGGATATCATACCCATAATTCTTTATAATGTTTAAGGTGTTCCCATTGTAGCGTCTATTACAGTGGATTAATGTTTGGAACGTGTGAGAATTTACGATGAACTTAGTAATATTACATTATCCCCAAAGGATTTCGATTTATTCAACTTTTGTTCGTTTGGGATATTTTCTTTTATTCGTATAAGAAACATTTCTTTAATATTTTATGAAATCGAAATGTTACGAATGTTAAATTGTTTATTTTTTTTATTTTTTTTTAAATCTAGTTCTACCTGGACTTGATTCATTTCAAGGTAACACACCTCAATCTTGTTGGAGTCATTTAATTCGATTTGTGGATAAAGTGTGTCGTAAATTATTTTGGTAAAGATTTGAATATCCAGAAAAACTAGGAGTTATTCGCACGTATTTTGTAGCTGTTATAATGAAATTTTTATAGCATACAATAAAGCTGATTTCGGTCAGCTGCAGGTTTTCATGTGTATCAAGTTTCATGAGATCAAATAAAATTGGAAAAAAAAAATTCTTTAGGGTTGATTATATCAAACCACATACATATAGCACAACACACATAATAACAGCACAACAACATAATTCATATAAAGAGTTTGTCTTATATAAATGTATGGTTGTGTGCGTTGTTGTTCAGTCGATGATATCCTGGCATTATCCTGTGCCATCATTCTTGTACCCATTCGAATTGAATTAGGGGCTGTTTCTGTATAATTAGATTTTAGTGGACCAACCCACGTACTGAATTCCTGGACGGTCCGGGACGGGTCGAGTTGGGTTATAATCATCGTCCTGTGGACGTACAAACATGGATTGTGGTTGATTATTGAAATAATCCAAATAAAAAAATTTCTTTTTTGTGTGGAATGAAAAAATGTCATGACACGGACATTCTTTTTGTCCGTGTGTTTGCCTCTATATGATGCTGCTGAAATTGGCTTAATAATCTGGAAATGATTGAAGCTGGAATTTTTCTAATAAAAACTTCCCTTGTACGTGTGGAATTCGGAGAAATGTTTGGCACTCATTCAACTTTGTTTTGGTATTAAATCAATAACACTTGGATATTGAATGTGATATTTGTGTGTCAGACATCGTAATGGAGGGTAATAATCGTTGGTTCAAGTTACAATAAAAACTACCCTTCAAAATTCTTCTTTTTTTTTGTGGTCAAGATGTTTCCCCTATTGGAATAATTTAGAACTGAAAATAATCTTAAAAAAAAATTGAATTTTCCTCATCAGGACAAATGTTACCATTTAAGGGTGAATAATTTTATCTGAATTATGTTGCCAACATGGCTAGTGTGAATTTTGGGAAGTTGGGGTGCATATATTAATAAGTTTGCACTTGTAATACACCCGGAACTGAGTGGCAAACTTCACTTCAAATGATGTCAATGTCTTCATTGTTGTCAAGATGTCGTTGCTGGTGGTTTGAGGAGTGTGAAATATTCAAATGAGGAATTTATCATAAAATGGGGGATTTTGGACAAATTTAAATTTTTGTAATTCTTTGTGGTGTGACTGTAGTGTTTGTTATTTTTCTCGTTTGGGGTACAAGTTAACAAACGGAACTCTAAATTTTAAGGACATTAAATCACAAAAGCTGTCACTTCATGGAGGTACAAAATGTTAGAACAAAATGTCTACTGAAGTGGAACTACAATTTTGCACCCCATCTGGTGTTCGTTAGAGGATTCATAAGAGGAGAGAAGGTTTCAAAGCAAATAACTAAGTTATTACAGTGAGCTGCTATTCAATTTCACAACTGTGAGCTATACGATATGGCTTTCTCTGCTAATTTAGCCAGTCTACAGAATCTAGATACAGCTTTCACATCCACCTGGTATTTATTAGAGGATGTATGTGAGAAACTCGAAAATAAAGACAGCGGAATGTACAACTTCGGTTGAAGTTGCAAATTGTCCCAAGGTAATTCTCCTTTTTAATACAATTTCGGAACTGTGACTGTTATTGCTCCACAATTCCTACTAATTCCTCTGTGCTGCTGAATCTACAGTGTTGAACTCCATCTGTTGTTTGTTATAAAAATTATAAAGAACAGTGGAAAATTATTTTTAACAAATCTACTTTTTTTGAGTGTAGGTCACACTCAGACATTCTGTTCTGGACACAGTTTTTGCTTCTACAGCTTTCAGCTCCATCTGGTGTATGTTAAGGAATTCGTTGACTAAGCCTTAGAATCATGAAGAACAACTTTGTAGCTATAAATATTCAGTAATGAGGCAACAGTGGCTTTCACCAACTTAAAAGCACTTGATACCACTTCCTTTACTGTTATCAACTCCATCTGGTGTTTGTTAGAGGATTGATAAGTAAAGAAAATATTGACCCATGGTCATGAACCACAGATTGTTTCCCATCGGGGTGTCTTTCTATAGGACACTCCATAAATTCAGCAACATAAGTAAATATTCATGTGTATTGTGCTTTCGGAAAAAAGTTCCATTTTCACATGTTAATTTGGCACAATAAACGTCCTGTGTTGAATCATGAAGATGTCACAAAACTCGTTTACTGCGACGTCGACATTTTGTTCCTGAAAGCTGCATTTTGCAAGGGATAAAGGAAACAATTTTTATGGTTTATGGAGTATGTGCACATCACCCTGTTGGCCATTGAATGAAAAAACGTTTTTAAATATGCAACTATATTTAACCCAACAGCATAAATTTGATTGTCACAAGCGACACATACACTGTTTGAGGCGCAAAGGCCCCAAAATAGGATAAGAACTGGTAGTGAAACTGAAGCAGGACAGGACAGGATAGAATACGACAAGGATACTGTCAACCTCATACAAGACAGAACTTCCCTTTTTTGGTTCGTGACATTTTAATTGCATTAAAGCATCTCCCACTTGAATTACTGGACTTGAAAAGCTTTCGACCCTGCAAACTAGGAAAATTGCAAACTTTAACTCTAATAGAGTTCTAGTCTCGGTGTTGTCAACTTTAATAAAGATTTATGTTTAGCCCTTTGTATATCCTTATAAGATACAGACACAGATACAAACTCTTGGGATGTTGTGTACTAACCTCTTGCTATAACATCATTTAATGCGATTTATATCACATACTCTTGAGACGATGTTGTTCAATCTTAATAAATGACTTGAGGCAAAGCTACATGGAATTTTATTTTTATAAATAAAATAAAAATTGATAACTCAAGCTTCATCCATTCATTCATTCCATCGTTCCTTCATTCCCAAAATACTAGGATATAAAAAAGGTTAAATCAAAACTTTTTGGCAAAATTAAATCTCTGCCAGATGTGACCGAAAAAAGTAGTGATGTCTGACAAACATCAAAAACCTTAACCTTTTATATAAAAGGAATATCTGAAAACTGTTTCATAAATAAAAAGGGATAAAATATATAAACGTATCCTTGTGTAATCGATTTATGTTCATATTTACGATATGTCCTTACCACCTCAGCATAACACGTAACATATAACACAAAACATATAAGAATTCTGTCCTGTATATGTCAAAATTTATCTTTCAATTTAAGGATACAGGACGTATTTTTAGTAGGCACCAGGTTACAAGGGTCCTTCCATTCTATATTTAGAATAACTCTTATTTTGTGTATATTACAACTCGGAGAAATCTCATATCATATACAATAACCGAATAAAACCTGCTGCTACTGTATATCATGTGTTTTATATTTGGGTGCACTTTGGTCCGCCCTACTGTTTTATTAACATATTACGAACGTATATCACGTTATTTTGTTGCTGTTGTATTGTATATATTGGTGTGATTTTATTTACTTGCTTGCTCAACCAATTTTCTGGATTTAGTGGTGAAAAATTATATAATAAAATCGCTTTAATGTTTAAGTCATAACGGATGTTGCTTTAATGATGAATTATTAATGTAATTTTGCGATAAAACGCTAAAAATACACTTTAATTGACTTTCTCCTTTGGATTTTAAGTGGTTTTCAACTTTTCGTTCTTCGTGCGAATATAGTGGGAAAAATTTGAGGGTAGCAAAGTGTCACCAATAATTTTGAATTTGCAGAAGAAAATGTGTCGCTAAGTGAATATCTTACGTTATGGCAACCAAGAGATAAACTTCAGAAATCAAAGAGGCACACTTCTCTTTTGAACATAAAAGAAAATAACTAGAAACCAAGGAATAAATATCTCCATGAATGAATGGTCCAGTAACTGACTCATTATTGACCAGGATCTACACACGAACCTACTCATCACAGACAAAAACTTGTAGTTTGTTTAGTTCCAGAATTGATGCAAAACTAATCATTCTACCAGACCACTAAATTGGAAACTCAAGGCACTAGGCGGCATGCGAGTCACTTGCTGACTGGTTACAAACCGGTTTCCGACAAGCTCACAATCAGCAACGTCATGAGAAGAGTCCCATTTGATTACAGACACGAGGCTATTCAAAGCAAACTGATTATTAATTCGTGTGTGGACGGCTTTGCATGTGTTTGGAAGCCAATAGGAAATCAATTTCTAGTGTAGACAAAATTGTGTAGAATACAAGGAACGATTACCTGCCATCAGCGGAAAATTGTCCGCAGTCCAGAGCAATTTACTGGAGTCCATGTGAGAAGTGCTAACTCTTCAGTTTTGGAGACCGTCCAATATCCAGGATAAAAGTGCCAAGGAACGCGAACCTATCAGAAATCCACGAGGGAAATGACTTGGATACCAGAAAAAAGTGTCTTCAAGTCCCTTAAAGCGGGCATTATGTCATGTCTCTTATCTCTTTTCAATTTTATTTTTCAAACGATTTTCAGGACTGACAGGATAATAATGGTGAACACGCTCCAAATTCGGGTAAACTTCTCAAAAACGCGTGGAGCAAATTTAATTGTGTTCCTTTCAAAGGAAATCTCATTTTTCGCAGAAATTTTTGATGTTTTCAAATGGCGGTTTATTACACAAGAATTGCCACAATATCCCGTCTCCGGCTTCTACAGAAAAAAATCATGGATTTTAAGGATAATTCGTTTGTAACCCAACCCACACGTTGCCATTCAAGTGCGTGTAGGCAAACGTGTAACGAATTAATGTTTTGTGGGACGATCCGCCTTTAGGTTTAAGACAAAACACAATTCCATTTCAAATTCATATTAGCACTTAGTTTAACCCATCAGGAGATGTTATCTTCAATTCAATGGAACTAACTTTTCCAGGATCACACGCAACAGGCGAATTTGATGAGTCTTGGAAAGGTTAAATGGCTTGGATATTTCCGTTGTATCGCCCACACGGTTCGACTTATCGATTCGATCAAAATCGAAATAACTCTATAGATAATCAGATATTCATGAGTTTCACCAGAATATCCGCAGAAATAAGGAGTCAAATAACACAAGCCACTCTTCAAGTTTTTGAGGGGTAAAATGTATACAAACCAACATAAGGGAAAGTTAGGAATAAGTTACAAGGGATAATTTAGACCCACACGTGGTCGACTTAAAGTTCATAAGGAAGTCATAAAGTTATATAGTGACACTTCGTTAAAAGGGACAAATTCGGAATAAACGCTATGCACGTACAAAGACAAACCGAACTCAATGTTTACGCTCATTAAGGCAGGATTCTGCACAAATAATCAATCAAAATTGAATAAGACCCCTGTAAGACCCTTGTGACCCATACCCTTAAAGTTCATGGAACCCAAGATGGTCCTCGGATAAGAAAGATAGGTCCCAATTCATTCATAAAACTAATTGATTAAAATGACAACGGGTATATGACAAATATGATGTGGATGTGTGTTTAAATTCAAGAACCTTTTCCATGAAGTCAACATAAAGAAGTTACGAGACACTTAAGTTTCCCTCAAGTGCGACGATGTTACTTAAAGGACAACCTGATATAAGTTTGTGTTGAAAAACTCACGCAAACAACAAATAAAAAATTGCACATGCTCTGTATTAAGAAAAATACAAATGTGACAGGACAGACTGTTTATCAACACGTGTAACAACCAAATGTTGCTATCATTAAATCCTTAAAATTATCACTAATATAATTTCCAGGACATTTTTCATTCTTACCTTGGAACGCCGCCTCCACTGTCAATTCAGTCTCTGAACATTTTACGATGGCTACAACCATCAAAAGCATTAATCCATTGAGCCACATTTTGATATCCAAATAAATATCCTTTCTTCACACACACATACGTGTGGAGTTGTTGAAAAGGATAAAACACAAACACAAAACGGAAAATAAACACTCTTGTCAAATTAAGGGATGAAAACAAAGAATCACAGGGTGATTCGTTTCATGATACTTTAGCCGGATAAAAATTCATTCAATTAATAATATTTTTATCCAAAACTTTTATGTGTATTGTAAATTAATCACAATCACATACACAATCATATAAAATGCAATACAAACACAATGAAACTACTATCAAATTTTCAACTGACATTCAAATCCGTTACTTGTTAGTAAAGCCACCCCATCAAGGTGGAAATCGTTTTAAAGTAGGGAAAACAAAATAAAATATTTTCCACCTCCACTTCAATACACACAAACTAAAATATACTAACACATGTAAATGATTTTCCACTAGAATTCACGTAAAATCACGTTAAATCACGCAAATGTGTTGAAAGTAAATTTTCACGTAGAGACGGTCTTGTTCACCTATAAGCGAATGTAGATGTACGGGGGAGATTTTATTATTATTATTTTTATTATTATTATGAAGGCAGGAAATGTCCTTTTTATTTTATACCCATAAAAACCGGTGGAGGACCTTCAGTTTTCGAACATCAACACGAAAATTAAAAAATTTTAAAAATCACATTTCCCCGTTTCTGTATGTATTCTATCTACTATCGCCTATAACCCAATACTTGTACAGGTGTATTTACCTTTAAACTTTTTTTTATTTAATTTTTTGTTGTTGTTGTTACTGGTATTTAAGAAATTTCCCAACACTTAACAGGTCGAGTGGCTGTAGCCGACGGTTCGGTTCGCGTCAAATTCACTGAACTTTCAAGTTAAAAAATTTGCTTAAATTTTTGGTAAATAATTAAATAAATTTTCAACCAACACTGTTCTCCTGCAAAAATCATGTAAACAAAGTTTTTATTTTTGTTATTTATTTTCGGGTTTTCGTTTGGGGGTGGAATAACTTTGAAGGGTTGAAATTCTTTTGGTTCTCCACTGATATCCTTGCGAAAATCAACACAAAATGAAGAATTTATCCGAATCCGAGATTGGAGTTATCCGAATTTTTCACGTAATTATATTTATATCTTTATGAAAATTTTAAAACTATAAAAATTAAAATTAAATTTTCATAGTTTTGTGGGAAAAACCGAAAAAATTTTTGTTGATTTTGTTGTTCACACAATCACAAATGGAATGAAATTCACCACCATGATATGATGTTTATTAACTTCACGCGTTTTCCTTCATTTTATTGAAATTTTGAAATTGTGAATTTTCCGAATTTCCACAAATGATAAAAATTTTATTTTTAAATAAATCTAATTTTCCAAACTTCCGACAAAACGATTTTCACGGAACCGCAATCATTTGCAAATAATTCTCCAACTGTAAGGACACGACTAACTGAGTAACGTAGTACGATTTTCTCAAGTGCTCCATTCCACTTCACTTGGGAACTACCCTGTTACCCGCTTGGGGACACAACTGAGGCGAGAGAGTGCAGGTCGGCGAAAAATTTAACCTCAAACTATTGAAGAAATCGTAGATTTGTTATATAACCCAGACGTGGAATTTGTACAACTACAGAATTCGCCATAGACATGGGGGAGACATTTAAGGGATGCCTCGCGCACGCCTGAGAACTTCTGAGGGAGATAAATTTGAATTCGCCGAAAATTCATGGCGAATATTCAAACTTCATCAAATTAATCGATAAGAATCGGAAAATCCCTCGCTGTCTGGTGGGGAAATTTGCTGTTCTATATAAGGACATTTCTGTCCTTTTCAAAGCAAAGGAAATTTCGTGTGTTTCCCTTAATTTTTTGTTGTGTTTGTGTAAAGTAAACAAGTCTGTCGTTTCTTTGTTTTTTTTTGGGAATGAGGGATTTTGTGGATACTCACCTGCTGTCGGCGTCAGGACGATTGTGTCCTTTAAGGTCGACTCAGGGCACTCAGACATGAAATTTTCCGAGACGAGGTTACTGTGAAACGACGACAGACGCTGGAAACTAGGCAACTCACGACAGTTGCGTGATTTTCCGCCATTTTTGTTTTAATTTTTTATTACACCAACAGCTTAAAGCGTATAATCGCAAGATTATGCAAGTGTGTGAGAGTCAAAAAGCTAGGCAACCTCCCATAGGTCCTTCGTATTTTTCTATTCGTTTCTACTGCACTCACAGCTTAAAGTGAGCAATTCCACGCATGCGTGAGTGAGACATGTCAATTGCGTATTTGTCCACCGATTTTTAAGAGATTTTTTCTTGTTTTTTCTTGTTTCTACTGCACTGACAACTTAACGCGGACAGTCGCGCACTTGCATGCAAAAGCATAAAGTTTACAATTACATTCGGCTGTGTGCGTTTGCACTTGTGGTTTTTATAGTTCAATTTTTGATTAAGCGTTTTTGGAATTTTTCATTGCCACATTTACAACAAGAACGAAGACGAGTTGAGAATAGTCCTTTCAATCTATTCCTAATTCAATTTTCTGCATTTTCTGCAAAGCTTTCAGTTTCACAAAAACTTTCAAACACTTCTTGGAATTTGTATAGAAAATACCAAAATCAATGTCCGACACAAATTCACTCGATTATCCTGTGTAAGGATAACGAAACAAGGAAGTTTAACACTTTGTTCTGTTATCCGATTGTGATGAATTGGAAGTTACCTAGACTTAAATTTGGACAATGTTGATTCCTGTTTTCCATCAATCCTGTTTACACTTTCACAGGATTTTAGAGAAGCCAATGATTGCAGAAATTCCAGGGATAGAAATGAAAATTGCCAAGAATTCTTACCTAACCGCAGACAAATTTCATTAGAATCGATTGATGTCTATGAATTCGTTGGACTTCTCAAGATGAAAGGCGATTCATTGATTCAAGGACTACATGTATCCCCTGACGGATTTCATATCAAAGGCAAGTGCCATATTATCTAGGGAAAGTTGTGGAATAATGTCAAACATCCGGCCATTTTTATATCAATTGCTAATAAAACTAATAAACTAAGTAATTTGATGGCAAAGCAGCTAACGCTTCAAAGCTATTAGGGACAATTCGCATTCAGTGCGAGACTTTCGAGGGAGAAACTTGTGCTTAATCACAAAATCGATGGAGTCGTTTGGGGATGAACAGAAGCGTTTTGAAATTTTTCAAATTCAGGACGAAGTTGGAGAATTCATCAGAATAGAAAAATATTTAATGGTAAGTGAAAAAAGAAAATATGAGTACAGGATGTATATATTCATATTAGGGAACGTGCTTAGAAGAAAAGTGAATGAAGACCATTTCCTGAGAGAGAATTCTGGAAAAACGCGAAGTGGACGGGACGGGGTTTTAAATAAAAGCGAGGGTAGCAAATTAAAGTCAAGTGGAAAATTGTTTTCCGCCCCTGTGCTTTGAGGTTTTTTCCGTTATATTTTTTCACATTTTTTCGTTTTCATTTTTTAGTGCAATTTGTAATTGAAATTTTTGCCCAAGAACCACCGCGGAAACGTTTCTGGTGGAACCTTGTCAGGTTTTACTTTTTTCTCCATAGCTTAATTGAAAAATATTATGAGGTACTTTGAGACGTTATGAATTGCACTATTCAAAAGTTTTTCTCAAGAGACTTGGAATTATGCACAAAATTATTGAGCGCTTCTTGAGTGGGCAAATACTGAAGTAATGACGCAAACAAACCAGGAGTTCCTTATTTCAATGGATCCTTGGCGTCTCTGGTTAGTGAGTCAAGAACCCATGAAAGACTCAAGCCCATGGACTTTGAAATTAAGGAGGAATGGAGAGCTCTCAGCAAATAGGGATTAGCACTTTTCAAACTTGCTGATCTCTCGGAATCCCTTCCAGATTTTGGACTATTAAGATTTTTGTTGGAATAGTGCAATGATCATTGGCTCTTCAGACACCAACTGTCGCTGTCTGCCATTGCCAAGAAGTTGCAGTTCCTGGAGATCCCCGAGATCCTGGAAGGGTTTCCAAGAAATTTCCAATGTAAAGCGAAAGCCCACGGATCTCAGACTATCCTGTCATCAACTGTCCTGTCGTGTCCAAAGATGCTTTCCCTGATCTCTCAGGCGTGACTCACAAAAACTTGCAAACAATTCTTAAGGACAGACACAATGACTTGTAAATGAAGGAGGAATTGAGAGCTTTCAGTTAATAAGGACTAGCACCTTTCAAACTTGCCTGACCTCCCGGAATCTATTCTAAATTCTCAGCTATTGGAGTCTTTATCGGAATAGTGATGTGATCATTCACCCTTTATGCAAGCATGTCAACTCACTATACTTCTCTCAAAAAAAATCACAATCTGCCATCGATAGGAAATTGTAGATCTCTTAAATGTTTTCTGGAATCCTGGAAGGATTTCCAAGGATCCAGAGACCCCAGAATGGCCATATTCCGTCAACTGTCCTGCTATGTCCAAAGATGCTTTCCCTGATCTCTCAGGCGTGACTCACAAAAACGTGCAAACAATTTTTAAGGATATTCACAATGAACCCCTTCTTTGTTTAGCTTTGACAACCATATTCAGACTATTTCCTTTTTGTACCAATCAAAACAGTCTCGCCATTTAAAACAGGCAAAAAATATCCTGTAAAATTAGAAAAAGCTTTGACCAAGTCCTGATACAACTTTTTTTTCCAATTTCATAAAAATTTAAACGAGAGACATGTAGTGAGTGTAAATAATTTGTTTTTGAATACGAGAACCTTTTACGACTCGGTTCAGCACCTTTAACCTTTCAAGGTATCGTTGGCATTATTGTTAATGATGAAAGTCAGGTATTTTTTACTTTAAAATTGTCTGAACGACACAATATCGTTTCGTTTCTGAAGGGAATATTGTGTTTTAATTGTGACACTTGTGACACATTGAATTGTCACTCAAATTGATGATGGAAATTGTCTCGGGGATGTTTTCGTGTCCCATAAATCTGTCACACACGCCTTCTTAATATGCCCGAAACGACTCAGTTTCTTGAAGATTTCATTATCGAATTGTGTCCAAAACAAAAAAAAAATACAGAAATTCTCCAAGGACATGCTAGAGTGTCCTTTCGAGAGTATTTTGTCTACTTTATGTGGTTCATTAGGTAATTGAATTATCTTGTCGCCTTATCCTTGAAATTAGGTACGACAAGACAAAGGGATTTCGAATGTTCACTCAGACTGAGTTATAAGTTCTTAGATAAACTTAATACTTATACAAATGAACTAAGTCCAAGGAATATTTATTAGATAACACTCCAAGAAAAAGCTAGTCCTTGGAATGAGATGAAATTAATGAGTCCTTACTTCATTACCTTTTCGAAATTATAAAGATAACTTCCATCAAGGCGTTTATCTTGAATTTCCTTTTCTGGACTTATTTGAATAATTATCCAGACTTATATGTTATATAAAACTTGAATATAGGGATACAGAGAGAATTCAATTAACTAATAATTCAAGGTAATCTTCAAGAGTGTTTAAAGGGAACCTTTGCTGTTTATTCTGGTCAAAGGATTGTATTTTAATCCCACAAAGCTTTCAAGACTTTTAACCAATTTTGGGATAAGAGTGGCTGAGTAGACTTATTTGGGATAAAACTTTAAGTCAAAAATCATTTAAGTTTGGAATATTTCCAGGTTCCTCCGAATTTTATTTATTATTCAAAATAAATTCAGTGTTGACATGAAGTAAAATTTAAAAATTATTTATCAGAAATTAATTAAAACAGAAAATTGTGAAAAATATATATTGCGTTAATTTGCATTAAAAACGATTTTCAACAAATTCATTTGTGAAAAGTGTAAATCGTAAATATTGATTGATTTCTTTTTAAATAAGGGCTGGATTATCGGAAACGTCCACCTGCACATGGAAAATGAGGGTGAATTGCACGCATTTTTCATCTGATATATTCAATTTATTTTTGCTGTGCAACGTTACAGTGTATTCCATGTGCAGCACATGACGTGGAAATGCAATAAAGTCACAATACAGTTTTATTGAATTCCTCTGCTTGTACCATTCTGTCGTTTCCCTGCAGACCAGACTGAATTCCTTAATTCTTGGGTCAAGGGACGTTTAATACGATCTTTTTATATTGACGTGAAAACACCTTTTCTCTCGTTAAGTATAAAGACTGATAGCCAGTCAGACATTGTTGTGTTACAAAATACCGTCATATTTCAATCGCTAGTAACTACGGGACCAATAATCCAATAACAACGATTGAGGTCACATTGGATAGAGCACATTTGTACGTATTTATTTGTAGCGTTTGATTTGCCCGTGATTTCATCGGGCTACTGTAAAGGGCTACGCGAGATTGTTGTTAATTAGCGTTGGGTAAAACTATCAATTAGTGTAACGTCAGATCGCTTCTAGCTAGGACGAAGTGTGGGGTGTCATTGTAAACTGTGAAGAAATATCATGACCTAAAGTGAAACAATAAAAATATTTACCAAAATATAAGTCGAAAGCCGGTATTAAATTGAAAATTGAAAAAATATGAAAGTTATCGTCTTATATCGTTAATATGCGCCGAATTGAATAAAACGCAAACCAGAGAAAACTTACATCAAAACGAATTTGAAAACCCTAAAATGTCCAGTGCCGAGTAAATGTCAGAGCTATGTACATAAGGCAGCATCGAAAGCAGAAATAAAACAACCCTCGCAAAACAATAAACTTGTGATTTATATATTCTGTTAATTCTATGTAAGCATTGTATTAAACCGATTGATTTGAGTACATACTGATAAGAAGCACTTATTATAATTTTATCCCAACGTTTTCACGGAAAATCTACGGTGCGGACCTTGACTACGCCTTTCGGTTTTTCATTTGAGAATATCTCGGTCCGCGTCAAACTTTGATTTGAATGTGTCTCAGTTCATCACTTCATTATTTTGTAGGGTGTGAACAGGAACTCACGCTCCACATGAAGAACGGAAGTAGTAAAAGGTTATTATACACAAGAGAGAAAGTAGCTCATGGCCATAACCACTTTCTTGGATATGAGGTACATGGGAATACGAGTATAAAATTTTGTAGTGCATTCTAAAATTTCAAATTTTAAGAACTTCTGTGGTGGTGCTCGTGAACTTTGACACGAAACCACTTTGAATCGAAATGAACTCTTCATGATATATCATGTGTTACATATCAAGTGAAGTGCAAACATGAAAAGTTGGTGGGTTTTTTTGGAAAATTGCTTTTCAAATTTTCAAGTTTTCGAGTTTTGTTGGGAGAATGCTTCTTATTTACATGGAACTCGGAAACTTCGATTGTCGCCTCTTCATTGACATTTAAATGTGCTACACAATGAATTGTGACATTTAAATGTCATATAACCACTTCAATAACCTTTTAAAATTCAGAGTTATTCATTCAACGTTTTGCGCTACATAAACGTTACGGAAAAAGAACCATTCTTATGTGACACAAACATAGAGTAATCTAACTTCGAATGAAGAAACTGTAGGCTTAAGGATGAGGTTGATACTCCCACAAGAACAGTCTCTTAACTCGGGCATAAGCCCATACCCTACAGCTTCTAATTGTGATTGCAGATTCAATTGAATTAAGCAAATGAGGCGGATTTCAATCTGTTATCGATTTGATTGATATCCGAAATAATTTCGGGTCGTTCTCTGACACGTCAAAGTTAAATAGGTCAAAGGTATACTGCGAAAATTCCTTTAATGTCTTCATTCCATTAGCATAGGAAGACACTAACCAGTAACATTTGCCCTCGAGGAAAATTGATGGACTCAAAGTGCGCGTTTGAACCAAACAAGCATCCGGGACAAAAATAAAATAAAACCCACCCGTAATGATGCTCAACCTGCTATATATACAAGATTTATTGATAAGATTGCCGAGATTTACTAGTTGCGAACGAAAGCGTTAATGGGATTATTGTGATCATACAAAAGTTCTCCATCCAGGAAGGATAAAAATAAACTGGAATCAACCGGAACTTTATACCAAATAACTTCCTGTTGGTAGGCATTTCCACATTGGATTGAGAATGAAAGTAAAATGTCTGCCAAAAACAAGAACAACATTGCGATTCTATAAACATAAATTAACGTTAACAAATTGTGTTTTTTAGAAAATTGCCTTTTTTACAGAACACATGATGCTCGTCGAGTTAATTTACGTTCATTCGGGCGAGCTTTTAGATCCAGGCGGAAGTGAGATGTGAAAAATTCAATAACAATTTTTTTTGGTTAATCATGTGCGGATTATTCGATTATAATTGTAAATGTTACAGGTCCAAGTATAGAATAACATAGAATTGAATTATTCGGGCTGGCTTCAGATTCTTCACATCGTCAGCAGATCCTTCAGGTCATCATCAAATCCATTTGGTCATCGTCAAATCAATTAGGATATCGTCAGATCTTTGTGGTTGTTCTCAGATACTTCAGGTCAGATCCTTTAAGTTTCAGCAATTTCTTTGGCTCGTTCTCAGACCCTTGAGGTACTTCTTGTCGTCATCACAACTTTGAATTCGTTACCAGAACCATCAACTCCTTCTTAGATCGTTCAGACCAACCGCACATCCTGTAGGTGGTCATCAGAGCCTTCAATTCGTTTTTTAATCCTTAATATCAGCAGTAAATCCTTCATATTCTCGTCATATCGGTTTGGTTCCCCTTCAGATCCATCATGTTATCAGTATCAAAAAATTTTTGGACCTGCATAACAGAAGGAGAGTCCAAGAGTCTCTCCTTCTGTTTCAACATCTTATGCCACACTTTCAGGAGACATTACCGCATGCTAGAGTCCCACAATTTATGTCCTTTTTGTGTAACTAGTGAATATGTGACTCGAGTAATCCTCGAAATGTGCCGAAGTTATTTATCGCTTCCCTCCGCATTTTGGAAAAGTCAAAACTCAAATTTTAGAACTAAGACAAAGAAAAAACAGCATAAATTTTATTCAAAGTAGGAGTTACTAAAGTGACTTTCCTTTCATTCCAAATGAAATATGTCTTACTTGGCTCAAGAAAAAAAATATATCCTGAATCCTGAATAATTTCAACTGACTCCTTAAGCTTAAGATTTTTCACAAAAAGATGCTGGTAAGATTTATATCCCAGTAATATTACGTATTTTGAACACAAGGAAATCTTCATGAAAGGATATAAAATATATTTTATCCTTTAATTCGTTTTTGTTTTTATGAACATCACAAAGTCTTGATTGAAACAGAAGACTGTCAAATTTTAAGTAGGGTTTCTTGCTTGAATGCATTCTTATCTGTCCCTCATAATTCTGGGGAACGCTAAAATGTTCCTCTGCGGAAATTGAAAAAATAAATTTCAATTTGAAAAACGTGTGAGGGGAGCAATTGTCTTCAACTCGCAGCCTTTTATTATTTTCGAATTTTTCGAACTGTCAAAATTTTCCAAATGTCTATTCTCATTCGAGACAAATTCTCATGTGAAGCACAAGTTTGGAATGCGTACATGCAATTAATTTGCATCGGAAAGTCGATACGAACTTTCAAATTCAAATTCAATGATAATTGAAGTAGAATAAGTTGCCAAGGAAGCACACGATTCAGAGGAAATCCTTATCAAACCGGAAACTACTTTTCATCATTTCGTTATCACGAATTAAACTACGAATATTCCATTTTGTGACGAAAAAGTTCAACTTTCATAGTTTTGACACAATTCCAAGTTGCTTCATGGAATTATAAAAGTTTTCAAAGTTACAAAACTGGTTGATGGCATCACATAAAATTTTTAGGGAAGTTTTAAACAAGATGGAATTGGAAATTTTTAACTTAACTGCATTATATTTATCCAAATTGAGATAATAGGCAGCTTTGCCTTGTAACTGATGATCAACAGGCCGAAGAGTAACAAGGAAATTTACTAATGAGGAAAATATCCCAAGGAGGTCATCCTGAAATGTGACACAAACCAGAGACTAAGCATTTGTGGAGTCACATCTAGACCCTATGAATCGGGGAGTGTCAACATCCTCTCTCTGTCATACAGACTTGTCCCATCAGAAGTCCTTAATCCAATAAGTCCCTATAAATAGTTGAAGACAAGAGAGAGTATTGTACATTCGGACTTTTCCGCTTTCGGGATTTCCAATTTATCTGTTTATCTGCGGTTTTCTTATTTGGAGTCCTGGTTAGTATGACACTCAGCTGGTTTCAAGTTGCTCTGGTCAGTTTTGAGTTCCTTTGGATTATTTCTGGTCGACAGCATAGCTCCGATAATCTTGCGCGACGTTGCTTTGTTGGCGATGGGATTTTATCGTTTCGTGCGCGACTCGTAGCATTTCGTTGTGCGAAGAAACAAACGCCTGTTTTGCAATGCGAGTGGTTACACTGGCAGCGAAGAAAACGTCAGAACATGCAAGAACTCGTCAGAAGAAATTGTACTTTCAAATCGGTTTGATTTTTGACGTACTCGTCAGAACAAATTTTCGTACCAATTCGCGTGCATAGTAACCGACTGTGTTGCCGATGGCATTTTATGGTCTGCTGGTGCGGAAGGAAACAGACACCACATATTAAAATTTAAAAATTAATTTGAATTTCCTTCCCTGCTTTCGCTACATTTGTTAAAATTTCAAAAAATAATTTAAAGGAAGGAGACAATTTGAACAATTTAAAAGCAATTTAAATTAAATTAGTGTCACTAGCGCCACACTGTGGCGGATCAATAAATCAAGGAAAATGTCAAACAAATTCAAAGAGACACCAATTGACAAAGCGGAAACTTCCGGAACTAATGAGGCGAACTTGCAGCAGCACAAAACGTTCCCTTCCGGTCGGTTTACCAGAACGCTTCCCTTTGAGGTTGGCAAAGTTTGTTGAGAACTTTCCCAAATGCAAAACCAAGTTTCAAAGGACATTTCACTTAGTCCTGAAAAGTCAATTCTTGAATTTTAAAGTGTCGTCCTTAAATGGGTCATCAAAGGATACAAACCACAAAAAAGGATTTTGTCAAGTTCATTTAAACTTGAGTCAATTATTTAGCTGTGACGTCAATTTATCGTGGAAACTTTATGTCCTTAAACTGAAAAATGATTGAATACCAAGCACTAAGTGAAACTTCTATTGTCCTTTCTTATCAAATTGTCCTTTAATCGAAATTTGTTAGCGATTAATTTTCGGTGTAATAAAATTAATGTCCTTTTCAACACGATTATCTTCATCTAACCAGTTCAAACATCCTTAATTGTTGTCGCTGTCTTAATTGTTGCCTGAGTAACCTCTTTTCAAGGACAATAAATCCTTTCAAGTCAAATATTTTGATTTATTATGAAAATTATTAGGACAACTTTCGTCCTCAAATGTCAAATCAAATAAAATGCCAACTGGTGAAAAAACAAAACCTTGTTCTTAAAGAAAACACTGGCAAAAGGATATTCTAAATATCAGGTATTATATCCTTGCAGAAAATCCAGTGTCCTTAATTAAAATATTGAACCACACTTCTTCACATTTGCCTCCTCATAGCGCATCGAAAATTAATTTGTTAAACTTTTCCAGTATTTAGGGAAAAAGGACATTTTATTCCTTAATTTCGGAAATATTTGAAAAACCGTCCGACTTGGGTTCATTTAAATCCCGCAACTACAGCGATTGTTCATATTGTATTTCTTGGACCAGGACATTTTTCTTTCCAAGGAATCCTGAATATCGTCCTTAAATAGAAATTTAGCCAATGTGCTTTGACTTGAATGTGGGATTTAAACACCCACTATTTGCTAGTGGTTAAGCAGCGTTTAATTGAATTTTGTCCGGGTTCCTGCAGATTCCCAAGTGTACACGTATTGTTACTGGTATCCTGATATCCTTATTTTGAATTCGGCACAATTCCGTCAATCCACGTGAAAATGTGTCAAAGAAAAATGAAAACGAAAATTCAAACAGACAAAGTAGATTTTATTCCCTTTCACTTTTAAATATTCCCTTCTCAGTCATGTGTTAAATGAAATTCTTGTCTTATTCCATTTTTAAGAAATGGAAAGTATTCAACAAACAAAAGGAATACAGATATCCCCAACAGATATCAAACTAAAGCAGGGAATCCACCTAAGCGGAAATGTGCCAAACCTCCTTTGACAGTATCATCTTTCGATTTATACTCTTGATCCCATTTTATACGAAAGTGGATAAACTGTATCCTGTCTTAGAAACGTATATAATATATATTTTTTTTATTTACATTCGTTAAGGATGTGCTCAAACCGAATTCGTTGTACGTGATCCTGAAAACGCTTGTTTCGCATCATGGCCGCCATTTCTCTTATTTGTCACAAAAATGAAACTGGGATTTTTCCGTGCTTTTTTCGGATTCAACTTCTTGGAAATGATGGGTAAAAGGGAAGTCAATCCTTAAATGTGTATTTGACACTTGTATTTGTTGAGGCAAAAAGGGTGATTTACATTCAATTTGAACGTGAACGAGACATTTTGCCGGGAAAACATTTTGCTAAATGATTCCATAACGCAAACATGGCGGCGAATGTCGCACTTGTGTCGAATTTCTTTTATTTATTTTTCAACGACAAATATTTGACAATTATTTTCGTGTTATCCTGTACTCAGGGGATTGACAAATAGAACAAGGATAACTGGAAGGATCAAAGGTGGTAAGATACTTTTGGACAAAGATTCAGAAGCGGAATTCTATCCCAGAGGAGCTACAAGTCTTCATCGCGAATTAAGCACATTTCCACAAAGATGCATCACTTCACCAAGGATCCTATGAATCATTTCCGTGGTGCTTCGCTTGTGGGCTTATCCCTCGGAAAGAGGATTTACTCATATCCACATACACTAGACTATAGCACAATCGCACAGTACCTACATGGCTTCGTTATATAAAATATATATTTCTCAGTGCTTCATTTCTTGACATACAACACAAAGTTGAAAGTTGGAAGTTGAAAGAATTCAACAGGATTCGGCTTGAGGCAGGCCATAAATCATATTGCGAGGTGTTAAAGGCTTGGAAGGTGTTATAGGTGTGAATGTGTAAAAAGAAATCATTCTCATGGGAAATGTGGAGAATTGTGAAGAGTTGCTGAGTTTTAAATTTATTCTGGTATGATTGAGTCGTTCGTGAGTCGTCTATGAATATATTCACATCCATCTTGTCGTGTGATTCCTTTGACATTCCATCAAATGTGCGTCTTCTAGCTTCTTTCACTAAGTGTAGGTACCTTGATACTGTCTCATTACTGTACTGATATTCTTCGAAATCTGTGTATCAGAATTGGAAATCTTTGAAATCCTCCGCCTCAACGCTTTCACAGTCTCTTCAGAAAGATGTCAGCAACAGATGACTACGCAACTCTTGACTTTTGGTGAATTCCAGAAGTGAAGCCCAGATATACTTCTGATCATTAGAATCGGGAATTTTCAAGGAACCATTTTGTGAAAAGGGACTTTGTGTATCTCCCATTCTTCAATATCTAGACTCCTGGATGAGGGTTCTTTTGATTATTTCGTTGCAACGCTCTATCCAGAATGAGGAATTATCTGCTTATACCCTCCCGTTGAGTATAAATCAGTATTCAGCAATCCTCCTAGATTCCTCCTGCAATTCCTTAGATGCCTAAGAAATATAGATCCAGAGTCTTGAATCTCTGTCCAGAATTGAAATTCTAGTCTCTGGAAAAAGGACTTCTTGTCAGGAATATATTTTTCTAAATTCCAGACTCAATTTCCGCTTGGATTCACCAAGAAATCTTGAGTTCTCTTGCTTGAATCACACCCGGAAGTCTGCACATCCGCTATTTGAAAACAAAACTTTTTCATAAAATAAAAATGCATTTGTTTTTCATGCATTTCAGTCTGTATCCTGCGAAAATCACAAAGCTCACAAAAGGAAATGCATTTTTGATAGCTTTAATTATGTTTCATTTCCAAGCTCAACGTTTTCTTTGTGATCCTTTCAAAGTTCGCCTTTGAGTCAGACAAATATGAAACAAAAAAATATAATAAAAAATAAAAAATAAAAATCTAGAAACGAAAAATCAAAACGAGGGAATATGATTTCGCATAAGAAACAATTTTAATTAAGAAGTTTGCCAAGATAATTTCAATGAAACATTATTTCAAATCAGTGTATTTGAGTTTGTTATTTTATTGTATTTAAGTTTGATTATATTAGTGAATGTATCCTTGCAAAGAAATATCTACATAATTCCACACCACATGCCATCAAAATGAGAAATTCCTCCAAATCGAGCCCACCACCAGATTTATCAGCTCCACAAGGAGATAAACTCCAAAACCCTTCATCAAATCATTTTCCATGAAATTTGGTTTATGTAACGAAACATAATATCATTCAATAACACGAATCTTATTAACCATTTAGTTAGTATCACTAACCATAATTTGATATCACTTAACTAGAATCGGTGAAATTTGAAAGACTGTTGCTTCATTTTGACGGAATCCTTTGTGCTTATTTCCAACGATGAACCATCCTTGTGGCAATAACATGTCTGAACTATAGAAGGATCGTTTGAACCGTCCAGTGGTCATTGAATAGTTGCCGCAAAATACAACATTGTGCAATTATAAGGAACGTCTTGTTGTTGTCGTTCTAAACATTGTTTCTATGATTAAATTCCCTTCTCTGTATCTATGTCTATAGCTGCATGTATTCATGTGTGTGTGTATAGCAATTTGTGGAATTCTTAAATTGGCAATTTGAGTCATGTTTAACTACTCTCCGCGGGCAACCTCATAGTCATATAAATTAATTATGTTATACACTTGAGGGCTATTAATGCTGCATTCGGTTTTCATAGTTACTTGTTAATCAATAGTAGATATATTTATGTAGAAAGTGATATAGCTACACCATCAAGACACTATTCCCACCGAGATAATCGCTCTTATATCCTTTTTTCTGTAATTAAAAAGAAAAACAGATTCCATAAAATTCATAAAGGTGACATGATTCAAGAATTTGCGGAACCACAAATTCAGAATGAAAGGCATAAATCTGGCTGCCTTCCAGCCAATTCTCAAACCAAAATTAAACCACAACCACACACACACACTCATTCGTGCGTTCAAAATTACCGTAAGAAAGTTATCCTGAACTTTGTGTCTTCACCTTATTTACCTGAATAAAATAGTAAAGGTATAATGTACGCTTCTCACTTCATAATTTGAGATTTTCAGAGCGCTATAAATATTTTGTAATTATGTCAAAAAGTTTTTTGGAAAGTTTTCAAGTTTTTGCAGATGTCAAGATGATATTTACTCCTTTACTTTGGAAGACAATAAAACAGGAACTGATCCTGATTCTGATATTTCGCTTCCTGTCGTCGAGGAAATGCATCGGAAACTTTCTTGCAAACAACAATGTTTGAACGCAAACTTTATTTAGTATGTGTCATTTTGACTTTCGAAATTCCATGAGTCAAAACTTCATTTTTTTCTACTGCACCTAGAGCTTGACGCTTGTTGGTTGCACCATGATCTGTTATTCGCTAGAGGAATTTTACTTGACGCTTAACCGTGCGTCATTCTTGCGCTGACGTTTCTCAGCAATTGTTTTATTGTTGGTTATGCTTTGTGCTGGTTTAGTGGATATGAATTTTACGTTAAATTTCTGACCAGTTACAAGGTTTAATTTTGTCTCATGATGATTTTGAAGCTGTCTGAATATGTATTAATGTGATTGCAGACATTTGCAAATGATATCTGGTTGATTGTCTTTAAATACCTTCTTATTGTGTTTACTCAAACCTCGTTTAGCGTTAACAACTTTAATATTATATAATAAAAACTCTCTTTCCTCGCTGTTAGCTCGTCGCATCAAATTAAATCCTGAATTTTTATCGATTTCCATTTGAATTGAATTCGCCATAACACCTTGACAAGGCGAAGTTTGAGTTTTCAAGCATGCGTTGTGCCTAAAATTCGTGAAGTTCCCCAGTTTGTGATGAAGTTTGTAAAAATTGTGATGAATGGATTTTTGAAAAATATCATTTACTATTACTAACATCTTGTATAAGCAAACAAACAATATGCAAATATTTATTACACCAATAAAGATTTGATGACACTTGTACATCTTTGAAGTGGATGTCTGTGCGTCTGTGGGAATAACAAGTTCCCTTAACCCCACATTCCGTCAATGGATGTGGCATTTTATAGTATATAACGAACATAACTCCTTCACTCAACTGGTGGTGTTTTGACAGGCAAAAATTCCGGAATTTTCCCTTAAAACACTATACAACATATCATGTATAGTTTTGGCCAATATTGAGGATAGCACATTGATGTCCTCATTAACCCACCCTTAAATTTTGCATGTATGATCCTTAAACGCTTCCCTGCCTACCCCGAATTTGATACCCAATAAATTCCATTTATGCATCCCTGATCTTTAAACTTTAACGACAACTCCTTCCTGTCCAGAATTAAATTTCCAGATATAAGAATTTTCTCCCTTTTGTAATAAAACTCAGGAAGGACCCTCGTTAAGAGGCTCAAGATGACACGTTTTCAAGTGATAATGTCTTTGTTTTTATTATCCTTGTAATTATTTGATATTCATAAACTTTCTTGACATTTCAATTTCGTTTTATCGTTTTTAAAAAATCTGAAATTTTTTAATTTTTCAATTTGCCTTTTCGTCAAATTAAAAATAAATGTGCGAAGTATACCTTTTTTGTTTTAATTACAGCAAGTCTACCATATAATGAATCACTCAGCTGTCCTTTACATTATGGCAACAGAACAGAATAAAATCTCGGCCCATTAGTTATTCTACTCGAGAAAGAAAAATGTTTTCCTCTCTTTTCTCTTCGATCTACTCTCTCTAAATCTGCCAATGGGCACTCAGAGTTTTCACGCGCGCTATCATGGTCTCGATTAAGTACGGTCAGTAGATTGTCCTAAGTCCGAACATGTTTTAGTGTTGTGTACACTTGTTTGCTGGATTTAGTTCGGTTGGATCTTGATTTGTGTAGGTTTCCAGTTTACGAAGTATGTCGAGTGGGTGTTCCTTAATGAAATGGTAAAAATTTTCCAAAGAGCTATGTATATAATGTTGGCGTTAACGATCGAAATATCGACATGAAAATTTTTGAATGAAATATTTTAAAACGAATTTGTTTGTTATTTGACTTTTAATTAAACGATGATTAATGGAACACCATAACATCCCCATCAAAACCGTCCAGAATTGATTAAACTTTAATTGAAGCTTTACAAATTAATGGAAAAATATATTTCTGAATTTTTTCCATACTGTAATTTCATGAACAGAAATTTAAAAAAACCTCAACAATAAACTTCTGTCACGGAAGTGTAAATATTTTTTAGTTTTTGTTTATAACACGAAACAATAAAACTACTATAAATGAACCAAAAACTCCAGGGAGCTTTTATCCGTGTTACATGTAAAACGGGGCATTTGCACTTCAACACCTTCGGAATGGGATTTACACAGTTTTAAAACATGGACACATATGAGGGTCATTTGAAAATTTTACGAAAGGGAACACTTTAAAGTGTTTAACTACATGGTTTGTGATGGAAAACAATTTAATAATAGTTTTCCACAACTTTTCAATCAAAGCAGATTTTCTCAAAAATTTTCATCGTTAAATATTTGTGAACTAGTTAATTCCCCGTCATGAATGACGGAGAGCTGAAGTAAAATTGTCTTATTATTCATTTTCACGTTCATTTTTCGATCTGAACAATGCTACGTATAGCTGACCAAATGAAATAACAGGAGTCTGGAGATCAATTCCAATATACATATGTAGTCGAAAGTCTGGCCCTGTGATTTGTTAATTGTGATATCGTGGAATATCTCCAAACGGACGTCGCTTCAAAACAAATGCTAATATCGTATCTGATGGAGCCAGAATGGTTCTTTGTATAAGAACAGTCTTATCTTTGCCAATTCTTCAACTATCAATCTTGTTCCCGTACATACATCTTCTTTTGGTTGAGGGTTCGCAGCAACAGATTTTTTTCTTAAGAATTAACTTATGAAGCGGCATTCCGAATTCTATTGGATAGTTATATGCGTCATTCGAATGTCCTGTAACTATCGAGTCAGGACTATATTAAATATTTTTATCTCCAGATATCAAGTCAATGATTTGATTATCCATTTCAAGAGCTTGAATATTAGTTGATGCGCCTATAACTCTTCCAGCAAGTTCAGATAACTGATAATAATTCATGTTTCCACAAATTCCAAAGATTTCATCATTTTGCACCATCATTTGTTGAGGTGTTTCAATTATACCTATATCAGAAATCAGAAATTCCAACTAAATTCAAAAGCCATTCGTTATGCCAATTTTGTCCGTTACTTCTCATGTTGGTTATCACTGATAATTTTGTAAAATTAGTGGAAAGCGGAAAGATATTAATATATTTTTTATGTCTACTTCTTTATAAACAACCGTTTCTTCATATATTTCTGTTGAAAACCTAAATTCATAACATTTATTTCATACTAAAACTACTATTCTCTATGAGTAAAAGTGGCCATCATCAAAAATGATCATAAACATTAACCAATAAATATAGCGTCTTCAGATATTAAGATTCCTCAATAAACCAAAAGCAAAAACACAAAAACTAAAAGAAAAACTATTCTGCGTATGTATGTCATATATTATGGTATTCAGATTTTACAAAAAAGCCATACCTACTAATAGTTATTTACATACAAAATCAAAAAAAACAATCCATTACAGACACGTAATGATCACAAATTACATCAAAAATAAATATATTCTGTGATAACTAAAGAAATATAGTAATAATATAAATATTTCTGTTTTTTTATAAAAAAAAATTTATTAAATTTAAAAAAAAATTTCTCAACTGAGCGTCGAACCTAGAATTCTTTCTTCCTGACCATATTCCCTAACCACTGATCCATAATTTCATTTAAGGACCGTGCGTTAAAGAGTGTGTTAAGCACTGAGCGTTACGCACAGTCAGTCAGTCAGTCAGTCAGTCAGGAACAGATTTGCGTAAATATATATATGATTATGATAACGTTCAGATAGATATTTAAAAAATTGTGTGCTTAAAAACTGAATCATAGCATTTTGAAAAACATATTAATGATTTGTTGTCTGCACAAGCTTGCACGCCATCTGTTATCATCTTCCATAGAACTCATCAACCAGAACGTGCTAGCTTGAAAATATGTTGAAAAATGAAGTTATAAAGTAAAATAAATTATATAATACAAAAGGATGTATCAAGAATGTCAGAGAGCAGACAAGAGGAGAGTAAGAATAATTGGCTAATTTTCCGCTCATAATTTGGGATGAAAATTTCATTTTTGAAAACACTAGAAAAGTGAACATTTTCAGGACGATTTCTTATTCAGCTCAAGAGTTTATGAGGCATTTATAACATAACAAAAAACGACAAAACAGCTTATCACCTGTCCCAGAAGCCTTGTTGCTTGCGTTGAGGGTTTCCTTTCTTCAAGACAAATTGCTCAAGGTTTCTCATAAGCTCAATACGACATAATTCGTTGAGAATATTTTCCACTCCATTATCCTGCAAATGGCACAATTTTCCTGATATATCCTTGCAGTGTTTCATTTCTTAAAAATGAAACAAAACTCACAAGGGGTGAAAATATTTTTAGTCTAATAAGATATTTTAACGAAAAGCTCAACACTTTAAAGACCTAAAAAATGAACTTTTCACTTTCCATTAACTCCTCCAAATCGGATTTAACCCGGAAAAGACAATTTGAGGCGTAATTTTTGATTTGTTATCCCAACATCATGCTTAGCTAATCCCTTTTTTTCGACTGTTTTCGGATTAAACACCCACAAGGGATATTCAAGTGATATTAATCAGATTTTCGAGAAAAGGGTTAAAATAATTAAGACGAAAAAAATAAATAAATTGAAGGTGAAAAAAAATTCCAAGAAAATTCTTTTATTCATTTTAAATTAATCCAGGGTAGTAATTTGATTTAAGGGTTACTTCAGAAACTTACCCTTAACTTGTGTCAAAGTGTTTTTCATTAAAAATCATTTATTTTATTTCTTGCCCTTCCAACAACTATAATGGTCATAGCAAGAAAACTAAAAGTTTAGAAAGTATTTCTTTAAGAAGACTTGTGTGCTGTGTCTTTCCATATTTTTCCTTATTTAGTCCATTGACTATACATTAAGTGACTTTTCACTTTGCACTCCTTGAGTCTTAAAACTTTCCTTAAAAACGCTCAAATTACATAGAACTACTCGGAATCTTCGAGTTTGGAAAATTTTGTTGAGAAATTCTTGAAGCACTGAACTTCAATTCAAGCTAAAGAATGTCTGTCCGTGGAAAAGTTTCATGTTTAATGAGGAAATTTTGTTTGGAAATTTTAGTATTTCCCTCTAATGGACAAATTGATTCAAGACACAATCTCATTTTTTGTGATGCTGAATCAACGAGAATATTTGAAATGTCCTTTTGTCTGCAATATGCAGAAAATATTATTTGGCAAAATTGTAAATCCACATGAATAACAGCATGATACCACAAACACTCAACAAAAATTGTATAACACAAGTGATTTCCACTTTAATGCATGTACGCCCTCGAAAGATGTTTCCTGGTCATGAAGATGGTCATATAACCATCCCAAATTGTTTGTTCTATGTTATCTCATGACAAACATACTATACATGCTATACACTTTTTGGCACCAAAAATGAATTTCAACCCAAGTGGAATAAATTGCAAAGTGATGACACCATTAGGGAACATTTTACTGCAATTGACTCAATTTTCCGGGGTCATATCGAGAGGTGCATCAAGTTTGATAACACTAGGGATAAGTTACAAGGATCTGGAAGGATCCAATCCCATATAACATGTAGAATTAAAGTTGGAACTAATTTTGCAAGTAATCCATCATTGACGAAGATTGATAAGGGTGAATTTTTTGTTATTTCTTTGCTCGGTGCCAGTTCCTTGTACATTAACACATTTGTCCGAATTTAATCGTAAAGTTATCATTTCACTTAACCACATATATTGATTATATACCACAAAGTTATATTTTATTCAAGGGATAACATTTTCCTAATCTAATTTACCTGAGATCGAACACTTTCATTCGAATAAACATTTTTTTCTTCTTGTTTTTCGTCTTTTTCTCCCGGAGTTTATTCCGGAATGTCTATACCAATTAATGTTATCTGGCACTTTGAAGGTTACACGAACTCCTGTGTTACTCAAACTCTGTATCTCATTCGTATCCATTGGGCTATGTCTAGTTGAACGTGAATAACAACATGTCATAAACACTTTGCTTGCAAGTTTGTTCTCGTTGATTTGGTCTTGATGTATTGAACCTGCTCTTGAAAGCGATTATTCCAATTCGGAAGGTCCTTGAAGATATGAAGAAGAACTAGGAGTTGAACCACGATCACCTTGAATATCGATCACCATCATCATTTCGCTTCGGTTCGAATACATGAAACATTTCGTCCAATTGCGAGACACGAGATGTCCCAAAATTGTCCCTCAATGAGATAACTCCTTAAACTTGCCCTAAACCTTGGAGGCATGATCATTTCCCTTGAAGGCTTAAATCAGCCCTAAGAGCTTCTTGATGACATTCAGATGCTCTTCAATATATTCGGGACAGAATCGTCCCTTAAATGTTCCACTTTTTCTTGAGGGGTTAGAATGCGAATAAACTTGAAACCATGACTAAATGCAAGAAACTCTTGCAGATGTGTGAGACATCTAGCAATTAAGAAACACCAGGAGTGAATTTCATATTCAGGACAAAATTTTACCTAAACTGTTACACTTCAAACCTCTTCTCAAAGACATAAATTAAACCTAAGAGATTCTTGAAGACATGGAGAAGATCTCACATTACAGGTACGTGGCATGAGGTGCTAGCTTTATATTATGAACAAAATCGTCCTTCAAATGTTTCACTTTATAAACTCTTTTCGAAAGCTTAAAGTTGCCATAAACCTTTAACCACGATCACACCTTATATTTCAACGGAACCATAACTTCAACGATAGGCACGAATCTAACTCGAAACCTAAGAACTTCTAGAACTAGAAGAAGAAGAATAACTTAACATTTTTTTGTCATTTTTGAAGTTGAAAACTTTTGGACTTTCAGTTACCTACCTACCGGAAAAATTTACATTTTCAGCATAAATTTTCATAAGCTCAAAATCATGGAAGGTATTTTCCGTGAATTTCAAAAAAAAAATGATACTTCTACTTGGACGTTAATGAAGGATAAGTCCTTCAATGATGAAAAGAAAATTTTCTTACCTTTACTTTTTTTGTCCCTCAAATTTTTCTTGACATAAAACTTTGAAATTTTCTCAAAGCTTCTATTAAATTTTCAGGATACAAAAAATTTTTAAAGGGGATTATCTCAAACAAAGACAGAATAAAACATATGGAAAATATGTTTTAATGTCCTTCGAATGATTTTTTTCCAAGGATCAGAGAAATCCTTCACGGGAATGTGATTAATTCTCTGTCAAATTGTTGTGCTTTGGGTAAGTGCTTCGGCTTTATCTCAGCCTTATATTTTTATTATCTTTAAAACGTTCATAAATCACTTTCAGAACTTTTAAAGACAACAATTTGCTAAATATGTTGATAAAGTCTGACTGGACTGGGTCGTCTTGTGACCGGAACTCGATTGACAACTTTTCCCTTCTCTTTCACATTAATTTGCTTCAGATCTTGTGTTGATTGTCTCTTTCATTCAATTACCTGTTCTTTTTTCGCAATAACCCACCGTTTCGTTTGGTTATCTCCAAGTAATAAAGAGGAAAATTATGAAACATATTTTAATTAAAGACAAACAAATTCTCCCTCATTTTATAGAAACTTGTTATCGATATCACTTGTACACGAGGAAAGAACGTTGTCACTTCAACTTATTGTATCTAGTTGAAATTGTTTAACTGGGGAAGACACGTGGAAACGTTTTGGAAAACTTATTGAAATGAGGAGAACCAAACTTCGAATTAAAATTGTTCATATGTTATTTAATAGCTCAAATTGAAAGAATTATTAAATACTAGAAAACCTATTTTTGTAAGCTACATTTAATGTGTCCCAATTTATCCTGGCATAGATATCCTGTTGAGTTCCATGGAAGTTTTATTATAGAAACCGTCAAAAATGATTTGGATCCGAATTTTAAGTGGGTGTATTGCGTGTTTGTGAGACAAGATAAATATAAAACGAATAAGGGACTTTTTCCCATAATCCCTAAGATATTTGGTAAAAGAATAAAAAATTATGCCAAAGTTAACAAATAAAAACGAATATGGTTTACACATACGAGGTAAAAGCAAAATGAAATAATGCCTAAACTTTTTGTAGTATTCTTATTCATCGCTCTATAATACCTTGAAAGCCTAGTGCCTTTATTCAAAGTAATTGAAATACGGTGTTTTATATAACAAGGCATACATTCAGCTCAAAGTTAATCTGAAACGAAGCTATACAAAATAACTTAAGCAATTCCTTTTATGTTCATCAATGACCAATGCCTTTTATCATGTTTCCCTCAACAGAAATCTTCTCTATAGAAATCCTTTATCAATTCAATTCAAGTCCCATTCCCCCGGTTCTCCGTCTTTGTAATACATTTTATCAATTCAATATATAAATTTCTGGTATGTTTGTGTACCGGAAGTTTCCCAAAATCACAAAATGAATCATATAAATTACAGGAAAAACCAAAATGATAGAAACTTTTATATATACTAAAGGCCAAATACGAATACATATACATTGAAGGACTTTTGTAGTTAGCAGTCTTGTAGCCCTCCATTAATCTAGAAAGAAACCATGTTATTAATTTTATTCCAGTAATTAATAATAAGGGATTAAATTTTACAAATTTTCTAACTACAAAAATTTTGTAATTTTGTCCCGAAAAAATGGCAATTTATCCAATTTTATTAGCAGCAACGTGTTACCAACATTACAAAATAACTTATTGATCCAACATTAACTTTATGATAAATGCTAATATTAACGTAATAAATTATTAGGGACAATAATACTGACAAATTGCACTGATTCGTATAATATTGTGTGTAATATTTTGTGCCACCCTATTATGTTCATTTTGGTCTAGGCTGTTTCATATGTTCCGGGAAATTTTATTTTATGTTATGTGCGTATTGTGGAAAACATTTGTCGAATTTTGATGCTGCACAATCGCGGAATTTGTAATTTTTAGCAATAAAATGAAATAAATTCATTTACAATGTGTGCTGTTGATGTTTCGACTCGTAAAAATGTGTAATTTCACATTAATATGTTGTACAACGTGCATTTACATGAGCAAATTAAGCAACAAATGTTTTTCGAAATTTGACGTGCCGCTTATTACTCACACAAGTGCAGAACAATCTTTTTTGTTTTCATTTCATTCGTTAACAAATACATACAAAATTTTTTATTCGTTTGTTGCCATTCCATTATTCGTAGCCAAATGGTAGTGAAGGAAGAAGTATAGCCACACGCGGTGTGATGCATTAAGTCTGACGGTTACTCTAACATCCTTTTGCAAAATTAGTAATTAAGATAAGTACTATGTCTTTAATGAAGATCAAGAGTAGTTATTAGTTAATTAAGATAATTATATATTAATATTTATCATTATTAAATTGAATTCTAAATCTTTCATTTATCAATCGTGACATATGATGTGAATAAAATGATTGAAGGTATCTGCGCCACAGCCTACAAGCATTTGCCTCGAATCAACACCCAATAACACAATTTTTACGGTAGATTTATGGCTATCTACCAAAGTCATTTGCAGTACCAAAGGAAAAAAATAACAAAATTGTATTAAAAGTTCATGGCAATAATAAACAAAATCGTAAACGTTGCCATTAACACGTTTTATAATATAGTAATGTGGGTGTTTGCCTTCGACTTGATGAAGAGAAAAATTTTTCCTTAATAAACAGTAAGGGGAGCTCTTATGATTTTCCATGGGAAAAAATAATATATTTCAGGAAAACAAAATTCTGTTTAATATTGTTTTATTGTCATATAAAAGCACATTCATGAAGATATATACTCTTTCGTTGACCTGATTAAATGTTTTACGACACGAAAATTGAGAGGAATTTGTTTTTAATCCGATTCAAGAGACGATCGTACCGAAAACATTCTTGAAATCGATGGAATAATTGGCAAAACCCGTAACCACACAATCTCATTCAATAACGTTAGCTATTCGAATCCATTCTACAACAAATGAAGGTTACGAAAATATGCATCGACTAAACAAAATTGTGTATCAGCTAAAAATATTACAAACGGATTGTGTCCCCACTCAAACGTGAAGAGTACATTTTGTGAAAAATTTACCGCTATTAAATACTTTTTTATAACCTTCTTGTGTTTGAGAATTTATTTCAGTAGAAATTATCCTAAAATATACCACAAGATCTATCCTGAATTCCTTTATTATCCTTAAATGATCTTTTATCCCGGAAAAATGTAATTTTCCCCATTCCAGGATCATTAAAAATATCAAAAAGGAAATAAAATTTAAACGCTCCCACAGATGAGATCACATTCAACACACGAAACAAAGGACAATCGTCATCTTTGTGTCCTTGGAGCAATCAAAAAGTTTTGTTTCGATTTGTATTTGATACGCCCAAGGATATAACCAACGCGAAATGTGGAAATATGATTTAACAAAACAACAAATACACAATGTGTATTATAATGTTTTCCTTCCAAAATGGATAAATTCCTTTCCACAGGATAACAGCAAACAAGGGCCACATTTCTCGCACTCTCAACGTCTAAGGAACATTTTGAATACACCTTGATGCAAAGCAAACACGTAGTAAAGATTTTTGAAAGATTAACGAATGCTTGTACATGATATCCTTATAGACATGATATACTAAAGTATATCATCAAAACAGATAAGCTCTATTTACCCTCATTCTCTTTAAGGTTTATTCACTGAGAAGGTTTTGTGCTTTCGAACGTAACGAGCAGAACTTTGGGATGTTTTTCATTATCAGGTAATGTTACCTCTCAGCTATCTATGCTTTTTCATATGAATTCGTTATTTATTAATTATTATATATGTTTGAATTTTATGGTTTTACGTGTGTGTTTGTGTATGGGTGGTGTAGTAAATTTCACTTGTTTTTGACATTCAACAAATGCTCAGAATGTTATCTGTTTCAGGCTTTTAGAGCAGATTTTTTTAATGTGATTTTGTCTCAACTAAACGACTTCAGCCAGTCACAATATTAAATCTTACTTATGAAAATTAACTTATTAAACTTATCAAAGTCGCATTTTTCATTTTCAGTTAAATAGTTCCATCAGAAATTTACTTACTAGGTGGCTTTGAATGAAGTAGGGACCTTTTTCACTGAACGATGCATTATTGAAATTATTCATTACAAATTTCTCCAATATTTTTATCTACATCCGGTTTCATTTCTCCATTCAGATTTTGTGTGTAGAGTTCAGTAATAAATTTATTTACCGAAACATTTGACAAATTTCAAGCTAACTGTATGGTAGAAAGAACGTTTCCTGATCAACCTTTTTCAAGATAAGATTGAATTTCGTTCTGGGACATCCCAATTTGCTGAAGATGTTTACAAATATGATCCCTTAAACTTTATTTTCATAATGAGATCGTCAAACGACTCCAAATGTGTCCCTGTATCTACGGACAAAGACTCAATTTTCCATGAAGCAAATTGGCAATTTTGTAAAACACAAACTCCAACTTGAAGTTAGTCACTTGAAATAGTTCTCAAGACCTTCAATTGAGGATGCACTTTATAAAGTGATAATCTAAGGAAAGAATTGTTGTCCTTCCACAATATCCTTACACAAGAGAGCCAGATCCTTTAGAATTTATGTCAATCTCAAGAACATTCATCCAAAAGTGGTTGAAGGTCTAACGATTGTATCAGATAGATTTCGTCCTAGAACCTAGAAAAGGATTCACAATGATACATCCACTTCAATGTGGATGAACCAATTTTCTACAAAGATTATCCCCCAAAGTGATGTCAAGTGCATAAAATTGCATACGTGACATACACAATACAGTTCATTAGTTGTTCAAATTTGCAGCTCCATACATGTTTTGAAAACTTCAAATAGTCTTGATAGAAATCACTTTTATATAGTGTATTTGACATTATCCTTGACAGAGGGATATCCACTTTGTCAGTACATTTTTAGTTCAAGGATAATGCCAAGCGTTTTCTGATGATTCCAATTTCTCTTCCTGCTGCTTTGTTCGTTGGACACACAAAAATTCCCAATGGCTATTTATTTTTTAAGGACGAAAATTCACATTTACTCACACATAAAACGGATGCACAAGTAAATAATAATTTCATTTTTTTTCTTAATTTTCCTGAAAATATAAATTTGACAAATTCGTAACTTTTACGGAAGAACCCTCAGGTGGCATTTGACATCGAAGACTTTATAATGAAATAAATAAGTTGAGAATTGAATAATGCGAAGACCTTTAACTTTTTCAAACGTTTGAAGCTCCCACTCTTACAAACATCAAAACACATATTGACGAATATTGAGAGTATCTGTGTGGATCTGACAGATTCGAGATCAGTACGCTCCAGGCTTTCATTTGAAACATAAATCGAAATTTCTGAACAACGGAATGAGAAGAAACAATTTAAAGTTTGTATTCGTTTTCCTTTTTGCTGAAAAGGGGTACTTTATCATACAACACAGCCACAACTATTCAATTTCAAAATGAAATTATGAATCCGCAAAATTTGCAAAAAAAAATCCGCATGACACAAGCACGTTGCGGTTCCCAACAGACGCCATTTTATTATCCTGCTTTCGACATGATGGGATTGATGCAATCGATTCGTTTCGTTGGTCAAGTTTATTAACAGCACGTACAATAAATTTGTTATTTTTTTATTTGCTTTAATTAACAACGATTCAAGCTACTGTAAACTGCAACCGGAAATTGGTCAATGATTGGAATTTTCCAGATTTAAATAACCGGGAGGAAACAATTCCACCGGAAATGGAATGACGTTATTCATAATTTTTGTGTACATACCAGTATAAGCTACAGATTCACTTGAACAATATCTCGTATAGATGACACTGGAATTTCTTAAGTAGTTTTGAATTACAATTCTCTGTAACACTTTATTGGACATTGTGATAATTTGAGACACATCCGTTTTAATTGTCTATAACAGAGACGTTTATTACTCCAACATTGATTGCATGTCATTCGCATAAATGTCCACAACCATGTTGAATGCTCCTAAACGCTAATACATTTTGAAATTATGTCTGCAAAAGCTAAATCAATCCATCAATCAATTCCGTATAAATCCATTCCATTCAGGGACATTAATACAACATTTTCACTTAATTAATTGCGGACTTGCCATCCAATTGGATTGAAATTCAGGTCATACATTATATGAAGTTGATTTTACGATACAATTAAATGATAAGTGACTCTGAATTTAAGCTCAATTTGCGGAATTAGGTGGCATAGAAAAGGAGTTTCGTTATCGTTTATTAGAAAATGGCAATATTTCATGCATCAGCAGTCAGTTTATGCAAATTGAAACGAATGTGTTTCACCTACTTTACCACAAATGAACTCAGTATGGAATCATCACCCATGAGACAGTCAAAAAATGAAATTTTTTTTTTTACAAAAATTTATTGTGTTACTATTTATCTTTAGGTTTTCAAAATTTCAAAACAAAATTCGAATTTGTTTAAATGATATTAGAAAAAAATGAGACAAACCTCAGTAGAGCGCTCGAACAAACAGTAACTTTCGAACGCGTTTTTCTCGAAACAAATTTTCTTCGACTTTCGGGAACCGTAACTCAAAAATTGATTGACCTAACGTTATAAAATAAAAAGGATGTCATTGCTCAAGAAATTTTAAGGAATATTTGTTTGAAAAGTTTTCTGTGTTATGAGCAAAAGAACTTTTATGGCAGAAAATTGAAGAAAAGTCGTGCAATGTGTAAAGTAAAATTTTCCATATGTGTACCTACAACATTCAATTTTCAGCAGTTTTACCAGCACACTTGTTGATACTATAAAATAATCTGATAATAATATAATAAACATAAATGTTGTATTCATTTCACGATCGAGTCCTTACAGTATTTCCAACAGGGATCAACTTTAGCGACAACTTTTGACAAAAAATTAGAGTAAAACTCTAGAGTATCAGAAGTTTGTAAGATTTCGAATCATTTTATTTGCTTTGAAAACTAATAAAGAAGCTTAAAGACCACCACCATGTTGATTTCTTCTCATTTTACTATTTTACATTTCTTACTTTTCATTTTCACGTTTTGTGTTTCGAATAAATAAAGATCAAAGGATTGGTAATAAAAATGAACTCATGGTGGTAAATTATAAGTGAAAAATAAATTTGAAACTTTTCCAACCCTTATGTCACAAAACTTTTGATTTCGAAATAATTTTTCTCCTTTTTAACACAAGAATGTGAAAATAAATTGGAAAAATTACATTCAAATAGTTCCTTTAACTTACCCTTATTTTCGTTTGAGTTAAACAAAAATTCATCCCTCATCCCCTTTCAAGATGAAGTCAATTAAAATTTCCATTCGAAACAATTTTCCCAAAAAGTTCATTTTCCAAATGAAATGCTTTCTATTTGCAGTAAATCAACTGAATGAAAAGTTTTTAGCATTTTTTCATGATTTACTGATAAAATTTTTGGTAACATTGGAAAATTCCTTAACGTTTTTAACATTCCGCAGTGGAAAAAGAATAAATTATTATTCAGTCGTGAGTGAATTAAATCGTCTTTTATTAAAATGAAGGAATTGCAATCATTTCTTAATTCAATGATTTAAAAAAATTTATTTTAATCTGATATAGGTACAAAGGTTTGATGTAAGAGCAACAGATGGCAGGAAACACGTTGAAGAAGAACAAATGCTAATAATTTAAATTCCACACAATGTATCATATCTTCTTTTTTCTAGGATTTTAAAATTATTATTACTTTTTAATAACGGTATAATTTAGAAAAGATAAAAACAAAAATCAACTTTTTCCACTTTTTTGTATAAAACCATTTTGAGGTTCTTCCATGAAACGGAAATTTTTATCCACAACACATACACAAAGCAGAAGACGATTTATCTTGTTTCAATTTATTTAAATGTAATTAACCTGAATGTGGCAGGTTAAAGGGTTGAATATCCCATTAAATGTGAGATAAACCTTTAAAATAAAATTTTGTGGCTTTAAGAATGCCTTAAGGCTACAATTCCATTAAAGTTGAATGAGTGTAAAACGGAAAAATTGAATCTGTGAGTTTCTTAATCGAAATTGAAGATGGCGTTTGAAGCGTTAAGTTTCAGGATAATGTGAGAATGCTTTAATATTTTGGTCAATTGAATATTGTAAATTATTATTTGTACGTAAGGTTACCAAGCGTTACATTCCCCACAATTTATCAACACGTATAGCAACAAGCAACAGTTCCTGTATTTCCTACGTTTGAATGGTACAAACCCGTATCACATCCTCATACCCTCCCGATTGAACGTAATTGAATGATGGGAATTTAGCGTGAAATTTAATGATTCCAGGTAATTAGCTGCAGCCTCCACATCTGTGGCATTGTCATCATTTGAGAGTTGATGTCCTGCAAAATAATTGAGTACATTCTCATCTGTTGCGAGGTAAATATTTTCCCTACTTGGAACTTGTTCCAATAAATGTTTAACATTTGCGAAAAATTTTATAGATTTTCCAAAATTTCCAATTTGATTCAATGCAGTTTTGCAATAGTTTCGTTTGCATTGCATTGTAGTATTGTAACATGTGCAATGTGTTTGTATTAGGGATTAAAAGGGACATTTCACAATTTATTTAAGCGAAACTGTAAGTACCGGGTACAGGTGGTGAGCATCCTTAAGGGCAAAAATTTCAATTTCACTGTTTATCGTCTCTCAATGCACACAAAAACTGAATTCACATGAATGCAGTGTTAGGGTTTATCCTTACTCAAGGACCAGAGGTATTTTTTGGGGTAAAAACCACGATATAACATTTTGTCACGTATATCCTGAAAAATACTCACTGAATTTTGTAAATGGTTGTAAAATATTAGGAAAATTTTCTAGAACAAACCTTTGAGTTATATCCATTCGAGTTAACCACATTCGGTTGTATTTTCGCATTGTTGGTTTGTTATGGAACTTTTCTTACTGTTGAGTGTTGGGGTACAAATAAAAATTTGAATTATTTCAAAAGTTTTAACCACAAACACGAGAGTCATGTGTTGATTTGTTGGATTATTTCCAGTTCAACTTTGTTCAAACAGAGGTATAACAGTATCAAATGTTTTCAATTTATACTGAATCAAAACACAGCTGCCTGTTCGCTAGATATCTATCAACTGAATGATCAACTGTTGTTGTTCATCTTTGATCATTAAATGATTCCGGACAGCATGGCAATTATTAAGTTCATAGACAGTCTATCGCAAGATCATCCGCTGAAAGTCATCTGTTGATCCTCGAAAGCCTTAAATTTCTGTGTTCCATTTACACTGGCAAAGTACTTGTTTGGTGGCAATCTACACTTGCTCATATACGCGAGTATTCAGTAGTAGTTATGTGTTAGTTTTCCGTAAGGTGGATTTTGTTTCACAAAAACGACCTAGATGGCTAGCCGCATTTACGGGTTATGACTAGCGTCGAATTTTGATATTTCAAATGGAAACTGAAAGTAATTTCAGTTTTGGGTAAATGGAATACAGCACCTATTAACCTGTTCTCAAACTCAAAGAGTTTGTCATAATTTGATTTAGAATCTTAATTGGAAAACGTCAAACAGTGTCCTGGCCAATATTTTCTTATTCTTCTACAAACAACTCAATTTCGTAATTGAATGAATAATTAAATTTTGGAACCACAGCGAAAAACCCAAGAGTTTTTGATTTTAATATATTTTCGTCTCTATTTCCTTGAAATTAAGGACAATTTTGTCAAAACCAACTGAACGTTTGAAGTTAAACGGTTCTTGGCACGGAAATAATGGTAAGAACTACTGGGAAATAATTGATTATAATTGATAACTATTAATGGAACAGATAATGTACAAAAATACAGAATTGGATGTAGCAACCTGAAATTTTGAATTTCGCGCTTAAAAATTTTAGTTTTCACAGCTTCACACCACTCATCGAATCATTACGTGCACCCTGTGTGGTTCGTTGAAAATGTTTCAATTTCAAGCCATTTTTGTTCTATTTGTTCAACTCAGTTCGGTCCATCATCTCGCTGGATGCAGTACTGTTTGGAATTCTTTCTGTCTGGAAATTTCTGCGATTTTGCTGCTTTCAAAGGATTTTACTGAATATTATCGACTTATTATTCGATTAAGGACTGGTCTCTATTTTTATCCAAGCGTGAACTGATTCACCCTTGTGTGATACGTAAAAATTAAATTCTGCATAAAAAGTAATTTTCATACGCTCATTCTTACTCACACCAAAAGTACCGCTAGGAATTTGACATGTGGCCGGTTGTGAGGCGTCATCTATTGGTTTAGCAGAAATTTGGAAAATGGAAATTGACACATTCGCTTCTGCTCCGATTGGGAGTACACTTTCTGCTGAAAGTGATTTATCAACTATTCAGGTAATCGATGTCATGGACCCTTTGAGTCCTGCCCCAGGGTCGAGCGATCGTACAGATCGCCTTGAAGGTCTGATATATGCTCAAAGCCAGAGCATCAACAAACTCCAGGAAGCTCTTCAGAGCACTAATAGTAATGTGGAGATGCTGCGACAAATGTTACTAGCTCAGTTGCCTCTCCCGGTAGCTTCTTCATCTGTCCTGAGGGAACTATCTCCTCCTGGTCCTGAACCTAAAAAACAAAGGAAAATGAAATCTAAGATGGGCGATCCCAAAACTAAAAATGTCAAAGCTAGGGAATCCAATCGGTTTGCTGTATTGGGTGAAGACATCTCGGACATACCCACCCCTCCAAGTACTCAGAATCTTGGTGCTCCAGACAGGCAGCCACTGGGGTTATCTTTAGAGCAACCAGTCATGAAAAATAGAATAACAAACAACGACAATAACAACCAGGTAAATGTTACAAATTCTAATGAACCACAAAAAAAAGCCAATAAACAACCCCCCATAATTGTTTATAATCTGAACCACAAAAAATTTGGTGAGGCCATGTCAGAGCTTAAGACTCTGGATTATATAGTTAAGCCAGGCGCAACAAAAAAGAGGGCCATTATTTGCCCCAGCGATAGTGCTACCGCTGAAAATTCTCGCAAGCTCCTTAACGCGGAGGGCATTAATTATTTCACTTTCACCCCCAGGGAGGAGAAAGGTGTTAGCCTCATCCTCTCGAATATTCCAGTCTCCTATGAGGCAAACGACGTGACGGAGGAATTCAGCAAATTTGAAATTGCTGAAAAAATATCCACCATCACCAAATTAAGGGAACCTAACCCAAGAAACCTCTTTCTGGCTAAATTAAAGCCAGGTATTCCGGCTTCAGATTTGCTGGGTTTCTCTGGAACGTTATTCCTGCATTCAAAAATAATTGTTTCTCGCTACCGTCGTGAGGATGTTGTCACTTGCTTCAATTGCCAACGTCCTGGTCATGTCTCTGCCAACTGCCGAATGCAGACGAGGTGTGTAAAGTGTCCGCTGGACCATCCCCGTGGTGAATGTCCAGTACCAAAAGATACCCCCACGGATCAACTCTTCTGTGTTCGCTGTAAAGCTTACGGTCATACTGCGGCCTACAGGAGCTGCCCTGTTATTCTCAAAATTCGAGAGACAAAGGTAGCTCCCAGACTTCCCCATGTTCCAACATCGGTATCTATTCCCAAGCCAGTTATTCCGGGTGTTTCTTATTCCTCGTTGGTAACACCAAAACCAGTTCCACAAAGGTCCACAGATGCTTCTCAACTAGGATTGCGTGCTAATCTACTTGCTGAGATCGATGAAGCAGCTAAAGAATGTTTCGGTGGTGACTTCTTTGCAACCTTGAGCAAATGTAAATCTTTTCTCAGTAATTATCGGTCGTTAGAGAATATACATGAAAAGCGCAGAGCCTTTTTGGCGTTTATGCTAGAATTTGATGTGAATGGTTAATTCTCATTCAAGAAACCTGAAAATCCATGCCATCAACGTTAATTCCCTGATTAGTAGATCCAAGCGTCATGCTCTTGAGTCCCATGTCAACAAATTTCGCCCTGACATTGTTTTCCTTTCCGAAACCTGCCTCTCTCCGAGAAACAAACTATCGTTTCGTAATTATATTATGATTCGGAATGATAAGGAGAACGGTCGTCGGGGTACGGCGATTCTACTTAAGTCTAACATCGGCTATAAGAAAACAGTAGTTGTCCCCACTCCGGCTATGGAACATACAGCAATAACTATAAATTGTGGCTCCTCGAAGCTATTCCTATTCTCAATTTATCAGTCTTGCTCTCGTGCCATTAACTGCGAAGACCTGAACAGTATGTTTAAGTTGGCCAGTCCAGATGACTTTGTCATCTGTGGTGGTGACTTCAATGCTAAGCATTCAGCGTGGCTAAATACCACAAACAACCTTAACGGTAATAGGCTACACAATTGGCTCAACAGCCACAGTGACAGCTTTGGGACCAAATTGGCCCACTCCCGTAACCCGACCCGGAGGGCAGGCAACTCCTCTTCCTTCATAGACTTCTTCCTTCTATCCAGCAATGTTCCCTCAAACCCATTCCTCTCTACTATGGATTACGACTCTGATCATCTAGCTATAGAGCTCATTGCCACGATTCCGGCTATGGAAAAGCGGGAACCCATATTCCTGCTTGACTATAGCAAAACTAATTGGAGAGAATTCTCCCTGGCTATTGACTCAGCAATAAATGAGAATTTTTTGCCCACTGATAGGAATCTGAACAGGGACGAAATAGATAGCGCCATTGTTTCTCTTGATGACATAATATCTAAAGCGGTGGAAATGCACATCCCTAAGACCAGGGTTAACCCTACAACGTTGCTGATCTTGAATGAGGAGACTCTGAAATGCATCAATCTTAAGAAAACGCTTAGAAGACGATGGTATAGATCCAACTGTACCAACGCTCTTCTGAAGTCACTCATTGATAGGTTAACTACCATCATCAGGAACCTTATCAATTTGCAATATGGCAATAATCTGCAGAGAAAACTCGAAAAGATTAGACCTGGGCCTAATCTTTTTCGTAGTATTAGGGGATTCACCAACACTTTCAGCAAAAATAAATTGCCAAATATGGATGGTTGTGATGATGACACAGCAAGTGCTGAGGCACTTGCAATGCACATCTCTTCTGTCCAATCTGATGCATCCAGATCGGGCCAACTAGATCTGGAGAATACAGTGTTAAATTTCGTAAGAAACCAACTTGGAAATGTTCCTCCTCCATTATTTAGTTTCTCACCACAAGCACCATCTGATAGATCAGTAACACGAGTTGATGTGACCTACAACCGCTTTTCCTGCCGAGAGTCCATTCGGACTCTTATTAAATCAAGAAGAAACACAAAGTCTTCGGACTATAAGTCCATTTCTAATTTCATTCTAAAAAAACTTCCTTCCAGCGCTTCTACTTTTCTAGCTATAATATTCAATAATTCGTTTAATCTCAGCTATTTCCCTGCTAGATGGAAATTAGCTACCGTGGTTCCAATTCCAAAGGGTTTTTCTCCCTCTTCAAACGTTGCTGAATATCGTCCTATTTCTATGCTTAATACAATGAGTAAGCTTTATGAATGCTTTATTAGGGAATTGCTTGATGATCATTGTCGTGAATTCAACATATACCATCCCATGCAATTTGCATTCCGCAAAGACAGATCCACCAATCATGCAATCACATTTCTGATTGAGCAGATGCACAAGGACTTTAGTTTAAAGCAGCCTTCTCTGGCTGTAACTTTGGACTTAAGTAAGGCTTTTGATTCTGTCTGGATTGGTGGACTGGTGTTTAAATTATACCAACTACGCTTCCCCAAAAACCTATATACCCTCATTTTTAACTATCTCACACAGCGAAAATTCAGGGTGAAATTTAATTCCTCCTTTTCAACTCCTCATCCCATCCTTGCTGGAGTTCCACAGGGCTCGGCCCTTGGACCTCTTCTCTTCTCCCTTTATCTATCAGATTTCCCAAATGACATCGAAGGTAATGTCCAATCCATCCTTTATGCTGATGATATTCTGCTATTCAAAGCAAATAGAAACATTCCATCACTTCTAACTGATATGCAATTATATATAAACTCCATTGTATCCTATCTTAAGGCATGGAAGCTCCGAGTCAATCCAGCAAAATGTGAAACAATATTGTTTCGCAGATATGAATCATTCATACCTCGGAAGCACCGTAGTTTTAAAAATGATACTAATGTGGGTCTTAACGTTGATGGCACATCCATAGTTGCAAAGGGAGCAATTAAATACCTAGGTGTTTTGTTAGACAAACACTTGAGTCCAATTCCTCATGTCAATAGTATCCTTCTGAAGACCAATCACGCTTTTGGAATGTTGAAGAATCTCTTCTCTAACTCCGGGCTTAGCACTGCTGTGAAAACTACTTGCTACAAACAACTCCTTCGACCAATCCTAATGTATGGTTTCCCTGGGTGGTGCTGGATCTCTTCACACCAAATGTCCAGGATAAGGTCGTTAGAGCGTAAAATTCTATACAGGTGCCTACCTCCATCTCAGGCCTTTTTCCAAGTTGACGGTTACTTTAAGCGTATCAGTAAAGATCGCTTATATGCACTGATCCCTAAATTCAGACGGTTTGACACAGTGGCAGTGAACATCATCCTCAGATTCCTCAATAAACTGGAATCCTGTGACATTCCACTTTTGAAGGAGATAACAGACCTTGAATATCTTATTAGTAGGTATACCTCCCAGGGGGAGAGGTTTAAGTATAAATGCTTTCCGCCTTCTATGATCCTCTATTTGGACAAAACAGGGGTACTGAATGGTCTCACCAAATTAGTATTCTATAACCGCCGGTTCAATACCAACAATCTGGACCAGTACGTATATGATTTACTGGAGCCTGATTAAATTATCTGTTCATTGCCTGGTTGCATTTTGTAAATATTACCTATTGTAATCTTTTGTATTATATACTGTAGACTAAGTGAAACTATTAGTTATAATCATTAATTCTTGTAGTACACAATAAGCTAAAACTAATTGTAAGTGAATTTAATGTCTAGATGTAAGAACTTTTTCCATTTTTGTAAGCGTATATGGGTTTTCTGGCTTTTTCCCATGATAAATGCACTTTGTCAGCAGTAGTTATTTTGTAAGTATTCTCTATGTAAATGTTAAGAGTAGTATAGGAAAAGTAATCTTAATGATAACTGTTATACTAAAAATAAGCAGAAGCATGAAGCTTACCTCAGATGAACTTGTTAGTTTTAAGGAATCTCTTGTTAAGGCCAATAAAAAACTTAAAACTTAAAAACTTGTTCAACTTTTCTTTTTGGAATATTTAACAAATTGATTAATTAAATTATTATTACCAAAAATGTTAATTTTCTTTGAGTAATTTAATATGAAACTTTAACCATAAACTTGCAGAACCAAATACACCAACCCATTTCCTTCTGTCAACAGCGATTTGACACCGAAAAGCACTCAAACACGACCAGCTGGTTTTGACGTACTGTATTGTCAAAAACATTTCCTTTATTTTTTATTTTTGTATTCCAAAAATTGCAAACAGTTGCGTAAAAAACAATAAATTACAGTTTAAAAGTTAAAACACACCGGGAAATGCTGGTAAAAACAAAGAAAATGTGAATTCCAGTGCAACAGAATTCGTTTGCTGATCTGGTCACTGGCCAAAGTACCACTCTTCGCGGATTACTTGGATTATCGGCTTTGAACAATTAAAACAAAAAAGAAACAAAGGCCAGAAATTCCAATCGGATGAATAAATTATTGATAAAATGCAAGTTATTGGAAATTTGTGTATTTTAGATTTGTGTGAAGCTGGAAAAGGTGTAAAAGTTTTTGGTAGAAATGTATAGCAATCACTGGAGGAAATTAAATACCACGACGATGTCGGAAAGGGAAGTTGCCCTGAGGAGTTGGGAGAATGTAGAGGATGTGGCAATTATTAAGAATGTAGCAACTAAAGGGAAGTACATCAACATGTGCATTGATTACTTGGCAAAGAGGCGTAAATTTACAACACAGGAGAGTCAGAATTACTTCCACAGTATCGTTCAAACTTATGTGAACCGATTGCTGCATGATAATTTACTATTTAAAGCTGAAGATATCCTGAAGAATGTTGGACGTAACTACAAACTGTATTACTATCAAAGGGCATTCGACGCCACCAAGGATAGTGTTCGGGAAGCGATTATAAACCACCTTGAGAAGAAAAGTCCTGAAACGTTTAAAGAAGAACTAGCTATAATGCAAATGTACTACAATTTTCTGAAGGATATCAAAGAGAATTCAGCAAAATTCCAAGATGATGTGATAACCATTGGTACCATGACACTGGAGAATCTGTTCAAGACAAGTGAAGATTTCCGGAAAGTCCTTGCGGTGAAGGCATACTTTGTCAGTCGAAACGAAACCTACATTCCCATGCTAGAAAAGTCACTAGTATGGAACTACGTTGTGGAAGAACGCATATTTGAGGAATTGGTATTTTGGGTTAATACATTCTCCCAACAGCAGGAGTTCAATCTATCATTGGAGGTTGAGTACAGTAGTACACTCAATGAACGATACCTTACGTGGCCAATTGATAGCACTATGATCCAAAAAGCCTTAGAAACAATTAACGACCCTCCAGATGTCGTGAGGAACGCGTTTTTGTTACTGGGACACGTTTTTCCAGACGAAAAAGACGACGCATGCAAAGTTCTCAATCGACTTTTTACCACTGAAAGTATGGAACCTAATAAAAAGTTAATAGAGAAATTGCCAATCACCAAGACACTATTTCAGTCACAAAAATACTCAGTTCTTCTAGAGGAGTTTATTCCAAAGTATGAGATAGGTGACCTAAAGACTTCTGTGGAAAACGTTGTGCCTGAAGATGTTGATCTGATTTTGAATTTGAAATCAGTTGGGGAAGATGATTCACTGATATCCTTGTCAGAGGTGGTGTCGGAGTATTTAGAGAAAGGTATTGATGGAGGATTTTATTCGAAAAAGCCCATCGTTTTCTTACTGCAAGAAGTTCTAATGAAAAATTGTAATCAATTGGAGAGTATCAAAAATGGAAATGATGTGAACCTTTCAGTGTTGAATAAAATTCCGTACATGAAGTCGTTGATAGAAAGATTAAAAAATCCAGATTCCAACAATTCAATAACTCTGAATCAGCTTTTGAAGAAATTTAAAGATGTCGATTTAGATGCTATACAACAGGAGATTGGTGATGAGCCTTTAACGTTTTCTAACAAAAATTTGAGTCAAAAGTATTCCCGGAAAATAAAACCCAGTTTCCTAATGTATCTAAAGCAGAAACGTAGTGCTTATGCTGTGTATTACTTGTTAATGAGTCAACTCACAGGATTCTCACAGATCTCTACTCGTCACCTACATACTGCTGCTAGAATATCTATGGAACTAGCAATATCTAAGTACAGAGATCAAGAACAAGTTTCACATTGTGTTGCTTTTATAGAAATGCTCGGATTCGATTCAAAGCTTCTGCGTTCGTACATTTCCTTGTTACGTATGTGTGATGAAGGAAAAAGTCCAGAAGCAATCAATCCAGCAAATTGTGGTGAAGTAATTGAATTTTGTGAACGTTCTATTGTGAAACATATGAAAATTAATTTTCCCATACGATGCTACACTGCAGTAAGACGTATAGCAAATTGTGTTCCAGTGAATCCAAAGCCTGTGATTGTGCTGAAGGCTCTTGGTGAACAAAATGGTTATTGGGAGCTCTTGTTGCTGTGTCATTATTTCAATTTCACATTAAAAGAAGTGAAAGAAATCTCGGAATATTTTGCGTCTCCTGAAATGGGAGAAAACTTTCGAAGAGCTCTGCTGTACGAAACAACTGCACACAAGCCTAAGAGGAGAGCTAGTTTTTCAAGAAATGAGCATAAGAAGAAGTTCCGTCCTAGAATTAATAGTAATTCGGTAAATTTTCACATTGATCCAAAGTGAATTTTATTAATTTTTCTTCAATTTTAGTATACAACCAGTGGAGAAACAGTTGCTTTGCTAACAGGTGGAACTGTCGAAACAAATAATCCCATCAACCCTCATAGTTCTTCTAAATTTATTCAACATTCACCAGATTTAGATATATTTGGTATAATCCTGTTGAGCGCATCACCACTTCCAGAGGAACGTATTTTATCCTTTGAAGACTTCATCACAATCATGCAGGACTCTAACATTCATTCAACTTCAGTGAATCTCATGAAGAACTCAATTCGATACAAACTTCCAGTGTTGGCTGTTTTAGCAACAATAATTTGTGATTACAACATCGAATGGTGCTGGATCTTATGGCTTTTGGTTAAAATTGACTTCTTCCCAAGTACGGTTCAAAGTTTTGAGACATTTGTCTTTGAAACGATGGAATATTGCGTGAGAAATGGTTTCATTCGAGCACTTCACAATAGCTTCCTTGTGTTCTATGAGGTTTGGCTTGTAACACTTTATAATTCGAAAATTTTCACATGCTTCTCTCCTCCAGGACAGTAAATTCACGTATTTAACCAGTTGTCTACTGAAAACGATGGAATTGGACTTTGGAGATGAACCGATTAATGATTTAAAGAAATATTTAGTCGCTTTGAGCAACAATGAAATAAAATTCAAATTTTTACCTGAAATGGAAGCATCAGTGACGGACATAACGTTTTTCACAATAAAACTACAAGTTCTCCATCTGCAACACAGCTTCTCATCCGCATATCATCAAAAATTGTTTCTAGATATTCTATGTCAAGCTGAAATGAACGATGTGGCTGAATCTGTGGACTTCTACTTGTTAAGAAATGTTTTTGAAATCGTAATGTTTACAAATGTTAAGATTGATTTTGAAAATATTCCCATTCACGACGATTTGGGCCCAGAGAGTTGTGAGGAATACAAGAGGTTATGCAAGGAGTTACAAGAATCAAAGGATTTCGAGAAAGCTGTTGAGTTGAGTACGCTGTTGAATATGGAGAAGGATGCTATAATTTATGAAAAGTGGATTTATAGTACGGAAAATTATATCAACGTTTTCAATTTAGAATCTTATGAGAAAGAAACGGATGAACATGGTCTTTCACCAGAACTTCTTGTTAGGTTCTACCTGTACATTGCATACAATATGAACGATGACGACGACAAGCGCTATGATGTTTTCAAGCAAGCGTTAGAGATTATCAAGAAGAATCGATTGTTTCCCAATGAGGACTTTGATCGGGATCGAATCGAGTACGAGATGATTATTTGCTACATAAAGGGATCAAAATCAATTGATGAAATCGATGTATATCACTCTGAGTACTTCGAGCAAGTGTTCTTGAAAGAGCGATGTGTTCTTTACAAGACATTTCTAGAACTGAAGGAACTTGCAGGTGTTGAGGATTTGAATATATCAAATAGAATTGATTTATCCCATAAGGAAAAGAGTAAACTGGGGATTTTGTTAAACAAACTTCTTGATGATGGAGATATTGTCGAAGCACTTCGACTTCAAGCAATTTTCACTTTCCGTCCACTGGATTTGCATTTTATTGTATTCTCCATGGCACTAGCTGAAAAACTAACTAATATATACAATCTATCTGAAAGTGAAAGAAGTACACTCTCCGATGTGGTTAAGACTTCTATTTCAAAATTTAGAAGAAGAACTTTGCACCGTGTTCGTCGGTCAAGTAAATTTGTTAAATAAAATTATTTCCATTTAGTAAATATTTCCCAAAATTCAGGTTCTACATCATCATCTCCAACAAAGTTAAATGATAGCTCTGATACAAATTCAACACTCGAGTTTGAGGAGATACCGTCAAGAGAGAAACAAGATATTTTAGAAGCACTCCAAGGACTAGCGTCTCGTTTAGAGCATGGTGTCAATATTGGAAAAAGGATTGTTATGACCTACCGATGCGCAATGTATCTCGATAGAGAATATGTCGATGTACTTAAAATGAAGGAACCTAAAGTGCTCTTAAAAAGTGCTATTGAAGAAAACTGTTTACAAAAATTGGTCGTTGTCAATGACGTATTCATTTCGAATCAGATGTCGAAAGTTGAGGTATGAGGATTCTCATGACTGTTTTGATAAATTTACCAATTTCATTTTAGATAGTTGAATTTTTGGCATCAGAAATCGTTATTGCAATCATCCGACCACGCTTTTATATCTTCCGAAACGAACAGTCAAATACGAATGCCAAAGCATCGAATGTGGATATGCTATGGGGTTTCGTTTTGGATAAGGACTTCCACTTAATTCTGGATTTAAGTACAAACACAACATTTCTAGGGAATACTCTTTTGAATTACATTGATGCTTTGAAAACATATCGTAAATATCAAGACAACAAAGATTATGAAGCGGATTTTGAAGAAAATCCTCAGTTATCTGAGATTTTTGAAAGTCTCCGCAACATTATTACCGATTACGGACATCCAGTGCCGCGGCACGGAACAAACCAAGTATTGTCACACAAAAAGCAAAATGTTATAACAGTTGAGCTTTTAATTCTGGCTCATCGGTGTTTCGTTCATGAATGTTCTATGGAAGGAATAGTGAATGTGTTGACGAGAGCAAAAGCTCTCAATTCTGTTCTAGCGACAGCGAAATCCTGGAATGTTATTGTGCGTATGTTGACTGGTATCGGAAGGTATCGTGAAATGTACTACTGTTTTGAAACTCTCATGAAAAACGGTCAATTCGAATCGCTCTTAAGCCGATCTGAGAAAGAAAGATCAAGTGGCTTTCGTCACGCTGTAATAAGTTACTTGCGTGAAAAATATCCGGAAAACACAGAAAATCTTAGAATGGCATGCATATCCTTTCTCATGTACAAAGAACTGGCTGTGATGTGGGAAGCTGAGGCGAAACAATTGATTGAAACGCTTCTCAATCCAAATCGAGACACTCAAGATAAAATAGTCACATCAACACCAAAGTCGTCGGAAGATGTTAAATTCTTGATTAGTTCAGAAACGCCAGCGCAACTGAATAAAATCATGGGATGTTATGTTAACGCTACCGAGAGCTACTTACTGGACAACAAACTCCTTTTAGCCCAGAAGAATGCTTCAATGGCTGAACTGATAGCTATGCAAATCGATTTAGTTAACAAACAATTGAAAAATTCACCACCATCGACGACATGTTTACGTATCCTGAATGTAACATCAACCGAATCACTTAGGAATTTAGTTAACAACGAATTGAGGTTAGTTTCAAGTAGAATCTATATCTAATAGAATAGTAGAATCTAAAACAATTGTTATAGTGTGCCACAAGCAATCATTCTCGGACGGGCTTATGCGTTTGAAATAAACTGGGCAGATGCAATCTTCCAAAGATACATCCTCCAAGATAACACCGAGTACGTAGACGAATACTGCCTCCGCATGGAGTTATCTGACTCCTTGATTGAAGATATTGCCAAAAAGTATTTAGTATCAACTTCAATTTTAACTGATTTAAAACAATATTTCCTTCAGTTTCCAGACCCAACCAGATGTAACCAACAAAATGGAAGATAACATGCTCACTTTAGTCGAACAAGTGCAATCAGTGACTGTTAAATACAAACTATCATCGATCCTTGGCTTCAGAAAGATCCTCATGGAAATGATAAACGATGAAAACTGTCTCTACTTTTTAAAAGACACTAATTACGGACGCAATGAGAATTCTTTTGGATGTTCGTAATGTGATATAGCGATAGTTTATTTTGAATAGTGCTAGTAGTTTTGTTTATGTTGAATGTATTTATGTGAATTTTAAATGTTATAAAAGAATTTTCTTAAAAATATTATATTTATGTGTATTATACTATTTATATCGTGTTATAACTATTTTATTAATGTAAATCAAATATAAATTTTATACAAACTTTAAACAGAAAATTTTGCTGCTTAAAATAATTAACTTACCGTTCAGAAAATTATTAGGTTATTGGTTATTATTAATAAGCTTATGGGGAAAAATGCAGGGAAGGTTCTGTAATGCCTTAGGCAGACGGGACAGTTTGAATTGGTTCATGAAATCATTATGACGTAACAAGTTCAAATTTGTATGGAAGAACCAGTTCAAAGCACCCAAAATTTCTACCAGTGGTTAGAAATCTGTTGGATTTGTATCCAAATGGTGATAACGGAACCCTATTAATATGCCTTCGTTGTCAGTCCGTCTGTCACAGGGCTGTACCTCTTGAACCATAATAGGTAGACAATTCAAATTTTCACAAAGTGTGTACTATTATGAAATACTCCTTTTACAATTGCTGTGTTCCATTTACACTGGCAAAGTACTTGGCTGGTGGCAATCTACCCTTGCTCATGTTCGCGAGTAGATTGCAAGTGGTAGTTAAGCGTCTGTTTTCCGCTAGATGGATTTTGTTTATTTTGACATTTTAGGTTTATTAAGATTTTTTAGAAAAGCTTGAAGTCAATTCAATCGACTCAATCGAAATTTTATCCTTTAAAAAAAAATTTAACACAAATAAAATCGAAAAAAAACTTGAAACTGAGAAAATTTAGGTTAGGTTGTGCCATTTTACCTTACTTTTTACTAAAAAGTGCGTACTATTTCGGTTAAGGAGAATCTCCCACTTAATAGTTAATATCCTGCTAACAAGAGTGACTGGTTTGAGATATGTAAGTGATATCGTTAGTATCTCTCAGGAATCTGGAAAGTATTATGTGTTATAGAAGAAAATTAGAAGTCTATCTGCCTCGTGAACGCATCCAGCGAAAGTGACCACCTAAAGAGAATGGAGACAAAAACAAAGAGACAAAAAACAAAGAGAATCTGCGAATCTGAGAGGAAAGAAAAATCAATTAAAACGTGGCAGAGAGAGCAGGTAAACCGAACAACCACATTCAAGCGCACCACAAACAAAACACCCTCGCAGTCGTACGTATTTGCACATACCTGAGAAAGGTCACTGATTTGCCAGCTCCCTCGCAAGAGAAACAATTTTAAGAGAGAGAGAGAGAGAGAGGGTTAATAAATTTTGACGGATCTTTGGTGGATTTGTTGTTGTTCGATGAAGAAGAGAGCGAAAGAAATGCAAAGTGCAACTGGTGTGTGTTTGAGAACTGGAATTTTTCGAATTTTAACGAGAAAATTCAGAATTTCCAGAAAATTTGAATAAAAATTAACAAAATTTTGGAAAAACTTAATCAAATTATAATTTTCCACATCAATTTCCAATCCTTCCACGTTGCAATCCATCAATGTGGAAAAATAAAATTTCAACATTTGTATGAGTGAACCGTTCAAATGTGTTTGTGGTCGACTGATCCGAGCCGTATGTGTGAATTTCTTGTTTTGCGGAATTCAACAGTTGCTTGAACGCGGACAACTGAGAAGGAAGGTCAGTTGATTGTCGCCCGCAAGTGATCCGTTGATCGTCCGATGCGAGTCGGAAAATTAAATTTATTCAAATTAAAATTAAAGAAAATTTCGATATTGAATCGAATAAGAACGTTTTAAATTTTATTAATTCCATTAATTTTGTTTTACTTAAACAAATTAATTGAATGAGTGCATGTGAATTTCGATCGTGAAATGACAATTTTCACGCGGCGAGTGGAGGATCACGTTGAGTGAATGAAATTTTTATATTTTTAATGAAATTTTTAGTACAATTAAAAATTTTTAATTAAATTCAAATGTGATATGGTTGTTTTGTGTTTTTCTAAAAATCGGATAATGGATCATTTTTAAGTAAGTGATTAAGTGATTTTTGTTTTAAGAAAATTAAAATTCTCGAATTGGTGCTGGAAAATCAAAAATTTTTAAATAAATTTTAATATTTTCCAAATTTCTTGTGAATGAAGTGAATTGAAATCGTGAAAATCAAAGAAAAATCGGATTTTCTTCCGAAGGAAATTTAAGGAATGCAATTTTATTCGTTTGGATTTCCTGTGAAAGGTGAGAAGGAATTTATTTTTTCGAAAAATTCTTTAGAAAATATGCAAAAATTCTTTATCGGCAAAACGTGAACTGGAGTCAGATTGCCCTGGGGCCGGGAAAACACGTTCCGAGACTCTTGTGTCATGCGGGTTTTTACCAGCAACTTTTAAGGAAATATTCAAATCCCTACACACACACGAATCCCTACCTTGTGTCTTAGATTGAACCCGGATCCTTTGAAGTGGAAGGTTCCGAAGTCTTTGGTCGTAAACGTTCCGAGTTTTACCTCAATTCGAATGATTTATGACACAGAAAAGGTCCTTTTACGAATACATCCTAGGCACTCCAGAGTTTTCTCTGAAATCAACAAATTACGCTTATAATCCTTAATTCAAGGATGCAGTACTTGATCGAGGGGTTCTCGTAGATCAGGATCAGTTTAAATTTGTGCCTATGATATTCTGAAAAGTTCCCTATTAGACTCCAAGGAGGATCCTAGTCGTAACTTCTGAGGTAATGGCGAAGGAAAGCTGGATGCCATTCCATCCTTGGCAGGATTAAATTTAACTTCCTCCCTCCACTAACTTCCGGTCTATGAGCTTTCAGATCTTTCACTTTGGGTAAAATTGATTAACGCGATCAATCTCAACTCGACCTTGGGTCAATTAGAAAAATTCGTCATCGCCGGAAAGTGGTTACCGCAGATCTATCTACACGATACCGATAAAGGCCGTTGCACTATAAATTTGTAGAGTAACATTTCTTACCGATAGTGTAAAGGTTCTCGACTTCTCATAGAAGACAAACTTTCTTGAATTTCTCGTTTTCTTACTCTACATTCACGTCAAAGACGACAACGACGACGACGTTATATTATTTTTTATTGTTTTTCTTAAATGGGATAAAACAAAAGAAGAATAAGAAGTAGAAGAAGAATAAGAAGAAGAAGAAGGAGAGAAAAGAAAAAATGTTTCTTAAATTGACAATGAACGTTGGAATCAATAATTTAGACCGAATAACAAGAATCAAATCGAATTTCTTCCTCAAGACGTCTTTCGTCTTTAAGAAAAAGTTCTTTTAAAACGGAAAATAAATAAAACTAAATCACTATTGACTTACGACGACTAAGATCTAGCTTAGCTACGACTACGACTAGGTATGGAGATCACCTCATGATCATGATCATGATGATGATGATCATTTTGTATGGTGGGCAAATGGTCACATGTTTCTTTAAGAAAATTTTAAAGAAGGTAAGCCCACTCCAGTGAAAAAGGTTCTTTAGTTGTGGTTGTGTTGCGATACCTTCTCTCCATCAGATCCACCAGATCCACTTGGATGTTTGGGACGTGGTCGTTATAAGTTCACTTTTGTACCTTCTCTTGTAACGATAGCTTCTCAACGTTAGCCGCTTTAACGATCTTCGTTAGCCGCTTCAAGAATCACAAGAACGTTTTCTTAAAATATTTCTTTTATTTTTTCTTGTTTTTGTTGTTGTTGTTGTTGTTTTAGTTATTCTGTTCTTGTTATTTACATTAAAAGGAAAAGATTGTCATCTTGTGCTCTGTAGACTCTCTCTTGATCCAAGAAGAAAGAACTAGTTTGTTCGGTGCGTTTTTTATATCCGTTTGAATAAAACGTGATTTATCGAAAAATATTTTGGACATCTTATTTGAAAAAATGTCATTGTCCATATTGTGTCCATTTGGTGTCCATTTGTTGTCCAAAAAACTAAGACACTTTCAGCGGAAACAATTATTGCGCGTGGTCGAATTCATTTACAGGAAACATTTGCGAAATATCCTTTAACAGAAAAGACATGCAAGTTTAGCACCTGGATTTTGAGGTACATATCAAATTACCTGTTGAGAAGAACTACGACCGGAAGTCAAGGAGTTTTTTCATGTAAAATAAAATTTGAAAAATTTTATTCCAATGAGTAATTTCGAAACGATCACTTCACTCACTCAGCCATTCAGTCACTGGCCAAGAAACCCAGAGACACTTCGTGTCGGCACAAAATCTTGAGTTCTTTCTTAAGACGTCTGGTCGTCGTCGGACTTGACGTTGAATCATCATACAAATATGCGCTGCAAGAGGGGAGCAGGAAGCGATACGTGGGATTCACTTAAAGAATGACACAAATTGGAAAAATTTAAATTAAAATTAAATTTCGTACGCAATCGCTTCGTAAATTAATCAGGAAGAGTTTTTCGCCGGATTAAAGGTAATTTGGTAATTTGGTTAGGTAACGATCGCTTCGTGTGGAGGAAAACTTTATTACTTCTTTTTTTTTTCTTAAACAGAAACTTATTAAATTTGGAGTATCTTCCTTACAACTTGATTGATTGGCATCTAGACACAATAAGTCTTCCGTGCTTCAAGGTCTTCAAATATTTTGAAGCACAATTTCATCCCTAGAAAAATCAGTATCCTATGGAAAATTGCTGTAGAAATTCAGTAGAAATTCAGATCCAGTGCCCTAGTTTACAAACTAAAGCCATATCTTGTGAGGGACGATCTTGTCCCTTGAAAAGTTAAAAGATTTTTGTGTTCCATAGTTTATCTGTTCTGTTACAATTTCGTCCTTGGAAAGATCAGTATCCTATGAAAATTGCTGTTATATTGAAAGAAACCACACGGAATCTACGTAGAAATTCAGATCCAGTGCTCTAGTTTACAAACTAAAGCCATATCTTGTGGGGGACTATCTTGTCCCTTGAAAAGTTAAAAGACCTTTGTGTTCCATTGTTTATCCCTTCTGTTACAATTTCGTCCCTAGAAAGATCAGTATCCTTTGAAAATTGCTGTAGAAATTCAGATCCAGTGCCCTAGTTTACAAACTAAAGCCATATCTTGTGAGGGTCGATCTTGTCCCTTGAAAAGTTAATTGACCTTTGTGTTCCATAGTTTATCCCTTCTGTTACAATTTCGTCCCTAGAAAAACCAACTTTCTAATGAGTAGGTCAACATGGATTCAGTTTTAACTTTACTAGGACATTTAGGGACCAACCGCTCCGTGTCGCATTTCGTGTCGGCGTCAAATGTTGCACATCAGAAACTGTTAACACCTCAAGCTCGATTCACATAATGCATAATACCATAATTATTTTGTGCTTTTTTTATCTTCAACTTATTATTTACGTTGTAAGTTAGCTAATACAAAATCGTGGCGTCGATTTAATCGCTTTGAATTAAAAGTGCTTCATGTTTGTTTCTTAAGAAACTTAATGCTACATACAGACTATGAATTCGTACAAAAAGAACAAGTGAAAGGGTAAAGTTTTTTCCATCATCATGTAACGTGATTATCTTTCTTACCTTTTTTCATGGTTCATTTGTGTAATAGTTGTTGTAACGTTTTCGTTTTCAGATTTAAAACAAAATTGCATTAAAAATACTAGAACGAATGTTGACTGACAAATAAAGGGCAGATATCTATTTTTGTAAAAATGTACATTTGTCACTCACTAGAGATTAATAAAAATTGTTCACGAAAAATAAAAATCCGTCAATGCTCAAGTTTGAATGACTCATCGAATCCACAAAATCGTTGCAAAAAAATTTGCTCACATAAAATATCACTCACGTACACACACAACTACATGCATACATTGTCACATATGTCACATATATATTTGTTGGAATGCAAATTTCTCTTGATGAGAAAGGAAGTATTTTTTTGAAACTGCGTTTTGTAAATACTAGAGCACGTGTTTGCAAATGAGAGAAATGTTAGAAGAACGATGAGACGAGACCGCTTCATATTTTATTTGAACAATTCCAGTCTGAAGCAACCATTTTTAAAAAGAGTCATTTAACACGAAGAATGCGGATCCAATAGAATTGATAAAATTCTCTACAACCAGAATTGGTTCGTACAACATTGACTCCATAGAGAACAACGTAGAGAAATGCATACAGCAAGTGTTTGCATATTCCACCATGGAATGTACAATGAAATGAGTGCATACGATTATTAACAATTTTCTAATTACTCTAGTTAGTGTGTTTGTAAAAATTTTTAAATGGACATGGAAATGAGCTGGACAAATATGGTGGAAAATATTCTAGAAAAAAATAACAGAAAACTCCTGATTCCAAGATGCCGGCACAATTCAAGTCGTTTAGTTCACCTGGTCAATGTGCACGTACCTTTAAGGTGCAACAGACCAACCAACCAAACAAACCCGTTTCATTTAACCAGCTAGAGAGTGTGCGTAATCGGCGTAACTAGTTGGGAAACCCGACTTTCCAGCTGTTGTTTGCCAATGTAATCAATTGATGGGCAAGGGGCTAAAAGAAAAACCTACAATTGCAAATGTAAACCTTCGGGGAAAGGTTTTATGAAAGAACGAGTTAAACAAAACGCGTGCGCTTTGAAGGAATTATTTTAATTTTTTTGAAATTTTCTTAAACCTTTTCTTTGCTTTGACTTGTTTGCGCAGACCTGCAGTTGACCTTGTGTACATTTAATAAATAAATACAATTTTTTTTCTCTTATTCTTGAAATTATCCAAGAATCACCTGAAGAATCCTTTTCCGAATAACAAAAAATTAAAATGGTGGATCAGGTTCAAGATTCCATCCGTCCAAGACCTGATCTTCCCTATTCGAGTGGCGCGGATTTTTCAGCGTTTATTGACATTTTATGAAAAAACCTTTTTTATTTTAAGTGAAACCTTTTTCTATTTTTGTGTTTATTCAAAGAGTACCTTCTTCTTAACTGGTTTTTCTTGGTAGTTACTGCTGTCCTAAGACCAGCCACCTTTCGATGGAGGAACATTCTATGGATGTGGTTCTGTACTTTATCGATTTGTATGGAGGTTTTCTTGGAAGGAATACATAGGAGACTTCTACACCTCCTACTCATGACCAGCAGTTGGGTGCTGGCTAGTTTGGAGCGGTTTCATGTGGGTGAGATCAAATTGACTTGAATCACTCAATGATTTCGAGGCAGAGTTGCCAAATTGTGGTTTGTCTCTTGAATCACTAGGAAATCACTAGGAATTGTGTCCTTAGTTACTTAAGGTTTGGATGAAAACTGGGGACTGTATCGATTAAAGGGACAATTTTGTCCCTAGATAGAAAATGTTTTCCACGGTGATATAACCTCATTTAAAAAGGTTTTCTAAGAAGTCACATCCCTCAATCCCTCATTTGGTCAATATCAGCATATTGTGGATGACACCGAAACAGTTCCGTTGGCGTCCAGCTTATTGTCGCCATGTGGTCGTTGGATACTTTCAAGCTAGTTTAGGGATTAACCTCGAAATACAAAATGAAAAATGAGGTAAAAATTTCGGATTTTAGGGAGAAAGTTTGAAACACTTTCGAACTGCATTTAATCCTGTATGCATTTGACTGCATCAAATTATACCGCATTGTTTTATAATTAACATAAATTATGTAGAAATATCTTTAACATTTTGTTACTGATATGCAGATGATATCAACGAGATATTTTCGAAAATTTCACAAAAACTATGTCGACAAACATGCATAGTTGATGTCGAAGAAACATGTCTCCAATTAAATGTGTTTAACCAAATCCAATAACCTATAGACAAAACGGTTTACTTTCAATTGATTGGATAACAAAATTTCAAAAGCTCATGATCCCCATTTGTCTCAAATCGATTACCCAAATCCCCGAAGAAATGCATTCATAAATGAAATAATTAAATTAAGCGATTTATTAAGGGACAGAAATTTCCCTCATTTCAAATCTGTTTTTCATGTTATTGTTGGGTGATGTTACAAAATAATGTGATGTGCCGTGTTGTTGCATAAAATCGTGCCTTAATTTTTAGGCACAACAAACTGATTTTATGAATTCAACCTAATGACAACGATGACACGCATAAATAATTTCTGAAAATTATTGAGAAACTCTCCTCAAATTGTCCGTAATTAAAGGTATTTAATTATGTAACAAAAGTCCTCCGAAACATGACACAACTTGGTGGTAAAAAGGGAAATCCCTGGTTCGAAAAATCTCAAGAAATCAAGTTGAATGTCTTCGAAATCATCATGATTATAGAATGTGGATGATAATGAACATAACAAGGCGAAGGTGTAGATGCTGATATGACCGGACGTGACCTTAAGAAATAATTTTAACAAAAATTTCCTCGTCATGTTTTGAGGTTTGTGTCAAAGACCTCGCAATGTCGTGATTAGAAGCAAATAGCAAATTTTTCTGTCCCCCGATTGAATGGCCATTGTTCACCGGAACTGATTCCGGGACAATTCAAATTGCGGGTCCAGCAAGAAAACCAATTCCCTTGGTTCGATTCCCCAAAAATTAATTGCACAAATTTAAATTCCAAAAACTGTCTTTTTTAATTTGCATTTTTTCACTTAATTTCCGGGACGTGTTGTTGTTGTTAAAGGCATCGTCCACCTGCCCTGAAACCCGGACAAGGTTCTATACTTTCCTGATGAAATTCAACTTGGAAATATGAAATCTTTCTTACCTCCAAGGTTTATTGAATATCATTAAATTTAAATAAACGTCGTTTAAAGAAAATTTTCTTCTTAATTCGACAAACAACATGCTCCCCTTTATGGGGGCCATTTTTTATCGTGTTTATTTGCGGACAAAATCAATTTATCGACGAGAAAAGAGGCAGTGATTTTACAAAATTTAATTTTTTTGGAGAGTTTTGTCCAAACATGTACTTCGTGGCAGAGCAGGTTTATTAGGGATTCTTTTGGTGCCTTTCAGTACCAGGTGGCTTCTTCATTTGGAAGCGTTTTAGAATTTCTACAATTGGGATGAAGTAGATGCCTGAATTCTGCTTAGAAATCACATTTTGGGGAATATCTGATATGATGATTTTCTACAACAGTTACCTTCCCTTAATCTGTGAATGTATTGACAAGCGACTTGATCTTGTTTTCCATTTCCAGGATATGGTAGCCCTCAATCGTTCCTCTTCACGTCCCATCAAGAAACTAACTTCGGATTTAGCCTGCCTTTCCAAAACAGTTAGCTGCCTTTAAAGGATCTGGGGACACTTTCCAGAACAATCAACTTCTCTTCTATAAAAGATTTTGGTATCCCTTTAAAGAACCTGATGGAGCCACATGTCTGTGTTTATTCACGATCACAACTGTTGGTTGTGAGACGTCTTCAAATTTGCTGAAGTTCAGCTTTTCCAAATCAGCTAGGTTCCCTTTTATTGTAGACTAGAAAAAAAAAGATCAAAAAATAAAAATTGATAGATATTTATGATGTCATGTAGAAAATGAATTTTCCCCGCTTAAGTGTATCTCATTCTCTGGTGAATGAAATTCATTTCCAGGAAACGGAGAGAAATTCTTTCTGTGTTTGATCTCCATAAAATGAATTTTCCATTTATTCTGTGTTTGATCTCCATAAAATGAATTTTCCCCGCTTTCAAAGACTGAATCCCATTCTCCGGTACATGAAATTCATTTTCTGCTTTACGACCATTAGGATTTTATATATTAAGATAATGATGTCCTCGAGTTGTTTCTCTTCATTCCACATATATTGACCTGTTGTCTGAATCCTGAGGAACTGTTGAGGCAAATCGTAGAATTGAGAAGATCATGGTATCCATTTATAGCTTCTAGTTGAGGGAGTAACTACTCAAAATTTATCCTAGCTCAGTCAAGAGACGCCGTTTAGACGGTTTTTGGCTTTCAAGATCAGTTAGCTTCCTTTCTATTGCAGATCGTGGTGTCCATTTTCAGGATAAAAATTTCCAGGTTGTCTCTCTTTATTTACAGTGGAAAACCTTGTATGAGGGAAAATCGTAGAATTCGTCCAACTGCGGTCAAGAGACGACCTCCAGACAGAGAGTTCAGTCCATGACTTTCCAGAACAGTTAGCTTCCATTCACTTACAGATCGCCCTGTACAAAGTATCGTTAAGCCTTTCGTTAAGAAAAAAAGACACCTTCGTTATTGTTGCCGCCGCATGTTGAGCATTGCACTTTTCAGGTGCAATGCTCTCGCAACGTCCGGTCGTCGCGACGAAATTTTTACACTTTACATTTTTTGATGAGCATTGCACCTCTAAGGTGCAATGCTCGAATCTATTGATTACTTTGCATTTTAGGGTATTGAACTTATATTCAAAATTAGATCATAAGCATAATTTTTGTATAAAAATCGTACCTGCAATAAATTAAGACCAGTTCTTGTTTGGCTACCAGCAGGACTGTTTCATTTCAATTCCCTAATCCTTACCCCAAAGACTGCCTTTAATATTGTGAGGAACTAGCGTTACCTAGTCTCTTCACATATTAAGAACAGTCTGATAACCCAATACAAACCCTCTTAGACTGAGCTAGTGTTCCCTAGCCTCCGACTAAGAATTTTGTATTGTCTCCCTAACATTTTTTGGTGACCCCGACGTGATCACGTTTAAGTGGTCACACGAGCATCGCAACACCAGGACGAGAAGCAGTCAGAACGAGAAGCAGTCAGGACGAGTCATTAATTCCCGAGGACAGCAAAGAAGTTCTGATACATCATGACAGATTTCGAGTTGTTGTCAACGCGTCAAGCGAAACTAGGCAAGGAGATTGAGAAGTTAGCGGTTGCGTATAAATCCGAGGCTCCAGAGAGGAAGACGCTCAGCTATTTACAAGACAGGCATAGCAAGCTCCAGAAGGCGTGGTCCGAATTCGAGTCTAATAACCAGCTTCTGCGAGAGCAACAGTCTGCTCAATCCCAGCATCAGTATTTCCAATCGAACTATTATAACAATGTGAAGACAGTTCACGACGCTATGTTAGCCGAGGTTTTATCGCTTATCAATGCCGTGCAAGCTCATCAATCAAGTTCATCAGAGAGGAATCAATCCACTTCCTCAGACAAGGTACCGGAATCCAGTCCTGAGATAGTGAAAATCATTCGCAACCAGGAGCGATTGATCACAACATTGGATCAATTGCTAACAACGATACTGGCCAATGGCAGCATCCAGTTACCCCAATACTATGCCGTAAAATCTGAGACTGCGAAGAAGTACTGGCTGGAAATCGAGGACGCTAACAAGGCTATCTGGGAAGCTACAGGCGACAAAGTGGCTAGTGGTTACGACATGCAGCGCTTCTTCGCCATTCAAGATAAGTACCAGGCCGTTCTAATCAAGTTTGCGGATGAGCAAGAGCGATACAAGGTGCAAGCTGCTACAAGTCACATACCAGATGCATCACCGATGATGAGATTGCCCAAAATAGAAATACCAAAGTTTGATGGCAGTTATTTAAAATGGCAGCAATTCTACGATTTATTCAACCAGATGGTTCACAGTAGCCCCATGAGCAACGTACAGAAGATGTTTTACCTCAAGTCAAATTTGGAAGGTGAAGCAGAACGTTTAATAAGGCACATTCCTGTGTCAGAGAACAATTATTCTTCCGCTTGGGAAGTTCTCACAAACAGGTACGCTAACAAACGCCTGTTGGTCAATGCATTACTAGAGAAGTTAGTAGCCCAGCCAGTTGTCAATCAAGAGAAAGCAGCCACCCTCAAGCATTTGCATGACGTCACTCGTGAATGCGTTTTGGGATTGGAGAACTTAGGGCTCTGCGTATACGAGCAATGGGATCCAATTCTTTTACACATTTTACTTAAGAAATTGGACAAAAATACGCACACATACTATGAGCAGTCACTTACCCAACCTAGAGAGTTGCAGTCGCTGAGAAAGTTTCTGGATTTCATCGAGCTTAGATTTCAAGCACTTGAAGCATTGGGTACGAAAAGAGTGACCGAACAAACAAGGCCAAGATCGGCAGCTCTTCATTCTGCAGCTAAATCAAATAAGTCACTTGGCTGTTACTACTGCAGCAAGAATCATTTGATATATTATTGCGATCGATTCATTAAGTTATCACCACAAGAGAAACAGACCGCTGTTAAAAAACTGAATCTATGTTTTAACTGCCTTAGACAAGATCATGCAGCAAGTCAGTGCAAGTCGTCAGGATGTCGTAAATGTAACGAGAAACACAATACAACGTTACATGTAGATAGACCGAAGGAGAATGTTCCAGTTTCGTCTAACCTAGGGTCAAACCCAACCAAGGAGGGTTCGTATGTGTTACTAGGCACAGCAACAGCATGTCTCTTGAATGGACAAGGTGAACCAGTTAAATGCCGTGCGCTCTTAGATTCAGGATCCCAAGTTAACCTGATTTCGGAGAGATTAAGCCGGAAATTAAAATTGCCAACTACGCGAGACCAACTGCATATAAGTGGCATCGGCAATGTCAAGTCAAGCACAAGTGACCGAGTGCGCCTAACCCTTCAGGCATCAACCAACCACAAGTTCTCATCGAACCTAGAAGCCCATGTGATCAAGGATATTACCTCCCTCCAACCGCAACAATTCATCAACACAGAGGATTGGAAAATCCCAACCAATCTCTCGTTAGCAGATACAGATTTCAATAAACCAAATAAGATTGATCTCTTGATTGGAGCGGAACTATATGGGGAAATTATGTTGAACGGGCAAGTCAAACTAGGTGAAGGATTACCTATCCTCCAGAACACGACACTGGGTTGGATAGTGTTGGGCAAGGTTTCAAACCCAACACCATTCTGCGGCATAACCAATGCAGAACTGAACGAGAACTTGAAGCAGTTTTGGGAACTAGAAGAATGCTCAGAAGGAAAACTACCTAGTCAGATTGACAAGAGAGTTGAGGAATTCTTCATGTCGACCACCACCAGGAGTGCGGAAGGCAGATATACAGTGAATCTTCCAATATTCACCGAGCCATCACTATTAGGAAATTCACAAGCCATGGCGCAGAAAAGTTTAGTAAACCTGGAGAAAAGGCTCATGAAGCAGCCTGATTTATATCACCAATACAAGGAGTTTCTTAAGGAATACCTGCGCCTAGGTCACATGAAGGAAATTACTTATGAGGAGATTCCGAAAATTCATTATTTTCTTCCTCATCACTATGTGTTAAAGCCATCAAGTACCACCACAAAGCTACGAGTGGTGTTCGACGCATCAGCTAAGACGTCCTCAAATCTGGCACTCAATGATTTAATGGTCGCTGGGCCTCGCATTCAGGATGAGCTATTCGAAATCCTCTTGCGATTCAGGAGCCATAAATACGTGTTCACAGCGGATATAGCTCAAATGTATCGACAGATAATGCTGAATGAAGACGATAGGAATCTGCAGCTTATTCTGTGGAGAGATAATCCCAACGATTCGATAAAGGTGTTCCAGCTACTGACCGTTACCTACGGCACAAAGGCGGCTCAATTCTTGGCCACAAGATGCTTACAACAGTTAGCCATTGATGAAGGCATTAGATATCCTAACGCAGCCAAAGTAATAAGGGATTTCTATGTAGACGATATTATAACAAGTCACGATAGCCTCAACCAAATAAAGAAAATTCAAGAAGAGTTGAACAAGATGATGAAGGCGGGAGGACTTAAACTAAGAAAATGGTGTGCTAATCATCCGACTATTTTGGAAGGCATTCCACGAGAGGACTTAGAAGCGCAAATCGACTTTTCAAGTCTTCACAACGAACACATAAAAACTCTAGGCCTATCATGGGAGCCAAGGCGCGACTGTTTCAAATATACTATTAATTGGCCAGATCGGGCCATAGTTTCCAAAAGGACAATATTATCAGATATTGCGCAACTCTACGATCCACTGGGCCTAGTCAATCCGGTCGTTGTGCTAGGCAAAACCTTCATGCAGCAACTATGGTCCATGGAGCTAGATTGGGACGACCAGCTGCCTGACGAATTGCAGACCAAATGGCTCGATTTTCGCGCCAATTTACGGTTCCTGAATGACCTGAAGGTTGGCAGATATACAGTCATAGAACCATTTGCTCCACTAGTGGAACTTCATGCCTTCGCGGATGCTAGTGAACGAGCGTATGGAACAGCACTCTACGTTAGATCGAAGGACCATGATGGCAATATCATGGTGAAATTGTTATGTGCCAAGTCACGAGTCGCGCCCAGAAAATTCGTCACATTGCCCAGGTTAGAACTATGTGCCGCCAAGTTAGCCACACAATTAGTTCAGAAGGTGCTTCATACCATGACCATGAAGTTTTCCAGCGTGACCTACTGGTCTGATTCGACCATCGTATTGTCCTGGATCCACGGTGATCCCGCTACTCTGAAGACGTTCAACGCCAATCGCGTCCAAAGAATCCAGGAAGTTTCGTCATCAGACCAGTGGAAGTATATAAACACAAAGCAAAATCCTGCGGATATGGTTTCCAGAGGCTGCACCCCACAACTATTAAGAGACTCCGAACTCTGGTTTTGTGGTCCTGCGTTCCTTAAGGCACCAGAGTCGGAGTGGCCGGATACCAACTTTGTGGTCTCAAGGATACCTGCAGAAGAAAGGGCCACAAGAGTTGTCCTAACAAGTGGCACTACAGATATGCCATTAGAGTTCGTATCCAGAATCAACCACGGGAATTCATTCATGAAATTGCAGCGTGTAGTAGCGTATGTGTTAAGAAGCATCAAAATATTTAAAAAAGAGCTGCAGAAGGAAAATATCAGCGACTTTCTGCAAGTCAAGGAATTGGACGAGGCTCTATATGCTATCGTGAGAGCTATACAAGCTTCTAGCTTTCAATCGGATATGGAAGATTTAAGAAAAGGGGGAGCGGTTAAAGGTTCTAGTCGGCTCGCAACTCTAACACCATTCCTTGATGGGAAGGGTATGTTAAGAGTAGGAGGAAGATTAGAGGCAGCCGAAATTACATATGATGCGAAACATCCCATCCTACTACCTGGAGACCATACATGGTCTAAACTTCTGCTAAATCACCTGCACCTACAAAACTTACACGCTGGACCTCAAGCGCTGATGGCGATATCTCGTCAACGTTTTTGGATCTTACAAGCCAGAGCCTTAGTTAGGTCAGTGGTGAATAACTGTGTGCAATGTGCTCGAGCAAAACCCAGACTGATGCAGCAACTTATGGGGAATCTTCCATCAACAAGAGTTTTACCAGGGCGTCCATTCTTAACAACAGGAGTCGATTTCTGTGGTCCTATATGGACGCATTATAAATTACGAGGCAAGAGACCACACAAGTCCTATGTAGCAGTATTTTGTTGTTTCGCTACTAAGGCGGTTCACTTAGAAGTCGTTTCGGATTTGACAACAGAAGCCTTCATAGGAGCACTCAAGCGATTTACGGCCAGACGAGGAATCTGCCGGGATATTTATTGCGACAACGCTACGAATTTTGTAGGCGCAAGGAATAAATTTGAGGAAATCACAAGGATGTTGCAAGAGAAGGAAGCAAGGGAAAAAATTGCGTTGGAGTGTGCAAATCGTCACATACAATTTCACTTCAGTCCCCCGAGAGCGCCCCATTTCGGGGGTCTCTGGGAAGCAGCTGTTAAATCATTCAAGCAATTGCTGTACAAAACCGTCGCGCCGGCCTCCCTAACGTTTGAAGAATTAACAACAGTGGTCACAGAAATCGAAGCGATTTTGAACTCCCGTCCCCTAACACCAATGTCCTCCGACCCATCTGATTTGGCTGCACTTACACCCGGACACTTTCTTATCGGCGAGCCATTGACTGCAATCCCAGACTCTGAAACAGCAGCAAAAATGTCATCCCTCTCGCGGTGGAAGCTTGTAAGCAGCCTCACTCAAGAATTCTGGAAGCGTTGGACCACTGAATATCTAGTTGAGCTGCAAAAAAGAGTCAAATGGACTAAGGAAAGTCCCAATATCAAGGTTGGGACCATGGTAATCATAAAGGATGACAACCTGCCTCCCTTAAGATGGCCATTGGGACGAGTTATAAGCGTCCAGTATGGAAAGGATGGCAAAATCAGAGTAGTAGAAGTTCGAACCGCATCTGGCACGTTCACACGTGCAATTCACAATCTGTGCCCACTTCCTATAGAAACTAGTGAGGATCAAAATTGCGAGGGTTCAGCAACCAAGCGGGAAATTCGAGACGACAACGATGACGGCCCAAGACAGAAGAAACGATCCATTTCGGGGGCAATTGGCGCATTATTACTAACATGCCTTTTGTTACCATGCTCAACAGCAGCGGCGGACGATAGCCAATTCATACAAATAGTTCCCTTCACGAATCAAGCAGGGATCTATTACGAGAACTTGGGGCATGCCCGACTAACATCGCATGAATGGAAATGGATAATTTACTACAATATGACATCCTACTGGAACATGCTCACCACTATAGAGAAGGGTGTCAAGAAGCTGGAGATTCTCGAAGCTATGTTACAGAAGCAGTCGTATCTTGATGCCATTGTGAAGCAGCACCAACACATTCTACGCGAAATTCATCAAATCAACGAATTGCTGTTGTCACATCATGGTCGTCGACAGTTAGCTAGAGCAAGACGTGGACTAATTAACGGCGTTGGTACAGTTGCAAGGAAGCTATTCGGAATTTTAGATGAAGACTACGCTACAGAAGTAAGGGACACCATCCATCAGGTGCATCAAAACGAAAACCACATGATGGAACTGCTCAAGAATCAAACGTCGCTAATGGAAGCAACAACGTCTATCATAAAGCGATCAGAAGAGGAAAGAATAAAGCAAGCTAGAGCCGTCCAGAACCTCTTCGAAGACCATATTCAGAAATTTCGGAATCTGAATGCTGAAATGAAGGAAGGGAGTATTACACGGACCTTCCTACTGCTGAGCGAATTCCTGTCCCTCATTACATCCGAGTATATGCAGATCCAGTCAACACTATTCGAAACAATTACGGATGTGCATCACGGTAAAATGAATCCGCGCATCATGTCAGGCGAAAAACTTCGCACCGAAATCACATCCATAAACCAACATCTGCCACCATCATTGAGTATCCCTACAAAGGAAGTCTCAGACCTGTACCGCCTGATGACTGTCAAATGTGACATCAGTAAGGATTACACCATCTTCGTGGTAAAATTGCCGCTAGCAACAGTCATGGAATTCGAGATTTTCAGGCTTATTCCACTTCCAACATTAGTCAAAGGTTCGTTCGTATCAGTTAAGCCATCTACGGAATTGCTCATGGTCAACTTAGAAAGGGACGCGTTCTATCCCTTATCACAAATCGACTTCGCACATTGCATTGAATTGAGCCCAGAAAACTTACTCTGTCCACAAGCCCATCCCATCTACGACAGGAACGCAGACACTCTACGCTGTGAGGCCGAAATGATGAACCTCCAACGAATCTCGGATAAATGTTCCATATCAATCCAACCACCAGCGAGAATATGGATCCAGCTGAGCCACACCAATCAATGGCTCTTCTCATTAGATCAAAAGTACATCTACAACATTGTGTGCGACCGACAAGCCTTCCAAAAAACACTTCAATCCACCGGACTTCTCAGATTACAAAAGGGATGTGTATTGAAGGACGACCAGATCATGATTACCTCACACTCACAACTGGAATCAAGCTTCAATGCCGCTTTCCACCCTGGTATTAATTTAACTCAAGAGATTTTTCTGCCAAACAACTTTAGTGTAGCAGCTCAGCCTAAGGTGGATATTCTCTTCGGCAATCATACTGAGGAATTGACGAAACTACAAAACCAAATTCAACATGTCCGTGATATGTCTTCGTTCCCGAGCAATTTTCAACCTCATGATGTCCACCAATTCGGAATTGGCTACGCTGCTCTGGCAACTGCTATTTTCATTGGCATTGGCTTATGCTACCTATGCGCTCGTTTCAGGACAGTAACGTGGCGGCCAGCAGAACCATCCAGACCAGCACCAGCGCAGCATACGAGTTCTCTTTTCACCATTGAACTTGATAAGTTCAAGGGGGGCGAAGATGTTGCCGCCGCATGTTGAGCATTGCACTTTTCAGGTGCAATGCTCTCGCAACGTCCGGTCGTCGCGACGAAATTTTTACACTTTACATTTTTTGATGAGCATTGCACCTCTAAGGTGCAATGCTCGAATCTATTGATTACTTTGCATTTTAGGGTATTGAACTTATATTCAAAATTAGATCATAAGCATAATTTTTGTATAAAAATCGTACCTGCAATAAATTAAGACCAGTTCTTGTTTGGCTACCAGCAGGACTGTTTCATTTCAATTCCCTAATCCTTACCCCAAAGACTGCCTTTAATATTGTGAGGAACTAGCGTTACCTAGTCTCTTCACATATTAAGAACAGTCTGATAACCCAATACAAACCCTCTTAGACTGAGCTAGTGTTCCCTAGCCTCCGACTAAGAATTTTGTATTGTCTCCCTAACAGTTATGTTATTTTTTCTGCATCTTACGCGCACATAAATCTTTTTTCACTTTCCATTTATAGAACAGTGTAATGGAGACCATGTATCTACTCTAACTTTTTTTTTTTTTGTGATCGCTTTGCATTAGGTAATCCAAACTAGTATTTCCAGCTAAGCACAAAAAAATAGAAGACTAGAATTAAAAATAGAAGAAAAAGCTAAGAAAACAAAATTCTAAGATGTTTATCTGGAAGCGTTCTGCATCAAAGACGCAAAGGTGGAGAGGTGCAGAGCGGCAGTGGGGCAGAATTGAGGTTTCTTAAGACCCACAAAAAGAAAGAACTTGAAAATTTTTGTTCAGCTTTTTTTGGGTTGAAAGTATTGATTTCTATAAATCCAAGCTAATGTGTGCAAATAGATAAGCTCACGATCACATTCAAGTCAAATATACACTCTCACATACAAGTGCAGAAAAACAAAAATGGCTGCAGGACGTTAACCTCTTTTCAAAATCACGTTCATGGCGAAACAAGCTTTTCTGCGGCCACTAAAGTTTGAAGAAACAAGACGAGGTAGAAGAAAACAAGAACAAGAATTGATTGGGAATAAGAATTGGGGGAAAAAAATTGCCCAAATTTCTTGTCTTCTCAATTGCGGGAGCACAAACAGAAATAATGCGAAACTCAAAAAGGGAAATGCGGCGAAAGACGAACAACTGGAGGGAACCTTCATGACTCCATTTTGTTCATTTGAATGTAGCGTCTGTGGCTGCTAAAATTGCACGAATTTTGGGCACAAATTTAGCTCAAATTTGAAGAGGAATATTAGCCGTAGCCGTGTTTTATTAAGCACGAGATCCATATGGCTCACGAACGTGCAACACGTGATCTCGATAGCTATCCATATGGATCGACAAAAACGCAACTAACTCCATTTTGTTGATTTGATCGCGCAAATTGCGGGATTTTCTGGATCAAAATGTGCTCGAATCTCAAGCACAAGTGTTGACAGCAGATTTTTGCTCATTTTGTTCCACTACCAACTCCACTTTTGGGGCAAAATGTAAAAATGAAGACGAAAATTTTCAAGCGGTCCACATAGTGGCGTTCACACGGAATGCGACCTTTTTTCGGTTTTTGCTCTTCGGCTGTTGCGTCATGCGGCCGGTATTTTTATTTTATGAGCTTTAATTAAGTTTTTCTTGCCGTTTTTTGTGAATTCAGTTAAGCCTGAAGAAGTCAACAATTTCGAGAAATTGCAGAGGATCATTCATGACCCGTTCTTCAAGTCATGTGATCCAGCTGGAAGTGGATGTCCTCTGGAAGGAATGGTTAGTAACACATCAAGCGTTAGGGATTGCTGTCAAAAGCATGAAGTTACTACGCCTAAATCATCCTTAGAAATTTGGTCCTTAGACCTTCTGACAGCAAAATCGAGCAAGAATCAGTGTTTTAGGTGTGCCATGTATCCAGGATCATTGTCGATCCCTGACAAGTGTCTCCGAAATCACGAAATTGTCCAAAGCCAAAAACCGGCGAGACGTTATCATGTCCCACTGTCATGTTTGTTTGAAAAGTGTCACGTTTCGGCGCATAGCCGCCAAACAGAAACACCAGCAAAAACAAACCAAGCAAACTAGGAAAATAAAGAAAACATGTCAAACCCTCAAATAAACCTGTACCTGGACAAAGATCAGCCGCACCAGAAGAAGGGTACAATTGACACTCACTTGACTACCAAAGAAAATCAAGACGACTTCTTAAGGATAAGAATCAGTTGATGAGAATGCAAATTTTGGGTTTCAGAAAATTTATTTTTATTTTATATTTTGTACCTCTTCACGACCTGCGTACCGCCATAAGGACTACGACACTCTGACGGTTCTTATACGATTCGTGCGATCTTTAATTAAGCCGTAAGACAAAAAATTTATTTTATTTTTTCGGTTGGAGGTACATTTTTGAATATGAAATGTTCCTTTTTAATTTAATTACATTGCCCCACCTGGCAAATAATCATTTTTCATTTCCTGATTTAATGAAGTTGCGTTCTTATTTATTGATCAACCTCGAGGGGTTTGGAGTTGAAATTGAATTGAAAAGAATTTTTTGGCAAGGAGATAATCGCTTCGAAATTTATTACTTCAAAATCCTCTTCATGTAGCATAGAGGGATATATATCACATCTGCAAAAATGTTATCGCCGTTAGTCATATCAATAAATTGATTCTTGCAAAATGGAGAACAAGATGGAGACTGAGAATGAGGAACAACATGGAGGCGGTACAGCTTTGTCCGTGCGACTTCCTAGTCAATCAATAATGTGTTTCTGCAAATTACAGACTTGCAGAGTATTTCACGGTCACCCTGTTTCACTTTTTGATGGCAATGAACTGTTGATGGTTAGTCCAGGTTGTTGTAATTTCTGTAATTAACTGAAATCACTTAGAAAACTGATGTTAAAGACATGAGGAACTGATCATTATGCTAGACTGCCCACCACGTGCCATAAGCCACTGATTAATTTGGCACTGAAAAATTGAAAATTTTCTGGAAATTTATTTGTGGAAAAAATTTATTTTTAATTAATTCCATTTTTGTGCTGATTTTCATTAAGTCCGAAAATGTTTTAGAAACATTCCGTGTAGACTGTTGAACTTGAAAGTGATTTTTATGCAAATTCAGAAATTGATTTTCATTAATTTATCAATGATTAATTAAATTTTTTTGATTTTAATTAATCAGTAAAAGAATAATCGGAAAATTACCAAAGATCTTGGAAATATCCAAAAATTCCTTCATGACCCTCGAGTGCCTGAGGTCATTCAAGCGTTGGGAGAGATGAATGCTTCGACAATCCGAAATTCTTGTCCCGAGTGAGAAAAATCAGTCGTTAAAATGACTTCAAACAGTCGGAAAAGTTAGACCAGACTGAAAACTGACTGGAATCAGTTGGAACATATTTTCAGTTAAGAACATGTGACGGAATTCAGTCGGAAATCAGACGGAAAAATTTGTTCCCTTTAGATAAGGAAAATATAACATTTTTCCTGAAGAAGAAATCTTCGAAAATCCATCATGAGCCATAATCACAAGACCAGGGCTTAAAGTTATTCTGGAGATCATAGGTTATGAGGAACTACTTCTATTTCCATATCTTCCAACAAAAGTGAAACTTTTAAATTTATTGCGACTGCATTTTAAAACTGGGAAAACCGGGTATTGTCCCCAGCACAGAAGAAATTCGGTGGCATTTCAAATGAAGATTTGATGAAAATTTTGTTCTACTGACTTACTTTCTGGGGACGCATACTTGAGAGATTATTGTGCCTCGAGGCGTATTGTGATTCGTTGAGACTTAAAATATTTAAATGACTCAAGAAAAGAAAGAAAAAATTATCATCTTAAAGATGCCTTTGAAGTGCACCAACTGGCGTCGATGTGGTGTCACCTAAAGAGCCACATCGCCTACACGAATTCATTCCCTGGAATTGTGTCGGATCAAATTTGAAATAGGGAATGACATAATTTGATTTGACCAAATTTCAGACCGTGAACCTTAAGATATTATTAGGTAATCTACATAAAGGTAATAGGACACAAAGTACCTGAATTACCTTGAAGGCAAACCTAATTGAAACTTGAGTTATGTCGATAAAATTTTTTATACTTTATAGTTCAAGTTTTATCGTGATTTCAATGAGATACCTTTGTTCCATGTCATTAAATCGGTCTGCATAAAGTGTTGAAACATAATATAAAACAAATACTACCAACTTGACAAACAAACCCGAACTGGAACACCTTGGAACCCACACTAAAACCCGAATTCCAATTGTGGACAAAATTTCAGTTCAAGACGTTATATTTCGGGTAACTCGACTTCGGTGAGTGTTTCATTCAATCTTACTTAATTTATTTATTTTTAATTTTGTTGTTGTTTTTATTGCTCATTACAAAGTGAATAAGAATCCAGAGAATTTCTGATTAATTACAAACAAAACATTTCACTTAGTCTTGAGTTGAGTTGCGGCAACCGACTAGTGGCACTGTTAGTGATTTGACCAAACACTTTGGTGTGAAACGGTTGTGTTCGAATTAATTACAGAACGTTAATCAGTTCTCGTCTTAAGAAATCATTTGAGAATTTGTCGCTTTTTAAGAAATTTCAATTTAGGGAACTTTTTTACGATGACACGACGCGATAAAAATGCATCTTACGACGCCGTCTTAATTTCTCTGAGTCACTGGAATTTGTGGCAAGGTCAATATCTTGAGGTCGGAATTTATGGTGTCAAGTGAAAAATTAATTCTTCCTCTGTCTCTTCTGGCGATAATCATCAGGCGATAAAATTTCGCACGTTGGAATCTCCTGATTTTACCCGCCTTCATCACGTTCAAGAGGTCCCTTTTCCGAACGTGGGAAAATTTTCCGTATTTACCACGAAATTCCTTTTCAGGAATCTCATGAATTCTACAGGTAAATCAATTCTGACAATTCTAATTTGCATGACAACACTGCAAGGGTCACGACTGAGTTCAAGGTGCATCTGTGACAAATTGCTGTCTTCATGGTGAACGATACCATTTTGTCAACTTTGCCTCCTAAATTTAAATGGGCAAATAGTTCCGGAATTGATCTGAAGGTCTGGATTGCTTGTTGCTTAATTCAGGACCACCACTTTGTCCTTAATTTGAGCCAACCATCCTTAAACGAGGAAGCTACTTGCAGATTCTTTGCATAATTTCAATAAGGATCACAACACTTTTGCAGGACTTCAAATGTATCCAACGTGTTTTATATTGAGTACAGGAGTTCTCTGTCACTTCTCTGAAGAATATTTTCTACTGGAAATTTATTCCTGCCGATTTACTGGATTTATATGGGAAATATATTCTATCGAAAAATTTACACAGCAAAAGAATTTAAGAGTAGGTCTTATCACGCAGTTTTTCTTATAAGTATGCACATACATACAACATACGAAGAAAAATTAATTCGGTGCGACACTTGAGAAAAATGTGTATGCTCGAGGATGAATATTTTGTGTTCTGTCACGACCAATGCGCATGTGCTCTCTAAACGCCGGACTACTGGATTTGTCGGATTACCGAGCGCCTACTGTATTTCCTCGTAAAAGTTTCTTCAATTTTTTTCGGTTAAAGGGAACCCTTAAAGTTTCTGTAGTCTCCTTTAAATTTCCCAGAGAAGTTTCTGGAAGACTCAAATTCGGTCAGTACTTTTCGATTTCCTTGGAACATGACCGCTTCCAGAGACATATCCCTTCACAGGGTTTCAAGTTGTTCTGAAAAGAGTCATGCCTAAAATTGCTATGATTAATTCCTTCTGAAAAGAATCAGTCAATTTCGGGAACCGTCCGTCAGATTCCCTGGAGTGTTTCCTTGCGAATGTTTCATCAATTTTCAAGTTTGTAGCAGTGCTTGTAACTCTTCATAATCAAGGGTCTCCAGTGACTCCTCCTTTGATCTCAACTCCCCGACTCACAACGAACCCGGTCATTGCCCTGAAAATTGAGTAATGACTCCAACTCGTCGTGATACATGAAAAAATTTTAATAGGCCTAAGCCGGTAGTTCTCATCTCGAAGAATTCCACGAACGAAAATTTTTGCAATATCACCTCCCACAAGAACCGAGAAGTAGCTGGCAGAGACAGTCTAAAGAATTCCAGATACCTGCATTTTTCTCATTGTTCTGCCAAAGGTATGCATTAATGCATAATAAAGCGGACAATTCATTTTCTCCTGCCACTTTCTTCAAAAATCATCATAATTTCTTGTAAATTCAAAATGAAGACTTGAAAAATAAGTAAATAATAGTACGAAAAAGAAGAAGACGAAGCAACAGAAGCCAGTACCTACAGATAAATTATTCTAAACAAGAAAATTCTATGCAAGTCGAAACCCACGCAGTAGTTGATTCTATGGCATTCGATAAAATCTCAAAACGTCGTCTTGTCCCTGTACCTGGTGCCTTAGTGTTTAGCTACAAGTCATCTTTAACAGATGTAACGTATTCGTACTAACTGTGTTTTATCTTTATCTAATACTAAACCGCGTATCAAATTCACGGAAATTCATCTTTTACGACCGACTTAAGAAAATACAATTTTCTTTAAGACGTGAGAAATGGAACAGATTTCTAGTATTATTAATAATTTTTTTTTTATTTTCAATTTTGCTCGCCATTTTTCATCAGAAATATGTATAAAATAAAAAAAATATCTGGGGATTCCCCCGAAAATATTGATTTAGTTCAATCGAAGTACTTTCGGGTAAAACACCGTTAGAATGAGCTGCACGTTTTCGATTTTGTCGTTTTGACCCGGTGACCCCGGCGGCGATGAAGGAAAAGGTAGAAGCTCTAAGACAAACCTTTTTTTTAGCACGGCTCCACAAAACAGTCATAGGTCATCTGGCGATTTATTGAATTGATTAAATGGCGTGACTTCTTCGGTGAAAGAGAAATATTAATTTCTAGGTCAATTCAAATTGACCTTTAAGGTATTTCTATTGTTGCTGGTACCTATTTTTGTCTGCTATTATATTTTTGCGCTTAGTAGGTGACATAAGTCGTGGATTGAGTACCGTCACGATTCGGTCAATGTCTTCATTGAGATCACTTTGATGTTGTCCGCGTTTATTGTTCGACAATCAAAATTTTTATAGGTACGTCAAAAATTTGTCAGAAATTGGGTCAGAAATGTCAATCCAGATGTGCCGGATGAGCATCAACTGACAGAATTTTCGGAGGTTTTATAGAAGAAACTCCACCATTAATGCAATAACTTTAATTAAACCATTCAATTGATACGGAAAGGTGTTGAAGAAGAAGAAGACGAAAAAATAATTGCAGTAATTTCACTTATTTTCCAGTGGAAAATAAAACTATCACTCTATTGTTTTTCACTCCATAGCGATTTCTGTATATTTTGATGTTTAATTTAAATTATATAAAAGTCAGTTATTGTTTTATGATGTTACTGGATCAAAAACCCGCGTTTTTATATTTAAAATTATTTGGAGAGTGTGAAAAATTTTGTAAAAATTGACGGAATACATAAAATCTCTTTTTTATTTTGATATGATACTTGAGATAATTGAAATTGGAGAAAGCTCACCAATTATTTGTTGAATCAGTCAAAATGTGATTTGACACAAGTTCGGAAAGCTTTCATTTTCAATGGCCGTTTTGCGGATGTAACAGAATTTTTCCGGTTGTAAGAGAAGAAGAAATTGAAAAAACAAAAGTTTGTCTGAAAAGAAATTCGGGAAATGAAGCGCCCTGTATGAATTTTCTTGTTGCAAAAATGTTTTGAACGAAACACAAACATACGAGCCGAATGCGAGAAAATGCTGGCACCCGCATTGATTGATTCATCCTTCATCCCTGTACATGAAAATGACAGAAAATGGTGAAAACGGATTGTCGCTCTCTCAATTTTTGTGTTTTTCCATTAAATGCTGCTGCTAAGTAATAAAGTCTTTTTTGTTTTATTTAATAGTAATCTAATTTGAATTTAGCGCACCTTGGTTTTTTGTGTTGTGCGTGAACGATTGAAAAACCGCTATGTTATATAACACAACTCAAGGAATAACATGAATTAATTAATTAAATTCACCATCATGTATCAAGGTTAGCCGCCTTGACCACTTATCACCATATCAAGTTTCAAGAAAAGCAATTAAATGTTTTTTTCACCTATGAATATATATCATATTCTTGTTTATCGATTGTTATTCGAATATTCTAGTTAAGAGAATAGCCAATAATCGAATATATCCATTGAAATATGTTTGAAATATGTCATATTCTGTGGCACGACGAATGTATAATTTATGCAATGTTCACGTGGGGCTATCCACGTGTTGCTGCTTTATATATGAGCACAAATTCTTTCAGCAACTACCTAATTCTACAACGATAATAAACTTAACAGTATTAAAAATTATTTGTTCTTATAATTTTTAAAAAATATTTTTTTAATCCACTTAAAATATGCAAAATAATATTTTTAAATTATTTATTACAGTCGGGGAGGATGTGACACTTGAAAGGATTCCATGAAATAATCAGCGGAAAAGATTTAAAATTAATTTATTAAATAATAAAGTTTGTAATTTGTTTCGTGTTATACGAACGGTTAATCGGAAATTCAAGTTTTAATGGGTAACGAAGGTGGTTTGTTTAGTAAAAGTGAAGTGAATAAGAAAAGTAAGAGAAGAAAAAAGGAACTAAATAAGATTTAAAGAATTTTATTTAATTTTATTTAAAAAAAAAATATATATCACAAATTATGTCTGTAACATCAACAACACAAGCAGCTTTACAGAAAGATTATCATCATCATCATGTGCTATTGAACCGTTTAAAGCCGAGTAAAAGTTTAGTAGAAAATGTCAGTAACACAACTGACAACAGTCACAAATCAAACGATGGCATAGCTAGAAATTCTTCAAATCATATCACATCTAATAGTAGTAACAATCTCATAACACCAACAATGATTGTGGATAACTCAACAAAACAGGTGACGTCCACTGGCGACTCTCTCACCTCACAAACGACAACAACAACAAATGTTGCTATGTTCGTTAATAACCATCATCATTATCATTTGCATCATCACCAGCATCATATCCATCAGCATATCAGTATCAATAACGGCAACAATAGCAGTAACACCAACAATACCAACAGTGATACCACATGTAGTACTCCAAGTTGTCCCAGTAATAATACGAACAGTAGCACCAATTGTAGTGGTGGTAGTGGTTGTCTACAGAATGGAAATAGTAATGCTTTATCCCTTAAAAACAATAGTGCTATCATCTTGTCCAGTAACCCCAGCAACGGAGTAAGGAAACCCTATCAGGGTATCGATCCCAGTAACATCAGCTTCAGTTCGGCTTCTGTCGCTGATTCTATTCAGGTGAGTTACAATAATTGTTCAACACATTATCAAATTAAATGAATTTCTGCGTGAGTAGGAGAAAACACGAACAACCGCACAAGAGGGAAATGCGGATAGCCTAAACTGTGTATTAGGCTAGGGTTAGTATGCACGCGAATTGGTACGAAAATTTGTTCTGACGAGTTCTGATGAGTTCTGATCAACTCGTTCGAAGAAAGAAACCCTTGCTTTGCGATGCGAGTGGTTAACTGTACTGGCAGCGAAGAAAACGTCAGAATATGCAAGAACTTGTGAGAACAAATTGGACTTTCAAATCGGTTTGATTTTTGACGTACTCGTCAGAACAAATTTCCGTGCCAATTCGCGTGTATAGTAACCCTAGTCTTAGATATACAATGTATAGTTATGCCTATCCTTATAGTTGAACTCATAGGGTGTTCATGATTTGTCCTAGACTTTTGAAGGATATTCCGCCACACAGATTTCTGGTTTTTGAAAATACCTTCGTTCGTCGAGAGCTCATCGCGATTCTTTTGGAATCCGACTTCCTGAAGAAGTGAAAGAAATCCCCAACACGAATGGGCACAAATCCAGCTATCTTAGATCAACAAAAACCGAATAAAAAATAAAAATACTATTTTATCATGTACCTCTTTTTTCGCGATTGAATTTCAATGTCACAGACATTTGGAACCTTTCAAACCTTTTTTCTTTTAATTCCGAAACGGTCATGTTTCAAACAATTTCAAAACAGTTATGAAACATGTTTAACATGTTGCCTCGCATTTAACTCGAGTTAGTTGTCATTTAAGGTTCTTTACCTTAAACCTTTCGAATTCTAAAACCTTGACTGAGAAGTGTATAAGACATCACAATCCAGAAATAAAAAAGGTTTTCCAAAGACGTCCATCGGTGAGTCTTGTTTGATTCATAATAGGAACTAGATTCGTCGACAAGATACGAAATGTCAGTTTGAAGGTTTTATAGGTTCTATTCTGTCACTTGAGTTTCTTAAAAAGTTTCTCAAGACGTTGGTAAGAAAGACAAAAATTGTTTTTTTTTCCAATGTTGTGTCTTTCAAAAAATGAAGAAAACATTTTGATGGAGCGGCTTCGATTGTATCTTGGAGACGTTTTGTTTCACGACAACTGCTCCATCTCGCGGTGGTAATTACCTTCTCCACGTGTGTTTGGATGCAACTTAATTCTGTTATTAAATTTTTTACGATCGTCAAATGATCATATTTTGTATATCCACGACATTGTTCGAATTATTATGAAATTGGATCCAACTTCAGACTGGTTATGTCTCGGCGTGCATTCCAATCGGACAAACGGACAAATTGACTTGAGGTCAACGAAATTATTAAACCAAATAAATGGAGACCTCCCACGTGTGTTTTCGATTATCTAATATCTTCATTTTGAACAGGGAAAATGTTTCAAATTTCGAGAAGCATATATATGTCCTTCGATAAATCGTGTGAAGGAACCTTGAACTAGTCCTCGAGGACACACGGAATTCGGCTCAAGAGTAAGCTGTAGGTGTCATAAGAAAGAAAAATCCATAAATTCTGTTGCGTGAACGATGGCAATTTTAAATGGAGTAAAATTTCTCGTCTTCCTCGCGTATTTGATTTTCTTGAATATTTCATTGAACATCGAACAAGTCCTGAGGGACACACAGAATCCGGTTCAAGGTTAAGCTGTAAGTGTAGTAGAAGGGAATGAGTATCGAATCGAAACTCTTGAATTCTGTTGCGTCACTGGTCGCCATTTTGCATGGAGGAAAGTTTCTTGTCTTCCTCGCGTACTCGATTGTTTCGAGTCTTTCCGCAATTTGTTTTCTCATGAGAATTTCTGGAAACAATTTTACTATTTTTAACTATTTTACTATTTTCGAAAAACCTAACCGCTTCATTTTCATATGCAAATTAGAGCAAACAAAATCGTGAGAAAAAATATTTGCGAAAATTTGGTATGCTGGGAAATCCAATTTAGTGATAATTGACGAGACATTTTAGAAATTAATTTTTTTAGCAAATATTTGTTAAAAATCATTTTCTGTTTACTCAATACAAATTTTTGTTTGACTTCGCGTGGTTTTTATTAAATAGAGTTTGGTGTGGCGCTTCAATTTTTGGCGCCACTTCCTCATATTGAATGAATTTTTGGATTTGCAAACTGTCAATTTTGTAAATAAAACAATCAAACCAGTGACGTGGAAAATATTCCCCTGGACGTAGAAAGGTACCGCACATTTCAAAACCGCAAGATCATTTTAGTGTTCTTCATGTTTAGTAATTTGATCTATTCGATTGAAAAATAAGTTTAGAAATGGGAAAATAGACAGCAGCACCACGAAAACCACCTACGACTTTCTTGAAACTTTCTTCCATTGCACACCCTCCGCCATCTTGAATGGTTTGAGTATCGGTTCGCACGATTTAAAACAGAGATATGTTTCAAAAAATATTTAATAAAATTTCATAGAAAGCTTCAATTGAAAGAACAGCATTTAGAAAAGCTCCACCTTCTTGAATCGGGCGTTTGTCTTCATATCCTGAATGTGAACCTAAACCGAAACCTGGAACTTTCCTGTATTGTTTGTTTTGATAATGTCTAGTGAGATAAGGAACATTTTTCGAGTACAAAACAAAAATGAACTTTCACTCAATGCCAGTCCACATGATGGTGGTTCAAATATCTCATACTAGTGGTACGTGATATCAGAAAGCTCAAATCAAAAGCTGTAGGTGGCAGAGTTTGCAGTAATTAATTTGACAAGACAAGAATCGCGAAATTCCACGTTCATCCATTAATTGGTAACGGTTTCAATTTGAGCTTTTCAATCCAGTGCACTAATCTGAAACAAAATCTTCACGATTTCAAGGTGATAATGCCAGCGACAGGAGGTGGTGAATGACAGTGATATGAACATAACTCCGGTGGGCTTCTGGTGTCAGATCGATGAGAGATAAACGCTTTGCCGAAACTCCAAATTGAGGGTATCGGTATCATCTCCGAATTGTGACACTTTCTCGATCGACGTAGTCTGATTCACATAAATGACACATGAGTGTCTCATCTGTTAGAGACATCTCCACCATGTCCCAGTTCTTGGCGATCCCCTCTTGACTTTGTAGATCCATGTACAAGAAACAAAGGGATGAGACTGGCCACTCTTGAGTTATTAACGATTATAAGGGAACTAATGCCATCTTTCTGAGAAGCTTCAAGACTTCACGGTATACGCTTCTCAATCCATCATATGTCAGTTCTTAGTCATTCCCTGTTGATTTTGTGAGGACATGAATGAAGACTACAGGGATAGGTAGTGGTTATTTCCTGGTGACTTTGACAAGATGTCAGTTGATCCACCGCGGAAGCTTTGAGTTATTAGGGATCGTCTGGGAGATACGACGGAGTCACTGACACAACGGCTGCTGTTGCAATAAGACCGTCTTAAGCGTCAGCGCTTTGTAATTATTGAGAAATTGAAATATATTGTAATAATGTGGAAAAATATAAGTTGAATAAATTAAAAGCTTCGATTTAGACGTGGCATTTGCATTTATTGAGTGCTCAATAAGGAGAGAATTCAATTTGACTGACGCTGAATGGGACGTCTTGGTTGTCGTCTTAAAGTTTGAGTTTTGAAATAAAGCAAAGAAGCAGAAGAAGATATTTATTGTTAATAAATAAAGATTTATTTTAAAATTAATTTGCGCTCTCTGATGCAATGAATCGTTTAAATAAAAATGTTAACATTTTGTTGAACACCACAAGACGACTCTCACTTTTCTTTATTCATCTTCTTGAAGACGATATGCGCATCTTCATTGAACCATCGTGAAGCTAATAAATTAAAGCACAGGAGAAACTTGTGCATTTCATATTCAATAAAACACGCAAAATACGTCAAAATAAATCAACAAAAGCACAAGTCGCACTTTCTTCATTTTCATCTTTAATTGAATTGAATTGAATGAAAAAATCAAAATCAATTCAATCGTTATCAACAATAATCGCTTGATGCGGTTGAAATCTTCAATATCCAATTGAAAATAAAAGCTTCAAATAAATCAGGGAGAATCCCCTTCAATCCGGAGATAAGTGTAGGAAACCCTGAAAGAGTCAATTTGTCTTGAAGCTCATTCATTCCCTAATTTCAAGCGGCAGAATGTCAGAATAAGAACAAGAACAGAAGACATGCCGCCAAACATATAAACCCAATTTGAGGGTAACTCAAATGTGGTTCAGGTCAGGCACAGGCCAAAGAATGGAAAATCGTGTAAATAGAAATATACCAGGTTAAGCACTTATTTAGGTATTGATAAGCTGATTGTTACTTTTCAATACTTCACCGCAGGAGAAAATGAAATGTTACACCAAAATCAATTTTTCTTCCCTTGAAATATTGTAACCTGATTTTTGTAGTACCTAAATCAACACGAAAACAGCTACAACACAGGAGGGATAATAAATTGAGGGTTGATTTCACGTTTTGTGTGGTCTATGTTGATGTTTACCTGTCAGACAGTGTTTAAAGTCAAAATAATACCTGCCAGGTTTTTCCTATTAGGTTCAGGTTTCTCTTTTTTTTGTGTGCATTCATAAAATGTTCAAATTAAAGGCGTTACAATTTGTCGCTTCTTTCAAACAGTAATGATGTTTTAAGTTCACTTTAATTTGTATCAAATCATTATCCCTTTATTTAATAACTTCATAAAACACATGCTGGTGTTTCATCAAACGCCATTTAGAATCTGGCAACTTCGCTATTTATACCATAAATGTTTGGAAATTGCAGAATTGCTTTTATTGCAGAAATGAAAATACATTTTTGACGTTTCAAGTTTGTTGACAATTTGTGTGTGTGTGTGGAGAACCGAAACTGGTTTGTAGGATAATTTATCCAATTGGAAATTACATGAATTCTCCTTGTGCAGAACTATCTATGATTCATTCGCTGAATTACATGTTAATATTTTGGAGCAGAATTTTCTAGTTTCACGATTGGCACTTAACCACTCAGTTGAAAGGGTCATGGGTTACATGAGCAATGCGACCCAGGGTCACCCAAAATCCTGCAGTAATTCATCATCGATTTGTCGACTTTTCAAATCTACAGAGGTCGTTACTGTCTAGGTGATAAACAATAATTCCTTGCCGGAACTGTAACATGTAGAACTGTATGTCCAAATAAACGCGTTAATCACACAACAACCGGAAACAAGCGTCAAGTCCATGAATCAAAAAAACACTAAGCTTTTGAATGAAAAGTAAAAGCTCAAATTAACCCGAGAGTTATCCGAAAATGAAATTATTCAAAATATTTTCGCGCAAATCAATTAATCAAGAATTTCAAGTTCAATTGAAATAATTAAAATGACTGAATTCAAAATGGCTGTCATTGCGATGTCAATGGCGGCACAATTGTTATTGTTGTTGTGTAGGTTCGGTTTAGTTTGAATTAGAATTAGGGTAAGTGCTTAATTTACCTATTGAAGTAATAAATTACCTGAAGGTTTTTTTCGGGTTTTCGTTGAATGAATGGTATTCGAAATATGATTGAAATGGATCTGTTTGTCGCAAGAAAGGCAGCGTTTCACGCTATTGAACTTGAGAGTTTTTTATATACATTTTTTTGTGTGATTAATATTCATTGCGTGTCATTGAAGCGTTTCTTTGTGACGCAACTCAGTGACTTCAGTCACAGAATGTTGATCGTCCAAAAAGCACAACGCAAGTATTACATACGTTATACATATAAGAACAACTCCATGGAGCTTTTACGAATTTTCATTGTAAGTGAACTTGTTTCGAAAGCTTTCATTGGATTACAACAAAATCAATTCAGAATTGACATGTTCCAGAAAGCTTTTGATTGATAACGACAACAGAAAAGCTTATTGAAAGCTCAAAAAAAATAAAACTAAATCATATTTTCACTGAACGTAGGATTTGTTCGATTAATCCTTTTGGCTATTTAAGAAGGCTGCAAAATTTTCAAGCCAGTCAAGCTTTCAAGCTTTTGAAAAAAAAAATTTCATTTCCCTAAAGAAATTTCATCAAAGAAGTTTTTCCTTTGTTTCATCTTAAAATTGCTCTACTTTTGTCTGTCGTTGTTCTCTATGGAAAGAAGATGAAGTACTTCGGTATCTACTCAATTCTCTACGTGGAGATGCACAAAAGAAAATCAATTTCCATCAAAATCACGGTCATCCTCAAACGTCAACCTTGATAAGTTTCAAAATCCGAACACGATGAGAAGATTCTATTGTCTATAGAATCAACTTCTTCTACATGACCATAGAAGCGGTCTTCTATATATGCCCTAATCCCATTCAATAGAACGTCTACTTTGAATGCTTCAATTTCCACTTCCACTCGCGCGCATTGAGGAGAATTTAAATCCCATAATCCGACCACAAGATTCTGTCTCTTGACCATGAAGCCGTCCAATGCCTTTAGCTTAGCTTATTGTAATTAAAGCACATGAATGCTACGTTCTATACGTAAAGCTTTGATTGAAAACTATTCCAAACTTCTTTCGCAATCAAATGCCAAAAGGTTATAAGACACAAAATGTGCTTATTTTTATTTGCATTACGAAATTAAATTTAATTGGACTTTGTCTTTGTGGAATTTATACAGTAGCTGGACGTGCAGATATAGAGACGCCAATGTGGATACGAAATTGATCTTTAGGGTTGGACAGGGAAGGTCGCCAAAATTGTAGAGAGACATTCTACTAAAATCTAACCATAATTCAGTGATCTCAGGGTCAGGAAGTAGTTGTCAGTTTCAGTGTATTAAGTGTTCCAACTATTATTTAAAAAAGCTTTCTTCCAGTAGGGGCCGTCTTTCAGAATTTGATCATCTGAATTATATTCTTATAGTGCATAGAGTTCCGAATCAAGCTCTTTTGGTCTTGAGCGTCCCAACTCACATTTCCTTGTTCATGTGGCCATTAACTGAATCTGTTACTAACAGATGGCGTTAATTGTTGCATTACCTTAAATTGAATTTCTTAATAAAAATGTCTGAAAAATTGATACAATCGATAGGGTATCAAATTAATATCGATACCTTGTATCGGATAACATAAATTTAATGTTTTCCAATTCAGCAAATTGACTGGAAATTCGCTGAAAATAATCGAATACCTGAAAAATGGAATTTTGTCGAACAAAATACGTTATTGAGGTCGAAATTCACATAAAGAAGCAATAAATATTCGATTGTGTTTAGCTATATTCACATATCGATATGTATTTAAAATATACTTTTAGCGATTTTTCTATGCAACAACAAGAAATAATCAATAGAAATTGGGTCAGAACATATAACACCTGTAAACTGAGAAACAAAACACGATTTTGAAAGTGTGTAATAACTTTGACGTGGAGGCTTAAGTTTAAAAAAGAAATTAATTTTATACTTTAATATAAAACGAACAATTAAATTTGCAGGTACAACAAAATTAATGAACTTCAAATTGAAAAAAATTTTTTGATTCATCGATATCGAAAGTTTTTCACATTTCAATTGATTTTGTTATTTTGTTCGGACAAACTCCAAATGAGCTTATTTTAAAGCTCATTTTTTGTTAACTTGATATTGAGTAATATGTTTTGTAGACCCACAAAATGTTGGACTTCAATAAAATTCGATTGAAAAGCTCATGGGTCATGTAAGGTCGCATTAATGGTTAAACAAACTTTTCAAAATCATAAAACAATGTTTTTCAGTTTGAGCAAGCTTTTTTTGATTTTGTTTTCAATTTAGCACTTTTAATTACTGATTTTTCAGGTTTCTGTTTTCGCAGCTTTAATCAGAAATAATTAAAAATTCATCAAAAAAATTTGTCCAATTTTCACCACAATTTCCTTGCGTCATAATTTCAGACATTTGTGACTCACAGAACTTTCGACATATCAAAAAAATTTACAACTCAACTGGTGTTTTTTATCCTTACGTAAATTTGATAAAAATAAACTGCCATTTGCAAACGCACGCGCATGCGCGTGAAAGTGGAGGTGACATTTGAACAGCAAACATATGATCAAGTGTAAACAAAAACATTCATTCTGATATATCATCAAGACGGATAACCTATGAGTCTCTGAGACTGGGTAAGGAATTTGTGAGCTTTTTCGTAATGATTACTATAAGTTTAATGAGATGAACTAATTACTTATAGAGTTTAACTTGATTTAGTTACTACCAATAGTATGAGTTTCAACGTGAAGCGGTATTATAACAAGTTATTGACATCATGATGAATAACACTTGAAACGAATAACACCGTTACCGAATTTACCCATTAACCACAGGTAAATCATGTGATAAACACGAAAACGTCTCTGATTAAGTCTAATTGGCATTTCCGGTGAATCCGTTCAAGTTTACACACCTGAACCACAACAACCCAGTACCGCCAACATGATAACAACAAAACAAAACAAAAAACACCTGAGTGTCATTTCACACCTCTGTCGAGTCGACGATTGTTGCCTCATATTCACCATTTTTCCCAAATTGGCAGGTGCTATTACCTCGTTGCTCATAATACCAAGCAGGTTGCGTCTTTGTCGTTGACGTTGCTTTGTTTTTTGTCATGTTGCCAGCCTGCGATTATCCAATAAGTCGTTGCAACAACCTGTACCATGTCGTTGTTTGGATATCCGCTTCAGTTCAGTTGGCGGTGCTGCTTGTTTTGGGCGCACAATTATCCTCGATTGGTTGACGGTTTTCATCATAATCGTTGACGCTTCAGTTACAAACGCAACTTTCCCATTCATCATCGGGGTGGACCCGAAGCTTGCGCGTGAGTAGCTATTAATTTTGTCAGCACCTCCTAAATCTCCTCAAAACGCCTCATGAAAATTCAATTTTCACAAAAGCCCTGCATTTTAAAAACCCGAAATGGACGTCAATAGGTTAACGTTAAAAATTATTGTTTCAAATTTGAATTTGAATTTGAATTTTCCAAAGAAATTCGTCTTGAAGACACTCCAAAATGTCTGAAGCTACAAACATTAAAAATTCGACTTTTATGCTAAAAAATAATATGCAAATCATTAAAAGTAGATTTATTTTTTCATTGTAATTCAAATCAGACGCGATTCAAGCATATATTTTTTTTAATTTTTCGTTAAGAAACTAAACGGAAACGTCTTCTAAGAAATTTTCTTTCTTAAAGAACAGTTACAAGACAAAATTGTTTTTGTTCTGTAACTCGAAAGAAATATTTTTTTTAATGATAAATAAATAAATGAAGAAAAAATATAATTATTTTTTAAAGTTAATTAGAAAAGAAGTATCGGAGAAGTATCGTCGAACGAGAATCGAATACTGCTGCTCGACGCAAGTGATCTCTAATTAATCGCGATTGAGGGAGACAACAAGTTAGAATTCTAAGGTTAGAGTTACTATGCACGCGAATTGGTACGAAAATTTGTCTGACGAGTACGTCAAAAATCAAACCGATTTGAAAGTCCAGTTTCTTCTGACAAGTTCTTGCATGTTCTGACGTTTTCTTCGCTGCCCGTGTAACCACTCGCATCGCAAAGCAAGGATTTCTTTCAAAATTTCGTTAAAACAAAATTTTCGTACCAATTCGCGTGCATAGTAACCCTAGCATAACGAGAATCAAATACTTCTATTCGCAATGAGCTGTATTCGATTTATCGTGAATTACATCAGAAATCGAATACATTCGTTAGGAGGTTCTTATTCCAACGAGTATACAAGGATTTTTGAATACTTCTATTCGCAATAAGGGATCTCCAATCGAATACATACTTTCGTGAAGCTATTCCCAGTTGATCAAGAATCGATCTGCAAGAAGTATTCGACATTGAGAGAGTCAAGACATCGAATACTATAATAGTTTTTCAACGGCTATTATATTGGCAAGTAGATTTTTATATTCTATGAATCGTGAACTACAGTAGATATCGAATACACTCATGAAGTCAGTTGATCTGCAAACGAATATTTGTATTCCTTGTGAGTGATCTCCCATTGATCGTGACTGTTATTCACCAAAAATTAATACTTTCGTTAAATCTGTCTGCGATCACCAAGTATCGAATACTCTTGTATCGTAAGCTTCTAGTGAGCGGGAGTGATCTTCAATTAATGGTGGTTGAGGAAGACCACATATCGAGTACCGTCATCAAATTTAAAACACCAACTATCGAACACTTCCATTCGCAACACGAGATCTCCGATTAATCGTACGCTAAAAGACACAAGGTATCGAATACTTTCGTCAAGACGTTCTTGATCGAGGAAGTCTTGTTAATTTTCGGATGGAACTGTGACACGATCTGTGCCGTTTTTGGACACTGCCATGACTCCAACTGTCATTGACCTTGGTACCGTTAATTTTACAAAAAAAAACAAAAAAAAAAATAAAGAATAATATGAAAAATAAGAAGAAGACTAACGATGTAATTCGGTATGATGATAAATCACAAAATAATTATTGAGTTAACCAGAAACCAATTTGTGGAAGTGAGTCTTCCCCTTCTTCACACGTGTAGAAGACGAGGAGTACCTCGCATGTTGAATACAAATGATCAGACGAAGGTGATTCGTTCTAGAATTCTGTAATTTCAATAATAAATTGGTCAAATGAATGTCTCCGAGATGGAGCTAGTTGCAGCGATGACAAGTGAGCGAGGAAGATGACTCAAGATAGTCTATTCAGAAATTCCTTGAAGACTTAAATGGAATACTAAATGGGTACTTTAAGACGCCTCGATGATGGAGGAATGCAGCCACACTTGACAGGAATGACAGTCTAGCCTGATCAGGTGGATTTGCATAATCGAATAAATGCTAGAGGGACTTTTCTGTTCTCTTTTTCTTGTGTGACCCTGGCTACCATTTTCAACCTGATGACCTGATGACATGTGCCAGGGTTTTATCGGATCCCTTTTCTGATTTATTCGTCCCGGATCGCTGAGGATCATTAGTCTAATGGATAAATTCGATTAAGATAAATCGGGACAGTGAATGTCCTTCGAGACGGAACCATTTATCTTGAGGGACATTCTCAAACGATTACCCAGGCGCCTCAAATTGATTTGTCGGACTTCTATGGAAAGATGTCAGGAATTTCCTTAGCTAACTATGTAGTAGCTGGAAGAAAATATTCCCGAAAGAATTTTAATTTTCCTCAAGGAAAAATCCCTGGGAATTTTTTTTTTCTATTTTGAATTTTCCTGCGCATACCACCAGTCAACACATAATCGCTTCGGCATCAAAAGATGGGAAAAGTTTACGATATTTTCATTGTAATTATTAAAACTATTATCTCATTGGTAGCAACTGACATAACTTATAGCTTGTAAAAAAAAAAACATTTTTCTTGTATAACGTCTAAAACCGCAACACGCTGGACGGTCTAGGTCGGTGTCATTAAGGCGAGAAATGCAACAAACAAAAAAACATTTTTCTTACGTTCCACAAGACGAAGATGTTGCATTCCTTAAATGTTTTATTTGCTCTAATACTTCGAGTGTGAAAATACTTTTATAACATTAGAATCAAGTTACAAGTTTATCATCTACGGTTAGCGTTTATTACATCTAACGTTGGTACATGGTTTCATTGGTTGCCTCTAGGCGCTAGTGACATATTACTTGTCTTGATTGCTGTTAGATCTGTGCTGTTTCACATGGAATAGAATTGTCCCTAATAAAAGAAAAACTTTCTTAAGTGCTTTTCCCATTAGCTGGTCGTTTGCTTCAGATTCGCGTCCGGAAAATTGTGTTATAAAAATGGTAACTAGCGAATCGTTCCTTCCATACACAAATCTTCCCTACACAAATGTTTCAAGGGACAGTAGGTACTCCAGATCTCTTAAACTCACTGGGTTCTCTTAAACTCAAGATGTCGAAACTCTCAATTCTCTCTCTAGTCTCTCTCAATTCCATGTAATGTCCGCCTCCTTTTGCCTTCAGGAAGCTTTGTTACAAGTCTACTTCTATATTTGTCCCTCAATTTCGAGGGATATACCCGAGATCACTGAGTATCTGGTGTCCAAGCTCTAGAGTATATCTTACAACGGTGCTCAATGGCATCCACACAGAAATTCTAAGAGATATGCGCCCCATTTCAGGTATAGGGCTTCCTGTGTCTCATAGGATATCCGTCTCATTTTTCCATCAGAGAACGCTGTGTTAAGAGATACACAGAAGGCTCATTTCACCTTCAGGAAGTTTCTTGTATCCAGGCTTTAGAGTCTCTTACATCCAAGCCAGCTGAATGACTTCCATAATTGACTTCATCAAGACTCCAGAGTCTCCTTTATTCAGGGCATCAGCCTACGGCACAGGAACCATTCGCTCAATTTCATGGGACATCCGTCTAATTTTGGCTTCACGGAATTCTGTCAAGTGTCCGGAGTACGTGAAATTGAATGTAACCCGATGACTTCGGGAAATGTTCGCCGATTCCAAGGGATACCACAAGTATGCGATTGGTTGCAGGGCGTTTGTGTGTCAAGGCCTTAGAACTTGAAATCTCAATCGTCTGCCAATTTGCCTTAATTCGGTAATTTCTGGCAATTTGTCTTAATGAGGCTCCACCTTGGCTGGAAATCTTCACATTCACACTTTGACATTGGCAGTATTGGCTCCAAATCAAGTTTAGCGCCATCAAATCACTACAGATTAATGGATTTGTACAGCCAAAAACAAAATTGTATCGGACCGAGTTTGTGTCAATGTTTTAGAGGTCAACCTTGTTGCAATATCGATGGTTTCCAAAATGACAGCATAGATTCGCAAATTAGGCCGTTGTTGCTTTTATTTTCTATCAATTTAGGTGATTAATCTTTTTCTTTCCGTACCTGAAATAAAAAACCCTGTTTAACCCTGGAATGCACGGCATGCCGATTAACATGCATGAAAACCCGTGTAAGTCACCACCACCATGTGTGGACAAAAAACACAACATAACCACAAAAATTGATAAATATCCAAGGTTAACATTTGTCCAAACTTCTTTTCTGTCCGTGCTGTGCATTTGTCTTGGGACAAAGAAGAAAATGGCATTATTAATTTCATGAAATATTTTTCAATTTCACGCTAAAGACTGCAAATTTTTCAATTTCGCTACACTTTCGAAATTAATTATTTAAAAATAAAATTTTTAACACATTTACTAATAATTATTGGCTCACGGTCGAGTACGAAATTATGAAAATGAAAAATTTACAAAATCACAATTCCATTTCTGCCCAATTCAGAAAATGGTAAAACACATTTCTCTTCTCTCTCTCAAATTTCGATTCTTAATTGGTTTGAATGTATAACAATATGTGTTATAGTTCTAGCCCTAAACGCTGTGCTATGGTCTATTTATTGTTTCTTATTCTATCTCTTCTGTCCCTGCTGTGGGGGGAACTTAAAAGATATTTGTACTTTTTTAATGACTCTTATTTATTTATTGTTGAAAATAATAAGCAACGGAAAATTTGATAAAAGTGTTTTTGTCTCGAAAATGGCATCCAGTCAGACGCTATTAGTCAGACACAGGGTGACAGGTAAAGTGGTGTGAGTTCAGGTAAACTGCTATTTTTAGCAACATCACAAATTGTGGCCAAACGTTGAACGCAGGTTCTACACATAAATGGATCAATAAATTCGTGATTGAGTGGTTTCCAGTTGGTTCCACATCGCGTAATCCATTCGAATTGAAATATGCACAAATGCACCACATTTCAATTAATGCACTTTTATGCGATTCTAGGGATTAGTCATTGTGATGCATTAATTGAGGTGATTTTTCTCTTAATCTCGAGAACACTCGACTTTTGTTGCTCTTTGGACTGACGCTGTCTTCGAGTGGACAATTGCGACATTTATCGGAATCAAGAATTTTTTGGCACATACTGTGTGCTATTTGTTATGTCAATTCTAGAACCAGATGTTGCCCGTGAAACACCTGGAAATGATTCATTCCCACAGTCATGAAATGCTTGTTGCCCTATTAGAACAAATTGTTGAAATGAGAGACAAAAGTTTGATTAATCTGTCAAGCATTCGTTGGAGTTTATGCGAATGTCAAAATTTGAATTGTGCGTTCGATGATAATGTGCATCAGCTAAATGTGTATCTGCTTAATGTGTATCAAGTGAAATTTCTTTGTGTTACTTGCCTTCCCAGCCTCATCATAACGATGAGTGATTTAATGAATTACAGTGGGATGCAAATATTAACCCAAAAATTGAATTTATCCCAAACAAACAATAAAATTAAGAATTTTATTAATAATTATGTGAAACATGATTTTGAGGAAAGTGTTGTGCTGCACCTTCTGTAAACTTAAGCTTAATGTTTTCAACAAGAAAATCTTTTTAAAATTCTCACTTAATCGACCAAAACCGCTAAAAGGTTCCCTCCCAATCAGTAAGAAATGCAAAAAACGTTCTTAGTTTGTGCAATAAATTCCATTTTTTCGAATAAATTCCCTCGAAAATCCGAAGCTAATAAAGTATCGTTTTAAATTTTTCGCAATTTAGCTGCAATTCCCAGTCGACATTTATTGCATAAATTTCTGCAATTCAAATAAGTTTTTGTCTATTGGTAATTTTTGGTTTTTTCACTTTAAGATTCTTCAGAATTCGTTAAGAAATTCCAAGTTACCGTATTAGAATAATTTAGAAGCTTCAACTTTGAAATGGGGAAAAGTTAATAAATATTTATTGAATCAAAAGCAAAAGTTCATTTTGAATTCATTTGAGGTAAATTTTTTATGCGAGGTCAATGATCGTTGATCGGGGAGAATAATTGCAACATTTGAAGCACGAAAAAGTTTCTTTTTATTAAAGTAAGTTGAAGTCAAATTTCTAGTGAATATTCTTGAAGAATGTCTTCCAATTTGTCAAAAGTGTCATCTCCATTCGTGACATTCTGAGATGACAAGCAAATCCCACTCATGGTCATGAGCATCTCCTTGAGACATTATCATGGGATCATTTCATGTAAGCGCCGCCATGGAGGAAAAAAAGGTTCCTCTATACGTTAAGCTGTCATAAATGTAGAGATGAGAAAACGCTGCGATTTCCATAAGAATAGGTTCGTTCAGGGACCATAAAACAGTCCCATAAAGCAAGTGATATTCATAACCGCTACCGTGTTACGCGTACCTTTTTCAAATAGATGTTCTTTGAGGATTTTATGACATCCAGAAGATGCTGCTAACCTTCTTCATGGAACTGTGGTTCCCAAGTCATTTCAGTTTTCTACAACCTACAGCCTCTAGTCACGTCAGTAGGCTTGGAATTTCTTGAAATGTTTTAAAGACAAAAAAATATAATAAGAACAAAAAATATCAAGATGATGTTTTCAACGAAATCTTAAAATGCGTCATTTTCCGCACGTTTCACTTAACTTTGGAGTCATCTCGTCGAGCGTTCTTTGTTCTGCTGCCTAGTGCCTCTCATATCACGCTAAGAAACGTGTAACATTTAAATGCAAATCTTAATAACTTCTTTCAAGTTCAAGTTTCTTGTGAATTTTTTTCGCAATTGAAGATTTTTACTTCTTCTATTTACTAAACATATCGTGACATAAATTCTTTATCAAAATTGTCACACGAAAATAGTAATAGTATATTGTTCACCATGGGTGAAAAATACAACATTTCTATCGAGTGTAAATTGACTCACGAGCCGTAGGCGAGGGAGGCGAACAGTCGAGTGAAATGTTGTATTTGTTCTCCTGAGGTGAACATACAAATTTTTCACACACACACCTGTCGATAATTCCACTTTTTGGCTCGTTATCGAGGATCGCAGTAGTGTGTTTTTTCATCGGCCAACGTGAGTGTTTTCGACGGGTGAATGTGTGAAAATAGTATATTCACTCGCAGAAGAGAGCGGAGAGCACTTCCATTCAGTGTAAATTGCCTCACGAGCCGAGGAGGCGAGGGAGGTAAACACGGATGGAAATGCTCTCTGCTCTCTTCGCGAGTGAATTTACTATTTCCACATTCACGCGTTGAAAATAATCATTTTGCCCGATGGAAAAATCCACTACTTTGGACCTCGATAACGAGGTGTAAAGCGGAGTTTTCGATCGGGGTGTGAGAAAAAAGAATTTTTCTATCTGACGAAATTATGAAAAGTGGACCAGAACTAACACAAACGCAGTCACATAAAATCATGAAACACATTGATATGCCATTGTTTTTACAAATAAAATTTTCGTCTGATTTCGTTGGTTAAATTTCGCAACTTGTTACTTTGTCCGCATACCACACAGTCGGCTACAATTTTATGCAAGCATGAAGTCATGAGGAATGAATTACAGTGGGATACATTTTTAGTGAAATTTTTGAAATAACTCGAATTTCTGAATTTTCTTTATGTAACAAGTGAACTTGTTCCAAGGTTACAAGTTGAAGGTAATAAATCTTTAATCGGTTTTTCCGGTTTTGTGCAGATGTCATGTACGAGCTATCGCTTGGAAGGATTAAAAACCACGAGATATCGTTTCCATCTAGCGTCCAGAATGACTGAGAGGCGTCTCAAATTCCAGAAAAACGAATTGACTACACTTCGAATTAGTGCATTCCAAGATGATTCTTAAGGAGTCTTAAAGACGATGATTTTCTTGTAGAGAATAATTGCTCTACAATAAGTAGAGACGTTGAAACTTTCGAATTACTTAAGAAAAAAACATCAACCCAGACTCCCAGACTGAGACCCAGCTTTAGTTTGGGATTGTGTAATTCGATATTGGCTTCATGTGATTTTTGCATGCCCATGGCCGTGCTCAGCTCAGCTTAAGCTAAGCCTTTCAAAATTTACATGGATCGAACGTCGTCTGGTGCATTAGCTCCATCTGAAGTCGATACTATGCGATAATATTTATTAGACAAAATTCAGTGCATTTTGATTTATTGTACTTGTCCTTTTTGTGTATTTTTTGTGTCCATTTGGAATTGTTGGTTAGTTAGGCTTGGAATAGATTTCATGTTATGTCGGTGTGTCTCTGGTATCAGTACAACAAGATGGACTCGCCAAGATAAACCATGAGGGAGACATGCTTAACATGAAAATAATTTACTAATTTATTTATTTAACGTTAACCTGCTACGCCAACTATCTTATAAATTAACACAATAACATTGAGTTGGACACAAACTTAAAAAAATACATAATTCACTTTCATGGGTGTGTTCCCTTTCATCCAGTTTTGCAACGTGAGGGGATAGGTTTTACTTGACACACGGTCTAGTGTACGATCGCGAAGATTTTCCGAGCCGTGCATGCAGGATAGGGATTAAGGGAATATTCCAGACTGCAAGAAAAATTGTGATGATCTCTATCTAGAAATGATCGTCAGACTCACAATTCCTTGTACTAGAACTGAGTTGGATATTAGTTGATGATCCTCATCATGTAGTAGAAGATCAGGAAAGGATAGCAGTAGATGATCTTCATTCTTAATATGTGTTTACGATCAAATCCGCCTGTCTAGTCAGTGATCCTCAATGATCTTCCTCTTTCAGCACACACTCAAGACTAAAACTGATCATTATTAGATGATGTTTGTTCGTCGTAAAGGGGATCATTCCCATGGATTGATCTTGTGTCAAATAATTTTCTTCTACTGAATTCTCGGAATGATCTCCAGATGATCTTCAGTTGTTCTTAAGAAAAAACTGATCGTGTCGAAATGTCTCGGACACTCCAGACACTGCGAAGACTCTTATAGGGCCACACGTTTCGAGTTATCGATATATGGAAATAATTTGCATTTTATAGTAATAACTCTTGTTAACAACAAAATAACAATCTTGTTTCTTTCATTTTATTTACATTATGTTCAAAAATAATATATTCACCCACAATCTGAAAATATTTTGTTCAAAAAATGTTCACTCCTTGTAAGATGTTTCCTAAGATGAATAAAATAAAATTATTAACAAAGACCTTACGACAGGTTAAATGAAATTTTTTTGTTCTATTTAAGAGGAAATTTGCATTTCAAATTATTTGAAATAGTCAAAAAAATATTTTCTCAATTTACATAAATTTCTTAAGTTGTGGGTGGATGTTTTCGAAGTTTTCTTGAAATGAAATTTCGAAAAAATGTTTTCTTGTGCCTATTTAAATTTCTGGACAAAATCTTCCCTTGAAAGATTCCCTGTATCTTTGGAAATTATGATGCAACTAGTAGTAGCTGGAACAAAGTTTCACTTTTATTGAGACAAGCACTTAAGATCTTACTGCAAGATCGAACTGAAATGAAATAAATTTCTTTATCAAAAGTAAAAGTGAATCTAACGCTAACGAAGGGAAACTTTTATGTCGCCAAATTAAAGTTTTTATCGACCTTGTTTGACCTTAGAAAACAAAGATATCTTATACTAAAAAGAAATGATCATCTTCCAAGAAAGTCCATAGCTTTGATTGTTTCTGTTCATCAAAAAAATAAAACTAAAAAGCACAGGGCCATTAAGACAAACCAATTTTGGTATAAGAAAATAGAAGGGAAAGTCTTGATAAAATTACCTCAACGTCTTCTTAAAGTTTTATCTAATCGTCTTTGGAATTTTATTACGATTGCATTTTTTGATGCGAACCAACTGCATCTACCAAGACATCCATTTATGGAAAGAGGCACATTTTGAAAACAAAAACAACAAAAAATTTTATTTATTTTTTGAAAATTAGAATGCACGGGATTCTGGTTTTTGTGAAAACAAAATGGAGTTTTGTAACATTTCGCAAAACTCAGCATTCCATCGAAATCTTAGACGAAGACTGGACACAGAAACTCGTTCCTTCTTCTTTGGTTTCTTGTGATTCTTTCTTGAGCCTCTTGGAATGCAGTCAGTCACGCATCCTGAATGAGTTTGTGTACCTTCCAACCAGGTGGAGCAGGTGATACTTTCCCTATCCGTCGTGTTCAGTCCACATTCACTTTTGTTCCGTGGAAAAATTCTCAAAACAAAAAGCCACATGCCTTTCAACGAATTTCAGGATATTCTAGAATTCACAAATTTGGGAAGGCATTTCCGGAGCAAATTCGAGGAAATTCAGGCAAATGTTCTACCTGACGGTTTCCAAAAATTAACCCACTTCGTAGTTTTGTTGATTTTTAGTTGAACAAAAGGTTGGACAAACGATTTCCAGGTTAAGACCGTCTTCTGGTGATGGATTAATTTAACGATTTTCTCATTAATCAATACCCGTTAAAAATCATTTTCCAGTTATTTAAATTTAAAATTGAAAAAAAGTTTAAGAATAAGTTGGAAAAAAAAATTGAAAATTTTCTCATTAATCGAACGGTTCCATTCAAATTACTCCGAGACGAGATGGTTTTCTTATAGAAAGTCAAAGATTCCCTCGTTTGAGAAATTGTTTTGTGTAGTTTATTTAAAATAGATTTGAAATTATGTAATTTACAAGTTTTGGAGCAGGAAATGCGGTGGAGTTATTCACGCCCACTCGCTCCAAATTTGAAGTTCAATGGAATTCGCAAGACTTTGATTCCCATTTTTACATTCATAGACCAGCGAAAGGTTTAAATCTGCAATTAACAGGATTCCTCCTCTTTCCGTCTAACTGAGATGTTCGATGAGAAATTCGAAAATTCTAAGAAAGGCTAATGACAAAGAAATGTCTGTGTGCGTGAACTTGAAATTCTCTTTTTTCCCCTTCGTGTCGAAGTAGCAACGACAATTTTTTTCTTTTTCGTCGCTCAGATTTTGGAAACGCATTTGAAGTTTGTGAACATTTGAAAACGATTTTGGAAACAGGAGCGCTATATCCACATACCCCAAGTTCGTAATTAACCATAAAACTTTTGGAGTTCCCATAAACTCTGGAAGCCATCAAGTTTCGCAAAACAAAAACTTCACCTCGAATCACATTTAATCGGCATAAGACGTTTAATTACAGATTTGGCGTCTGCAACTGGATAACATCTGTCCCAGAGGTTATTGTGTAGCAAGAACCAGTAGAACTCATCATAAGGTCTTAACCTCATGATGTACCTTTTGTAGATTTTTAATTTTATTCAAGATTAAAGAGTAATTGCTGTCCACATACCAGCAATTATACTCCGTAGTTCCAAAGAAATCACCCAACCTTTTATGTATTTTTTGTTTTTGAAGGTTCACACATGACTTCCCATTCTTGGGAAATATCGTTGACCCCACAAGACCCCTGACAGTGCCGTGTTGAATGACTGTTCTTGACGAGTAAATCTCAAGGAAACTCAAGTGAAACCTCATTTCCATATGGGTTTATTGTGGTAGACGTCATTAAGGTCTCTTATGTCAGAACTCGTTTAACTGGTAAGGGTTGGATGGTTGGTACCTTTTTCCAAAAACCTTGTTTTTTCTTGTTGCTTACCTTCTTCATTCATTTTTGAATGATTTCCTCAACACCATGACCAGTCATTTCTTCAACGTCACTTGGTTTCCTTCACGCAATTAAGTTTTGTTTGTTATACATATAGTCGTTTTCTGGACATCAGACCTCGAGAGAAGGGTCGAATTCGTTCGAGCGTGAATCATGACGTTTTCAACAAAAATATCTCTAATTTCAATTCAACACAAGTTGAATGAAACATTTAATGCAGGCAAGTTGAACAATTTCGTCGACAAAACTGCGACGTCCCTAATTTCGAATCAATAAAACTTGGAAATAAAACAATCCCGATGAAGACTAGTTGAAGAACAGTTAGTTATCTCCAGAGGTATTTGCTGGAAGACAAAGAGCATCATCTCGTGGACACTTTTTATCCGGGCACAAGCCGACGACTACAGCATCCAGGGCGCATCTATCGTAGCGTCACATGTCAATTTGGTTGATCTCATCTATGACAGACACGGCGATGAACGGACAAAATTGTGTAATTAATGATTCGTCGTGATGCTGGAAAACTGTTGATATCCGATAGCTATAACATGATTGGCTATCATGAACAAACTATGTCGGCTCTATTGGATGCGACCTGGAATTCTTGTACGTAAGAGACGCGTCTGTCTGGATGTAACGTGAAAATAAGGAAATATTGAATTTCATTTATTCTGTCAAAGTAACGCTTCAAATTAATCAATTACACATTCTTAAAGTTGACTCCATCTTTGGTGTCATCTTCACTTCCTGTGGACATGGCGCGTTTCGTGTTAATTGGGATTAATTGATCGGAAACGGTGGAAAATTCACGTCTCATCGCGTATTCTTCAAATCAGACATCGACGTACTGCGAAAGATGTCATCGTGGCTTCCAGTTCTGTAGGTTCCTTGAATCTCGAAAAGATCACTTCAAGTGCTGTCCACACTTGAATCTGACTCATGGGAACATGAAATTGTTGATGGACTCGATCCAACACTACCAGAATTCAAATGAAGTAAATCCAAGAATCTGAAGGTTACTCCAAGAGAAACGTTCAGAATTCAAAATTATATGGCCACAACTGAAATTCAAAGACCACTCTCCTCATTAGAGTGGGTGGAAAATAGAGCAAACGGTTTTGATTTCTTCCGTGTGTCGCTTTCGATTTCACACCATAAAAAGAAGAACCGGACAAAATAAAAATGAAATTGGAAATTTGCATTATTTTCCTATTAAGATGCACAAAAGATGAAGTTGGATGCAGTTGTGGATACAAAGAAGTAGGCATAGACCACAAACGATTGTGGTTTAATCAACGTCTGGTGGTTTCAAGACCGACCCTTGATAGGGTCTTAAGATATTCCCGGCGTGACACATCCACCCAGGATAGACGGAAACATGAGCTGGAGTGCCAAATACTAGCCACGAAGTGAAAGTGCCATCAGCATCTTGATCATCATCTGGAGACCATGCACGCCATGAATACGTTTCTATTTAACGCTGCTATACTTCCCTCAATGATGGCGACCATTGTGACTACTCACGGTACACTATGGATCTGTGCACGAGCCACATCCCGTCTTGTGCCCTTAAAAATGCCCACAATTGGATGCTCCACTAGAATCCATTGCAATCATGCTAATTTCACTTTGATTGAAATTCCTCTACGATTTTCTATCTTGGCCATAATTTTTGTTCTATTTTTTCCATCAAAGATTTTCCATGATCTCTGCTCTCTCTCGCTTAATGTATACAGTTTTGAGCTCAATCATTTTTACAGTTAGTGAGAATGAGTCGTGAGTGAATTACAAATTGATCAATTTTTGTTTCAATCTTAATTAGTATTGAAGAATTTTTTTGTATTTTCTTCCTTCAATGCTTAATCAAATCAAATGTATCGGTAAAATGCATTAAACTAGATTCAACGAGAGAAACTACACGTAGATCTACATTTAAGAGAATATACATTGAGTGACATAAAAATTACACTACCTAGATAAAAAGCAGGAAAGAAATATTGAAACCCTCCGGTTAATGTCGTGCTTTACCGTTATAAACGAAACCACTTTCTTTCTTTAGCCAATTAAAATTGAAACAAAATACAAAAAGTCGAGACTCTCAATCGTTTCTATCTCCATCTACATTTGAGTTGAAGAATCTATCAAATTATTACTCTGAAGCTTTTTAAAAATTATGTGAATTCCTGGCGTCACACAGAAGGCTGCACAGATTTTTCAATCGCTTGTATCTCCATTCACATTTGACTAAACGTGGTGATCTCTTATGATCGTGGGACATGAAGGCGAATGTAAGCGTTCACGGCAGCTCAGTGGTTAGAACATCTGTTCGGCGAAGAGAAAACCCGAGTACTAATTCCGGGCGCGACTTGCATTTTTCCTCATGTGTTGGAATCTACAGACTGGAGAAGTTTTAGGGAAAATCTCTCGAGATCATTTCAATTTTACCACCTTTTGATGATTGATTTAAAAGGGTAGTAATGTTCCCTATTTTGTTTTCAAGTGCTGGTAAAATTAAATCAACAAGGTTAAAAAGGACATTTTCATTTGTGTACATAGAGAATTTCATGAACAAGAAGATGAAATGATCATGACACGATTCCGAGGCACGATTCCCAGCTAACAAAACAAATGTTCTCAACGTTGTTAAACCCATTTTTTCAAAATACTCCAATCACTGTCAATCCCAATTGAATCCCAGTTGAAGTTGAATTTGAATTCAAATTCCCGACCATAGCTGACACGATCAACATTGACTGGGTCATGATGTTGGGGCAAGTTTGGAAACCATTTTATTTGTTTCTCGTGCCAAATGTTTGTCCAACTTTATACATCCAATACCTCCAACATTGACTGGTAACATGAATTTTATTTGAATTACTTCCACAGTTATCTGTTTAACCGTCATGTTTTCGAAATGTAAACCTTCATCTATTCTTTTCCTCTCCATCAACTTCATTTCCTTATAGTCTGTCCATCTACTAAATTTAACCAATTGATGATGATGTGGATGATGTGGATGATGTTGTGGATGATAGTGACAATTGTCGTGAGTTTGCAAATCAATAAAATCCAAAATCCCTAACATTTTTTGGCCAATTATATGTTCGAATTGTTTGTGTATAACAGTTTAAATGTCAACTATATACGAATGGCGTAGAACAGTTCCATGATCATTTCATTCGAAAGTCACGAATTTGAAATTTTCAAATTCAACGACGATTTGGCACGTCTTCCTTCTTCGACATGTGGTCTTCTTATTTTGAGAAAAATCCAATTTGCCAATTTAATAAAAAAAAATTTATTTTATTTTTGTACTTCATTTAATTTTTTCTTCTCTTATTCTTATTCCAGGTAAGACGAATTACTCTTCTTGATGAACACGTGAGATTCATTGATGCATGCATGATGTTGAATTTTGTACATCATGAATTTTCATGAAGTTTCAATATCAAGGTTTGTTAACATTTCTAATTGAATTTTGTGTTTTTGTGACGAATCAAATGAAGGTCTGTGGCGTTAAATGAAAGTAGCAAGGAAATCATGATAGACCTTTTAAGTATTTTGTACAGAATATCCTGCAACAAATGAATCGACAATTTCTAGCAGAATATAAACAGAAACATGTAATTCAGCGAATGGTTCACAGTTTGCTTCGAAGTCAGTTCAGACACTTTTTCATCTCGCTTCACACCGAATTCGGTTGCTTGAATTTCGGCTGTTCTTTGTTGGTTTTTACAATTTGTTTCTGCGCTTTGAATTTCTTCAATATTTTTGTCTACACAAAATTTTCAATTTACATTTTAGGAAATAATTTTCCAGTTTGAAATAAGCACCGAGATTTAATGGTATCAACTTTGTTGATAGTGTGTTTTGTTTCACATTAAGAAAACTATCACAATTTACTCATTAAAATGTCAGTGACCTGTCTGTCGACAAAAGTGCCTGTTTCCTGTAGTTAAACTCCACGTGCAGAATTCTCGGGATTCGAACATTACACGTTTCAAACTCAACCACCGGAAGATCATTACCTCGTCAACAGGTCAAATGTCGAAGTAATTTCGCGAGGTCTTGTTGGTTTATTTCCAAGCATCAAAGTTGAACTGGGAACAGTTCGTGAAATCGTTCGTTTTGTGTGATTTAAATTTTTAATTCTATCAGATAAAGGGGAATTTCGTGATTTAGTTAATTCAGGGGATCCATAAAAATTTTTATGTGGAAAATCGCATTAGAATTATAAGCGAGAACGATTTTGTTATAAAATTGTCACGGAGCGGGACAGGAAATCCAATAAAACTGGATGCGAAAGAAAGACTCAAATACTGGACACTATTGCCAATAGTGTATGAATAAAACATTCAACAAATTAATAAAAAAATAAAATTCACGTAATTTTTTTTTATACAAATTCAAGAACTTTCCCCCCCGAACTTTTTCAGTTCAATGACTTGTTAAAACACAAAAAATAAAAGTCACAACGCATTAATTAACATATTAAGAATTTTTATATTTTATCAGTTTTTCAAAATCACAAAACAATAATTTACTTAAAAAAATTTTTAAATGTTTTACAGTCTTAAGTCTTGGGAATTTCTTTTTACTGTCTTCGTTTGATTAAAATCAATTTTCGGAAGTTTCTGTTTCTGGTCGATGACACTTTCTTGTTTCAACGAATTTTCCTTAATTTTATGCAAATTTCTAATTTTTAGAGTTTGGAATAAACAAAAGCGAATATATAAACAATTCATTCATTTTGTCAATTTTCAGTTTAAAGAAAAGTTTAAAAATCTCAAATGCTCACATGGGAAATGATTCCTCATAAGGAAATTTCTGCTCCCAACTTATAAAAAATGAAAGGATATTGTCCGCATATGTATTCAGGAGAACAAAATCATGTCTGGAAATATAAATCAAGGGAAAGGATTCCTCCCAATTTCGCAAGAAAGGATTTGTACAAAAGTGTCTCAGAAATAAAAGTAGATTTTCGGGATATGTTTTAAAGGGTTATTCATCCCCAAAATATCTTCGGAAATATCTAATGGGTTTTGCGATATATAGCTTCTTCGAAAGCTCATATCAATTGATCGCATTTAAAGTTTCAAGGGACTTCCATTTGAATATTTGAAAATGAAAAACGCTATCCGCTTCTTCTCTATAAGGGGATGGAAATATTGTGTGCGTTGTTGCTGCCTCCGTTGTATTTCGTTCAAGGTGATCGATCAAACTTTTCCGCTACTGGATTGATGATGCTGGTTTAATGATACTTCTGATCCTACGGCGATGTCTCCTGTTTCGGTCGACTTATCTCTTCTAGTGCAAGAAGAAAATATTGTCATATAAATTTTTAAGATATCTTTAAAAATATGTTGATCCTTAAAAGGTATAAAAGTCTTAAGTGAGTTCCGCCACATAAAGCTCTTATGAAAAGCTCGTCTTAATTGATCGCAATCAAAGCCTGAAGTGATTTTTTCAATTTTAACATCCTTAAAGAGCTTAAATTCAAAACCACGAAAAAGTGACAGTGAACACTAAGAAATGATGCAAATTTCTTAAAGAAGATAAAAATTTGTCTTAGAAAATAAAAAATGCGTCGTTAATGAACATGTTTCCAAGACGTTAGACGTCGTCGTCTCATCGTGATCAGATTTGAAACGCGCTATGGGGTTAATTATTAAAACATCTAGTTATGATTAGAAAAAATTTCATTTTTTGTTAATTAAAAATTTAAATAATTCCAATGAAATTTTTTTCCAGCTACTGTTTTTTGAGTCTCGCAAAATTCGATTGTTGATTTATATCAAATAATCCCTTGGTTTGTATTATTTCATGTGATGTGCTATCAATATCACTTCAAGTGTGACGCAATGAATGACTCAAAATTTGCGTTACTCAATTGAGTCAATTCTGGTGAGTGGAGCGCATCTTCTTAATATACAAAATCCTAATGGTCGTGAAGCAGAAAATGAATTTCATTCACCGGAGAATGGGATTCACTCTCTGAAATCGGGGAAAATTCATTTTATGTAGATCAAAGACAGAATGAATTTCCCTCCGCTTCCTGGAAATGAATTTCATTCACCGGAGGATGGGATTCACTCAAGCGGGGAAAATTCATTTTCTACATGACGTAATAAATATCTATCAATTTTTATTTATTTTTGTGTTACCGGCTTTTTTTCCAGTAAAGACATAAATCACAATAACAATTTGTCAATTTTGAATTTTGAATAAATATTCACCAGGACACAATGCAGGACATCTCAGGATACGAATTATCTTAGAAAAACCCTTTTAATGAAATTTCAACATTTCATCAAAATCGAAGCGGATATCGGCTTTTCCAAGGTGATATTGAAGTGCTATTGAGCTGATTTCAAAAATGAGCCCATAAAACTTGGTTCAATTGAGTCATCTTGTATTGCGACATTGACGGAATTCAACGGCAAAGCTTTAGTACCCGATATCACATTGTTATGAGTTAACAGTTTGATCTGATTAACATAATATCGTACCGGATATACACAAAATGAAAACGAAGAAGTTTGTTTTGAGGTATTCAAATAATTTCGGTAACTATTTTTATATTGAACGCGTGTTCAATGAGCCAGTGACCGTTAAAGCGTTCGAGCTTTTATTATACTACTTTCACAATAGTAAATGTAATCAGTGATATGAAAATAATTCCTTTAATTATCCCCAAAATTTTGTTCAAATCACCAAGTAAAATTGCATCAAAAGGAGCAATCGTCGCTTAGCGTCACGTCGCGCTGAACGTCGTCAAATTTGTACATGATGTTGCTCAACAAACCTTGGTGCAGAACCTTACAGAGAACTAGTGTTTACAAACAAATAGAATTATGTCAAATTGCATTTACTTATTTTTATCTGATTAACAAGAAAAAATAATTTGTCAGCGTTTTATGTATTAACTTTTATTTGCATATCATCGAAGCTTTTGTCGCAATATCACTTATAAGGAAATTCCCTTGTTTACAAAGAATGACTTGTTATTTGTTTTGTGCAATTAGTTCTACGAATTCGTTACTAATAAACGAAACAGTCTAATAAGTATTACTCAATTCCGGCATTAAGACAAGATTGCGCAGACGCCCTGCTTTGGGCCAAGGTTCTTGCTGAAAGTGTTTTGAAAGTAAAAAGTCGGAGAATGGGAAGTTGAATTGAACGTTCAGTTGAAAAGGGATGACACTTCTATTCACTGCTAATGCATTTTTAATGATCCAGTCCTTTATTATAATAAAATTTTGAATATATACCCTTCTAATGAAAGTGAAATAGCACGTAGAAAAATGTTCGGATCAATTTCTTGCTTTGTTGACTCAAAGAATGACTAGTCAAAGACTTGAAAATGGCGAAAACTCAAAGAAAAACCCATCATCATGTTGTTGTTATATTGTCCATTTCAATGTGATATAAGACAACATGCCGAAATAGTTAAACAATCATCTTATGCAATAATAAAGTTTGTTTTAAAAACTTTCTTTGTTTGTTTACGTTTTAATTGAATCGAATGATTTTAAATTTGATCAGGTATTTTTTCTCCTTCGACTTGAAATGAATTTTTAAAGAGGTATGATGGTCATCAGGGAATTTCTTATAAATCGAAATTGTAAGAAAGTGATGAAGACATTCGCAAATCAACGAAATTCACAATCGGATTGCTTAAACTTCAATTAATCTTCTTTCATTGAAAGCTTTTCCTTGTAACAGCAACAGCAACGTTTGTAGAAAAAGAGCTTTCACGTTCTGAACTCGTGAACAACAACCTGCGGAAGTTACATCATTAAGATAAATTTTATTCAAGTTTCAATTGAAACGTCTATGTGACAGTTACAACTAAACCATGTCGCCATCTTGAAGGACTTGTGGACAAATTTCAGAAGGAACCGTACAAGACCCACCTGCGCCATGATTGATTGCGCAGCACCAAAACCTCAAAAACCCAAAAAATTTGCTACTGATTTTCAAAAATCTAACAGCAATCCATCATTATAAAATTTGATATGCAACATTGCAAAGTGATCAGCTGTTTTCAGCTTAAAGAGCTTAAAGCTCTGACCACATGCTGATTTGAAATTTCAACTTTTCAGAAAAAGCTCCGACAGTAAACAGTCATTTTGCACATTATTGGGGTATTAGCCGCATTAACATGCGTTTTTCTGATGATGGTAATTTGTCATGTCTTGTGTAATGTGAAATTTTGCAACACAGCTGACCTAGATCTATTCGATGGGGGATCATTTCTGATGCAAATGAGATTAGTACGAGATATGTCGCCACATTCAGACACACATTGTCATTGTGAAAAATCCAACAGATTGATTCTTTATTCCATATGCGAGGTAGGGATAAAAATTCACTCTCACGTTGTCCTTGTGCCGATGAGCGAAGAGCGAAGAGTTTTCACTTTCAAGTGTTTGAGTGCGTGTTCGCCATTTGCAAACTTCTAACCAAAATTTTTTCTTCTATGCTTTTGACGCTTTTGATTTATTTTCTTTATTTATTTTATTAATTTTAAATGAATCAAATTACTCTCATAATTATTAATGTATTATTATTAAGAATTCAATCAGAATTTTATGCACGACAAATTTAGAAATATTTATTTTCAAAATAAATTAATAAATTTAATACTTAAGAAGAAGAATTTGATAATCCCCATAAAATGGATCGTCTGTAAAGGGTTTCCTTAACAAAAGCATCTTAATTAATAAATGAAATAAAATTTTATATATTTTGTAACTTTATGGATTTCAAAATGTTCAAAAATTTTATTGCTATAATTAACGGAATTTCAATAATTAAATTTTTTCCGTGGAGTGATCCACGACGCCTACATGGCGTCACTTCAAAGAACGCGTTATTCCCATTTAACACAAAATATTTGTGAGAGATATTTATTGTTGATGATATTGAGGAGGTATTGAAGAGATATTGAAGAACTAATAACTCATGATTCACAATCGGTTATGGCGTGGATCAATAAAATGTTATTGATCATTTTCACATGACACTTTTGGACGTTAGAGGGATAATCCACGGAGTCGCTTGGGCGTAAATCACGTTCCGCGCCATGTTGAACAAAGAAACAAAACTTTTTCGTTATAATGGTTAAAGTTTAGCGCAACTTTGTCATAATTTGAATGTTTGGTGTCGTAAATCTTATTCCGTGTCAAGTTACAACAAAGAGATGGAGCTTTTGTGGGAATAAACTTTGTAGATCATGTAACATTTGCAGATGTCCATCTGTCAAGCATCCTGAATCCTGTGCAAGTTGAAATAACAACATGTTAAAGGTTCCATTATCTTCTGGTATAACTCTTAATATCTCGAAACTGGAATTCCACGCCTCTGCATTCAACACAGCGAGACGTCTTAATTAATGAGGCGAATTTGAAATTAGCCAAAATTTTTGACAGTTTTATGGATTTGTGACACAAAAGCGTCGAAATCTCGGCATGGGATCAGATCGAATTTCCATGATAAACCAAACAACGTGTTGATAAGAGAAAGGTGAGTCTCAATAAATCATGGTATTGAGAAAATATAAAATTTATTACGTAAAAATATGGAATTGATTCCATCACGACAAAAATTTGCATACAAAACTGATGCAACGAAATAGGCGACATTTTGTCCCCGGAAGGAGTTTGAAAAATTCCCTGAAAGTGTCGTCGTTATTTATATTCAAACTATCGATACATGATTCGAATCGCAATTCACGAGTAATCGAAAGTAGATCGAATTGAATTGAACAGAAATTTGGCGCTCAATTTGTGCCCCAAAAACGGCGTCAAATCCAATAAAATCGCGGACACTTTCATCTCGTGGTTTTGAGCGGTTGTCTGTGTTTCTTAGGTGGAAATGAGGACAGAACCGTGTCGTCGTCGTTGATAATCGAAGGACGTCGATATTGAGAATTTCAAAATTTCGCGGTTTTTGCGGTGCATCGTTTGTCTGGACGCGAACGAAACCGCGAAAATTTGAAAAGAAAATAAAATTAAAAAAAATTATTTCAAGACGTTTGTTCGACTAAGATCTTCGAAGTCTTATCAACGAAAAATATTTTTCAAATTCCCCACCGTGTCCAATGCATTATGCAATCCAGGTGTAATTGGGTAAAAATACCTTTTGACCCGAAACCACCTCAAGACACGGTCAAGTCTGAAATTTTTTATTTTCGTGGCGTCACTTGCGAAATTGCATTTTTTTTCATTTTTCCAATTTTGCCATAAAGCTCAAAATCAAAATCAAATTCTCGACAAATTGAGCTTTTGATTGATTCGGGTGAATTATTGGTCACAGCCTCAAATCGATAAGTTGAACAATTTTCTTGAGCAATTCAAAATTTGCTACTAGCAATTTTCAAGCGATTTTGAAGCGGAATTCCAAAAGTGTGGGAAGCGTTTCGATTTCACGGACCGTGGCTAGTTGCTTGGTGATCCAATTTTCCGCTTAAAAGAATTTTAAATTTCAATTAGCGACTAAAGAACCACGACGTGTCCTTCAAAACACGACGAAATCGAAGAACAGTCCAACGACGAAGTTTTATTGGCGCCAGAATCAATTCTCTGACAGTTCGAATACGTAATGAATTCAGTTTCAACTTCACTGTCAGATGGCGTTGACAGTTGTTGGTTCCATCAGTCACATGTTACTTAAACAAATCTGACATCGAGACACTCACAACACCTCAGAACTAGAAGACACTAAGACGACTGTTTTGTTAGCGGCAGAATCAGTTCCTTGTTACTTCGGGTATGCAGCGAATTCAATTTCAATTTCACAGGTAGATGGCGTTCAGAGTGGTAGGCTCCATCATGTAAAGGTTAACTAAACAAATCTGACGTCGAACCTTAAAAATACTTCAGAGGTCAAAAACATTGAGATGGCGCTAAAAATAGTCACCCAAGGGTTAGGGATTTCTTCCAAATGCCATAGAACTGCGGAACACTGGAAGAGCGAGAGGGTTCTATTTGCGTTAGAATTAGTTTATTGTTGAGTCGAGTACATGGTGAATTCAGTTTCAATTTTACTGTCGGAAACATTTATTCAAGAAATCGGACGCTGTGTCCTTTAAACTGTCAGAAAACTGGAATAGTAAGGTTCTTAGATTAGAATCAGGTCTGTATCACTTCGAGTATGTGCTGAATTCAGTTTCAGTTTCAATTTCACTGTCAGATGGCGTTAAAAACTGTTACTGCCATGTTCCACTTTTCCCTCAAATCTGATTCGTTGTCATTCTGAGCTCAATTGGTGGAATGTGACTTGTGAGACGCGGCGTTTGAAGGAAATTTTCAGAGATTACCGAATGCGTCAGGAATTCGCGGATTCTGATTGATAGTCTTTGGCGGCATCGGGCGACACAAACGAGTTGTATTTAAATCTGAAACGTTGATTGCGCAATTAATTGTTGATAAGATGAGTAAGAAAAAACATTCAAATCAATCGATCATGTTTATCGCAACATAAACGCGTCTAATGAATTTGATAGTGTTGACGATCAACAAAAGCGTTGTCATTGAACGCGGATGAATCGCATATAAAGATCACTAGCGATTTCCCAGGGCATAGTTATTTAAGTCAAACTTGAAATGTTTCCTAGACACTATAAAAAAGATACTCAAATTAATGGCAGTCATCAGCAACACGATTTTATTATTTCTGTTTTTGCTACACATACCCACTATATAGTATATATCCACTTGTGTGCCATTCGGGTTAATCATGGTGTTTCTTGGGAAATACTTGCCAATTGACATCATCAAGACAAGTATTGAGGTTTGTCTTAACGACGTTTGGAGGCACAAAAAACGCACTTTTAACGAGCTTTGATTTTTGGGCGATTTTGGTTTCCAAAATTTTGTTAAAATAAAAAAAATTCATAAAAAACACGTCGATGGATTTGTTTCAATTTCACTGTTCCGTCTGGTGTCTCAACACCGCGTCGCTTGGGTGGCGTGTCTTCTTGGGAACCACAAAGAAAAGCCTATAAATCTTAAGAGGTATAGTGTTTCAAGGTTTCCCTCAAATCAGATAGACGTTCATCTGCATTTATTCGGAAATCGAATTTGATCCGATAAAACGTCGGCCAGACATCGTCCATCTTTAAGAAGTCAAAATTTTCACTTTTTCTTTTAATTTTCAAATCCAAATTTTCTCTTGATTCAAACGAGGAAAAAATATTTCATTGTCCAAAACGTCCCTGGCCTAAATTACTTTTGCTGCGTGCTTGAGAAATGAATAAAAAATTTAAACTTTCCTTTAGGTGAAGCTTACCTGCGGCGGGATTGTGGTTAACCTAATATCACGAATGTGGGCCAGCGCTGCAGCGAAAATAGAAAGGCCAGGCGAGATGAGTTTCTCTGAATTTTCATGCTGACGTTGGTGCTTTTTTTGAGGTGTCTGTGCCGGATTTGTGATGGACCTGGATTCATTGACGCCAACTTTGACACTTGACTAGCAGTTTCCATCGTTTCTTTAGAACGTCTTCCAGGGTTCCATTGGTGTCTGGTGATTTCCTTGACATCCTGGGTATGTTTGACACCTTAGTAACTCTCTGGGCATCTTTGGTTGGGATAGGCCTTGAAATCCTGGAGACACATTGTACTGGTTGTGCCTCGGACAGTGTCCCTCGGACAAATAGGATTTGTGACTTCTGTCACAGCTGACCTCCACCACACTGGAAGGTTGCATCAAATCCATGTGTTATTCGTAAATAAACTTAACCCGATTGTCACATAAATCAAAAGGTCAAAGATACCGAAAGCTCATTTAATTTCTCATTATTTTGAAATCCTATCAAAATGTAATTATGCAAATGAAAGCCACCATAGAAAAAAGCTTTTAAAAACTTAAAAATTTTTTTTCAAATTTGAATTTTATGCTTCCACCCACACAAAATTTAGGGAAATTTTTGATACAAATTCAGCAGTAGCTTCATTATCTCGTTATGAATTTTTCATGTTATATGTTAAGCATTTCATTGATGGGGTATTCTCATAAATCACTGAAGAATTTGTGTTTTTAGGAGATATCGTGGCGCAAGTGATAATGAGTACGATGTTATCCCAATTTAATCCACCTTCATTGAATGTTTCGAGGGCAACTTTTATATAACCTAAAAGATGTAATAGAGAACCTTCTTTGATCAATTAGTAATAAATAATCACTAACATTTGTTGTCATTCCAAGTTCATTTCCCCCATTACTAATGAAGATAGTTCCAGAACCATTGATTTTCTTGTCATAATTGTAACAATCACAGCAACAAATATGACGTCTTGTCATCATCATTACCATATCGTGTCGATTATGATTATCATATCACAATTACGTCTATTATCTGTAGCACGTAACGCGCACTCACAAACCGTGATTAGCAATTGAACACCTGACATTCGATCTGCACTCGATGGTGTCTTCTAGTTTTACCTTGAACACGCTTGATTGAATGCCCTCTACCTCAATTTGATGGTGATTTCCAGAAATTAGACGCACAATTTGGTAGAAACCTCTCAAACTGTGCTGAAGCGATTTACAATGTTTACAACGCCATCTGTGATATGCCAAGCGTAAATCAATTCTAAGTTACATGATTTTAAAGTTAACCTCTTGCAGAAAACATGTTTTTAATAATAATAGCATGATTTATCTGTAACACATGCTACAACTTGCACAATTATGCAATCATCAAGTTATGGTGAACCGCTTCAACCAGCTTCAATGCAATTTTCATGCTAATCAAGTATAAGGGGCTTGTCGCTTAATGTATCTTACGTTTTGGTTAGTAAAAGTTAGTCAAATGAGAATGAAAGTCAACGGGTTATTTGTATTCAACAACGGCAATAACAGTTTGGTGTTATAATAGAAGTGGTTATTAGTATCACGAAATTGGTTATTCTGGGACAAATCTTTGTGTGACGTACAAAATTAGACTCCAGCAATGGAAAAACTTAGGAGTCTTATCCTTTCATTTGTCGAATCCTGAAATTAATGAAATTGTGTAACTAAAGTTGGTCGTTACTTCTAGTCCTCATCAGACAAATCTTTGGTAAACATCCAAAGCAATCAAAATCTTCATTCCAGGGATAGCAAAATGTCGTTGAAATAGTTACACTAGTAAGTACTTCTTATTTCGTAATTGGATATCCTTTTCTCCTTATACTTGTTCCCAGTCCCAATAAATTTGAAACACATCTTCTTTTCTAAAATCTTCAATAGTCTTAATCCTAGAGTTCCAGGAAATGTCCTGGCTCAATCGAGTATCAGTTGATCGTGATTTCCTGACTTCAGAAAGAAGGAAACTCTTTCTGTCACATTCAGGTATCATAGAAACATACCCCGAAACCTAGTTGACTCAGCAATATCCACATCACGACATCGTCATTATATCAGCATCAAATCACGTCATTTCCATTTCAACAAATTTTCACTTTTTTATGAAATAATCAAGACATAAAAGTCAATTTGCGGTTCCATAAAGGTAAATTACCATTTATCCATTGAATCTATCTATTCGCCATAGAACTCTGGTTGAAAATTCAAAACGAAAATTCAAAAATAAACAAAACGTTGTTGGTCAAAAACTTTGAAAAGTTTATAACGTTTTCCTGATCACGCTCCTTTGCATTAAGCGCTTTTAAGACGATGATGTCTTAAGAAAACTGAACTTTTTGTTTGTTTACCATTTTTGAGAAATGCTTTAAATTCTTTCAGCATAATATAATTTAATATTTTCAACTTGATCGCATTGATGCAATGGAAAAAACGTGATTTATTTTTTATGCAAATTGAACGCAAATCTTTTGAAAACGACAGTCTTTCTCAAATCGGCTTTGATGCCTCGCAGTTATTACTTAATAAACCTTAATTCTTCGGTAAGTGAAACCTAATTTTTAATAAAAATCACATAATTCACTAAAGGACTCCTAGTTTATGGATTAACCAACAGGAATCGTTCACAATATCTTCCTGGATACCAAAACACAATCTCTCAAATTCCATTAGAAATGTTTCATAACCCAGATAGAGAGTATCTATGGCATGGAAAAGTAAAAAAAATTATTGTGCTCCTCATTAAAATTCACTTCCATATAAACAAAGATTATGGCATTGTTTGAAGCGATATCGCTTGGATTACATAAACCACAAATCAGGAATGATACTTAGATATCTACGAAAAATTGTAGATCAATCTACTTTTACTATCTACTACTCTTGTTCGTTGCGATAAATTCATGATTTGACAGTCATTTCGAAGATGAATTGCTTTTTAAATTTGCTCCTCTTTACAACAGATGCTGTTCGATTTATTGCAACAGAAGCTTTGTGATTTGTACATGTTAAGCTTAATTAATTGTTTCAAATTACAGAAACAACAATTAATTGTTTACAAAACATAACAAAATGAAATTATTCACTTAAGTGTCATGTTGTTTTATTTGTGACATCGTTGAATTATCTGTGCAATATCCCTTTGAACATTTAGATATTGTATATGATATTGACTTCATAAAGACTTGTTGTGTCATATCATATCTCTTAAATCATGTAGATATTGTAGAAGATAATGATATCCTAGAGTTAGTATCAATATATAACTTCCGTGATATCACAAAGTGTCAATTCAAAACGTTATAGCACATAATAATTAAGACTAATAACTGAACAAAACCTAATAAATCTGAAAGAAAACACAATTCAACATCCGACAGGGCCATCAATTAAAACCCAATCAATAGTTATTACTAATAATTATGTCTTAATTTAACTGTTAAAAATATTTTGTCAATAATTTAAGAAACAAACAGAAGAGTAAAAAATTTTGTTAAAATCAATCAAACCGCAAGTTCAACTGACCTTCATTGCTATTTGCCATAGACGTGTATATCTAGTATGAGTAGAAGAAGTAGTAGATAATGTAGAAGAAGTGGTTAATGAAGCGGTTCCGTGTTGATCTACTTCAAATTTTTCCAACATGGAATTTATAAGAATTGTTTAGTAACGTTACTGGAATTTTTTGTGTTTATCTACGTTTTTGTGGTAAACGTCTTAATAAACATTGGTAAAAAAAATTAACTCATTAGCGAAATTTTTACCTGAGTTAACTGACCGAACTTTGAGGGAACAGTTAAATTCGGTAATGTGTCCGAGAGATATGTAAACACTGAACTACAAAATTGTTCTAAATGTAATATCATGTAATAACTAATATCATAAACATCTCCTATGTGATTAACCTAAAATTATGAAATTTTGAAAGTGACCCGGGAAAATCGGCCTCCGCCATCTGCATTTTCCCTGAATAAAAATAAAAGTAAAATTTGAACTTTTCCAGTGTCTTCATTTTTTCTTCTACCTTTAAAATAAAAAATTATAAAAAAAGAATGCCTAGATTATCCGCTTTAATTGATTAACCCGAATAAAGTATTTTTAAGGTAAAAAGCTATGCAGGTTAAATGAAAGCTGTAAAAGCTTTTGAAAAAATGATGCTGATCCAGAAATGGTTTAATTTCGATTTTCGCTTGTTTTGTTTTGGTTCCTTGAATTATTTTTCAATTAATAAATTTTTGTGGATTGCGCAATTTGAAATTACTTCCGAACTTTCATTTTCACAACACAACGCCATAATGAATTCAAACACAAAGCCAAACTCAAAAAAATGATGAAAACGAAGTGTTCCTTTCTCAATTCGTTCTTCACAAAATATTTTCTCCTGCCGAAGCTGGGGAAAGCCTTCACCCATGAAATGTCATTTTGACAATTATTCAACACTTCAGAAATTGATCGGAGAAAACGTTCAATTCAACTTAAATTGAATTTTATAAATTTCGTAAATTCCGCACAAGTGCAACGTGATATTCGCATCATTTTCCCAGTCGCTCTCGTGTGTAGGAGTTTAGGGTTACCAGATTGGCGTCAACTGGCAGTCATCTTGTCACAGAACAAACTCCATATTTTGTGTTTTTCATTAATTTATGTGTCTCAAATACCTGACCGACATGTTACAGTGGTGTAGCCAAGCGCCGTTGAAACGCCTCGACGTTTTCGTAAATGAGGTCAAGATGGCGATAACTCTGCGTGATCGCGCTTAGCGAGGGTTTTCCTGTATCTGTTGTATGTTGGATTAAGTAATAACTTTTGGTTTGTTTATTTTGACTTCTTATCAATTTGTTAAGTTATTTTATTTATTTTTGTTTCATTTTTATAAGAAAAACGACAAACATTTGTCTTGATGAACAAGCAGCCATTGAAGCGTAAGTTTCGTAAGTTTCTGGACTTTGGAGAAAGTTTAATTTTTGATTTAGTTGCTTCGGAATTTTGTTGTTTTCTTCATTTTCTTGTAACTAATTGTTGTAAATTGTAAAATATTGTCGCGTAAATCTGGCATTTACAATTTAACGGAATTCAATTCAAGTTGAAAGTGAGAGTGAATGAATGATGTCACTGCAAGTCACGTAGTATTGAATTTCTTATGTTTCTCAATAGGGGACGTTAACGTTCTTACGACTGCAACGAATCCCTTAAACTCGGGATCATGACCTGGAATCAAGTAAATTTTTTAATTTTTACGATCTGAAGATTTTAGGGAACATCTTTCCGGGATTTCTTCTTGTATTCGTTTAACAATAATAAGCAGAACACCCGAATATCACGTTCCACAATCAGATTGCCATCGCTACATCTTCAAAATTCGGGTTCACTGGTCGTTAAAAATTCTGCTTTTTAGTTTGTTACGCACGAATGTGAAAATAATTATTTTTTAACGTTGAAGAAATGTTTTTAATGACGCCAAGAGAGCGTGACACCAAAATCGAGGTTCTTGTTTCGAATGGGGCTTGCGGAAAGCATCAAGCAACTGTCAGAAGAGGCGCAGAATTTGTCCAGAATCCAGTTGAATGTGATTGACTTGTTGCTTTGATGCCTTGCGAGGAACAGTACGTGGTTACCTTGTCGGGACGTGGATTTGTGCAGAATGCGATTGACTACTCCCCGGTACACCGGCTTGCCTCAAAAATCCCTAACACAAAAGCGCAAAAGGGCATGATCAGATCATACAAAATACTTGACGTCCCTTTTTTCTCTGGCATTTCCCTTGAACGCATTTCTTCGACCACAAGTCGGTTGCGTTTAAGACCTCATCTGCCCATTGTTCTTGAACTTGTTTCTACTTATTTCTCTATATAATAAAATACATGTCCTTGAACGTGACCTTCCAGCAAGGACGTCGTTTGATGTTCGGACAAAAAATTGCTCTTCTATTCTGGAATGGAATTGAAATCGGATCAAAGCGACGTGAGCCTTCAGGCTTTGATTCTTTGATGTTTCTCGGGAAATCATTTAACCAGAACAAGAAGAAGAGTGTTGAGTGAATTGTTGTTGTTGTTGTTACTTTGAGTCAATTCACATTTTCTGTGTTTCTGTGTCATTTCGTTGAGAATTTTAATTCTATTTGAAAAGATTTTCTACATAAAACGTAGATAACATAGTTTGTGGTTTCAACATTACATCTACAAACAAATGCCGATCATTATTATTCTATACCTGAACTTTTTACTACGCGAATTCCACATCGAATTGCATTCAACGTCTTGTAAGAATTTTCTTATACCTTTCTTTATTTTTGTTGCATAATTTTTTGACGTCTTCCAAGACATTGGAAATTCTTTATCTTTCCGGAGAAAAATTGCGCTGTTTTCTTGATTAGATTAAATGTTGTTGATCTACTATAGAATCGACTTTGGGTGGATTTATTCGATCGGATGCATAAAACTTAGTCTTGTTTCCGGTATTTTAGCTAGATAACTTGAATGAATCGCTTTAAATGGGTCAAGAGATTGTTTTCAATATGTGGCCATTCAAAATTGTGACCAATCTATTCAGGTTTTCTGCAAATCGATAAACTGTTTTTAAGTCTCCCACATTGAATTTCAAATTTCGCTAAAAAATTATCATCACATGATCAATAAATGAAGTAGAGATGGCGTTGACGCAAGTTGTAGCGGTCTTGAGATGTCGCCTACTCTTCTTAACGCCTTAATACGGGCAAAAAATAAAAATTTATAGATATTTATGACGTCATGTAGAAAATGAATTTTCCCTTCTTTCAGAGACTGAATCTTATTCTCCGGTGAATTGAATTCATTTCCAGAAAGCGGAGAGAAATTCATTCTGAGAGTTCAGAGAGCTTTAAGAGAGTGAATCCCATTCTCCGGGGAATGAAATTCATTTAATGCCTCACGGCCATTAGGATTTTATATATTACAAATTTGTCCAAGGGATGAGCCTCTGTGAAGGTAAATCCCTCTTAAGTCATTATCGAAACCGCTGTGCTTCATGGTCGTCTGGTGCAATTCATTACAGCAGTTTACGACGCAAGAAACGTCACTTATTCCATGTGATACTAATGACACAAAGAAAAAAAAGGATAAGTAGCTACTTGCCTTGGACTAGATATCTCAAAAAGAAGACGCTCATCAACGTCACCGCGGGCAGCTCATGAAGACGTCGGTGTCATTTGTGAAATGTTTTTCTTATTAACGATTTTATGCGCTAAAACTTTTGCTAAACTTTAAAAGCTTTACGCCGTTAATTACATGCCAAGATTGGCATTTCGAGAGTCGCACTTGCTTTTTGAGTAATCGCTTCTGTGACATGTGCAAAGGTCAAGAGAGGCCAGCATTTTCTCAACGACAACTCAATTTTGAAGTGTCGCTAAAGACGTCTTCTTGATTTAATGAGTTTGCAATTGTCTGTCGGCGCAAAATTTAACGCCACAATTCAAAAACTGTTTCTTTTTTTGGATAAAGATTTTGTCCGTTAATTTGGCTTCATCGTGTTTGGTTACAGACCAGTAGACCACATCAATTAGGTTAAACATGTGGGTCACTTGGCTTTGTTTTACTAAATGTGTTAACACTTCAGTCAAAGCGTGAAGCGCACCAAAGAATCAAGAATGATTTAGTGACATCTATCGGTGCTAGGAGAACACTTTCTTCCGATGTTGCACTCTGCCAGTGCCATCTATCGGTGAATGGAGAAATCTGTCTTTATCTTTCCGCATACATACCAGCATCTTCAGTGAATTTATTATTATAACACGTCGGTATTTCTGCGAATTCCACTGGCACGATTAGCCTTACAGCTAGACCTAGACATGACACGGACAAAACTCGCCCCGACTCCACGGGAAGTGTTGTAAAACGGAATTAACATGCTCGGAGACATTGGGTTTTTATTTATCGCCCAGAAAATATGTTAAAGGACTTTTCATCATGTAGCTGATACAAAGTTTCATCCAAATGAACCCGATAACAACCATGACAGTGTCGTCCTCCTAAAGATGCCAAGCGTGAGTCTCTTGAGGTGAACCTGTTTTAGTTTCTTGAGGTGAATTTTGTTGGTTTTATTCTGACCAATCAATTCCGATTCCGATAAGAACAAACTTATTTTCGAAACGCAACGCAACATCATGGACGCCATTTTTGTCGTTTTACACTTTTTTTTCCTAAAGTAATCAACTTTGCAACATCGTTTTCTCGGCAGTGTTATCGCGTAAAGTGTCATAACATTGCAATTTTGTAAATAACATTATTTAGAGGTGTCATGCAGAGATAATCCTTTGCCGCGTGGTTTGTATGCTCGTAGACGATTTCGTTATCACGGACAGTCTCGAACTCGACTTGAAGCTAAACTTAAATTAACCGAACTCATTAACCTTTTGCGTTCGGGTAAATGCTAATTTCAAAACCTTGACAGGTATGACTTGATCTTTGTCTCGTGTGATATCTGTGACTTGTTCGCGAGACTTGTTCGAAATTCAAAATTCCTTATCTCCAAGTGGGACGCATTTGCGCTTCAAACGTCGAAGAAAATTAACTCGAAGTCAGAAACAAGAAATGAAGACAGACGTGAAAAATTGACGTCACACGCTTATCCCGCTGACACGTCCTTCTCACACACACAAAGAAATATACACATGTGCGCGCACAAGTAAAGGAAGGTTCAGGTTCACATCCCAACGTGAACGTGCAAGTGAAAGCTCTTCGCTCTTCGCACGAGGACAACGTGAGGGGGATTTTTTATCCCAATCCTTCTCTTTTACTTTTTCAAGAAATTCTTTTTCGGTTCGAAAACAAGGTTATTTTCGCAAGTGAGAACAAACAAAGTTGAATCTACTCAACTTTTACTTGAGATGCATCACCCATATGTAGAAAAGGGACAAAATCTACTTGCACGTTCACTTTGGGATGTGAACCTTCCTTAAAAGAATTTCCCTAGTTTCAGTTTTTTGTCCGTTCTATTTGGGTTTGGCAAATAAATTCCGATAAAAAGTTGATCAACTCGAGATTGAAACGTACCTCAACGTCTCAAGACTCAACAATCGCTCAAAGTCAAAAAAAATAAAACTATTTTGCGCCCAAGATAAGACGCGTCTTAGTGCGACAATTGCCGCGCGCCACGAGATAAAGAACTGTCAAAGTTGTGGACCATAAATTCCAATTTTGTCTAGTGTTCTTTTTTGTTTTTGAGCGCCCACGACAAGACTTTTGAAAGCAATTTTTGATACCTCTTTGAGTCGATATCACTTTCTTCGGAAGTCTATAATTTCAAAGCGACAGCCGGACATTCTCATGTCCAATGTCCGCGAACTGAACAGAAGCGTTTTTCCTATCGCCACAAATAAACAGTTCAGTCGTTTTGCATTTCTCTTCTGAGACTAATAATTATTAGTGGCCAACGTTGACGTTAATTGGCGTCACGTCAAAAGCGTGTCAAGAGCTTTTTTTATTATTTTCTTTTTTTGTCAATCATTGAACTTTCATGAATGTTGGAGATATTTTTTAGGGACAACATTTTTTTGAATCGAGGGCGTATCAAGTAGCTACTTCAAAAGTTTCGCCAACAAATTTCAAGAAGTGGCGCTTCAATTATTCCAATCAACTTGAATGAATGTAAACTTGAAAGCTCATGTTCCTTCAAATTGTTTTGCAAAACACTTGGAGATGTAGAAGCTGAAGCTTCGAAAATCCTGAAATCAGCTTCAATCCAAGCTTTTTCATGGTTCTTAAGAAATCGCTATAAAATTTCTTATAAAGAAGCTTTAAGCTCGTCTGGCTTCAAGAAATTGCAAAAATATTTCAAGGCATTCCATTCTAGAGTTCTCAGATTCGCAATATTAGGCCTGCGGAACATTGAAGAAGAAAATGTTGAATGCTTCGTAGCCGGGAATCGAACCACGGACCGTTCCCGCTTGCCAGGCAGATGCTCTGACCACTGAGCTATCACAATCACATTTTCTTTTCCTTCCATGTTCCCACATTAATCACAAGCCTCTCATGGACTTTCATAATTTTGAACTTTGAGGTAATGAGAAAATTTGATAATTTTGCACCTGGAAGTCTTGAAATCTACCCACCAGTTGACTTTGGGGCAACAATTTCACGAAAAAGAGCTTTAAGCTCATGATGTTGCACAAGATTTTCCTAAAATTGCTAAGACGTGGAGTCCTGATTTTGAGGCGTGCGTCATGATATACCATAGATTCCACTTGAGAACTTGCGTTTTGTTTAAACTAGCTTAAAGCTGACAAAGTTTAGATGCTTTGAATTAAGAGCTTTCACAAAGCCAATGAAAATTATGCACTTTATCCGAGCATACACATGCTGCCTTTCACTTTCCGCTGACAGACGCCGTTAATCAAGAAGAAGACTAGCCTGACACAGCTTAATCAAAACAAGGTGTCAGAAGTGATTTGTACGATACTTTTTAATTACCTGGCAAATGATTTACAGTCGGCTTAGGTGTAAGTTTTGTGGGAAAAAAAAAACAATTTCAAAATCCCAAAAAAGCTGAATAACCCATTCACAGTTGACTAGCGTTTGCGGCGTCAGCATCCAAGTATCTCATAAATGTCCATAATCCGAGCATAAATAATCCAATTAGGGCGCCATGTTTTTTTGTCCGTTCTGGAAAATGTTGGTGAGTGAAAATTACCTTAAAAATGTGTTTTCAAATTTTCATCCGATCAAAACGCCTTAAAACGCATTTCCGGCTTTAGACGCCGAAGAAGAAGTGTATTAGATGAGCGTCGCAGTTTTGATTGATGACCCTTTTTCTCAAAAGCCACACTGCCCACATGCATCCGGGTTGAACTGCATTTCGGTCCCTCAAAATTTATGCAAACACATCAGAAAATTATTAAACACTTTCTTTGTGAATGTCTTCCGTAACTCACAATTCCTCTGCGTGATTCGGGGAAAGCGCACTTTTCCCAAGGCGTTTACCTAAAATCGGTCAATCGACAAAAAGTTTCGACCAGTTCTTGGTTAATTACTCTCATCATTTGGAGACAAAACAGTTTCTTACCCTAATTAAGTTCAAAACATTTGCGAGCACGACTTTCCCAACCACTCAACTTCGAGGGACGGAAGGTAAGGCGTATGTTTCCTCTGTAAGTTAATGACTCGTCCATCCTTGAATCCTTGCAATCCAGATTGTCCCTTCATCGCATTCAGTCTCGGCGTTAATTGATTCGCAACAAAGACATTGCGCGTTGCGAAAAAGTGCCTTTTTACGATTTTACAAGGGACAAAAAGGTGCCCATTAAGAAAACAGTGAATTTGTAAGAAGCAAAAAAGTATTTTTAATGTAATTTCATTTTTTACGAGTTTTACGAGTTAACGTTGCAATTACATTCAAGGCACAAATAAATCCCCGAAGTCATTGGCGTCACTTGGATGTGAAAAAGTGTCCTTCAGACGACGTGTGACATGACATCGAGCATTTTCATGTGATTCGCAGTAAAGTTTGACATATCACTGCCATTACCACATGGTTATAAGTTATGTTATATAATTTTAAGTATCCTCCAGAAAAAATATAAAGCTGCAAATCTTCCCAATTGCATCTTGACGATGCACTCATGTCTCAAGACACTTTCCTTTCAGTGAAACCAATTTTGTGTTTTGTTTTTCTGCAGATTCACTGCATTACCGATTCGGTGTACTCCAGACAAAACTGCAATTCGAGATGGAGTGCTCTTAAAGATCATGTTTTTCGAGGGAAACATATTTCACGCTTAAGAGTCTTGAGTGTCGTAAACATTTGCCAAATGGATGGCGCGCCAGGATGATGATCCAAATGGAGTACAATTGTGGAGCACTTTGGGCGCTTCACTCGTCTCCTTGCATTAGTGGGAATGAACGATTGATTTTGCAAAAACAGACTAAAATTGGAATCATTATTTTTCGAAGATCCAAGTATATCCAATGTCCGGATTATACGGGAACTGACAAGCGACGCCGTCCTGGATCAAGAATTTTCTGAAATTTGAGGCTCTGGTAACATTTTGATGGAGGACATTTTGACTATCAGTTCACATGCAGAGAAGTATCTTCTTGGATAGAAGCCACTGTGGGATCATGCAGAAGCATCATTCAATCATTGACGTCTTTCAGTAGCGATGCATGTAAATCTTTTTTCCATGATTCCATTCAAGACGACGTTCAAGTATCGACAGATAATATGGAAATCGCTCAGATCCAAAGACCAGTCGGTATGTGGGACGACGAACTGTCCAAGATGACCCAAAATAATCTGGGAAAAAGGTTTTTAATCCGAGAGGGAATTTGTCAAGTAATCCCGGGGGAAGTGCCTTTATTGAGTCTTTAGTGTCTCTTTAACGGGACAATTTGACCATTCTCGTGATGATTCTAGATAGGCTCCCTGTGTCAGTAGCTTCGAGTGTCAGTGATTGATGGGACCGAGTTAAGCCTCGAATTTGTCAATTCGAGGAGAGAAATCGTTAGCCATAAACTTGAGATGAATGAAACCTCTGCCGGTTAAGAGGATAGAGTGGTTTGTGAAATCAAGAACACGCAGATGACATGCTAATACAAAGAACACTAACATGTTTTCGAGGTATCTTCTTACAACCTTCGACCTTGTCGTTCAACGGACTTAGTAGTGGCCCCAAAATCATTAAAAAATGAAGCGGTCTCTAATTACGGTATGACGATCACTTTTTGTTTTGGTCAATCAACGAACACATGGTGCGAAAGTAATTTCCAAGAGTGGTCCAATTCAGATCACACAGGAAGGTGATCCTGTCTTCTCATGTTTCCATCACTCGGCCTCCCCTGGCGATGAATCCGATCCAGTTGGTTTTTTTTTTGAGGGCCTGACGTCCTTGTCGGACTGCACACGTTGATCTAATTTTAATTTCAAGGAACATTTTTGACACCAAAGTGCGCAAAAATTTGAGACCCACCAAGACGTTGGGAAAAATGAATTTCGAAAAAGCTCAATTTTCTACATAGAATCAAGCTAAGAAGCTTTGAAAGCTGTTCTCTGTTGGCCACAAATCATAAACACTACGTTTCTATTGCGTGGCTGGACTTTCACTTCCGGCTACTGTCTGTCAAGGGCACTCCACCTGGGAAACTTTCTTCGAAAGCTCTCCAAAACTGACAAGCATGTCGTGATTTAACACCGATGGCATGGATGGACATGATTCGTACGTAATTATATCAAGGCTTCCGGCAAATTTTTCAAGGTGAGGTTAATTGATAAATTCCGCTTAAAACAATAAAATGCAAAGCTTTTATTAATCTCAAGACTATCCCTATAAAGTTGGAAACGTTGTTGACTCGCCAAACGCTGGAAATTTCTTTTTCGCCCCAAGGGACGAGCGTCAGTCATGTTCCGCTTCGTTGTTCGACGTATTTAATCGGTTGAAAAAATCATGTCCACGCCAGCAAAAAAAGCTCTCGGACATGTTAATTATGTTACAATACTTTTTATTTCCAAGACATGAAAAATTAAGTTGATTAAATATTGAAAAGAATTTGTCCAAGCTGTGTGACACACCCTCAAGCTACATGGGAGACTTTTCCTTTCAACGAGCTTTCATGGCGCTTTCTCGATTTCCCGTCAAGCCTAGTCTAGTAGTTCAAAGTCGAATTTTGTCCGATTCTATTCTTGACCTTTTCACGCATTCGAAGACCACCGTGCGGAGTGTACCGCCTCGAAATCACTGAATATCGATAACCTGGCGTCAAATTGATTACATCTCATCTACTGGAATTAAGGAAGCCCTTGAACTAAAAGCTCGCGCTATAATATCAGATTCATGTGAACTAAACAAATTGGATACTTGTATCCACAATACGGAGTTAATCCGATTAAAGGTGGAGTTATATTTGGAGCTTTTGCAGTGCAAATTCTCAGACCATACTCTATGAAAATCGAAGCGGATTGCATAACAAAGCTCATTCGCTATTGAGGTTAAGTCGAAATCGTTCGTGTAACAAATGGTTGTGTTCCTAAAACGTCGATGGCACGGCGTCATCTTGCATTACACAAATTACGTGGAAAAGTTTTAATTAGTTTTTCTTAATGATTCGTGTAAAACAGTTTCGATTTTATGATGAAAGCTTTTGAGTGGTTTGTTATCAGCTTAACGCGGTAATAAAGTAGCACCAAGACTCATTTTGTGGTTTTGAAAACGATCGCAACAACGTTTGATTAATGACGCTTTGCGCAAATGTTGAAATCCAGGAAGAATCGTGCGGAGCTTTCAAAGCTCTTAATATCAAAAGGCACCAAGCTTTTCATACAGAAAGACGGAGGCGGACTTGTCATGCTATCGCAACAATGTTTACAAAATGCTCATGAGTCGTTAACATTCTTGAAATCGCAGAGCTTTCTAATTAGCCAGGAGAGCTTTTAGGATTTCACTAGAAAATCTTCTAAATTTACCCTAACTACAGAAATGATATTTCAAATGAATGGTAACGATACTCCTCAAATAGTTCATCATGAGCTTTCAAAGCTTTCAGAAGCTTTCTTCGAATTACCGAGCTTTGGGGAACATTAAAACATTCTTTCAATAGTTGAGTTTCTATACGCAATTCCACAGCCAGAATGACGATCCAGATGTTGTGATCCCATACATGACTTCGTACCCAATCTATTCCAACAGCAGACAAATGACGCACAGACCGTATGCGCCTTTGAACGACTTCAACGTTTGAAGCACGGCCAATGTGCTCAGAGAGTGAATTTTTCTTCCAGTTGATGTTTGATTGTCATATCCCTTACGCTTACAAAACTTCACGAATGGAACAGAATTTTTGATGTTCTAAAATTTTCACAAAACAAACACAAACAAAAATCGTTCATATGTGTACCATTGGTTGGTTAAATTGACTTATAGTCTGTTGAACTTCATTAAAAGCTTTTATAACTTGAATTTGGAAATATAAGTGAATCACAAAGCGAACGCATTGCAGAAGCATTTTTCGAGTAAACGCGGATAAAACACATGCAATCAATAATTAAATGACGTCAAATGAAATTAATTAAATTAATTAACATGAAACCAATTGCCACTAAATCAAAGAACTAAATAAATTAGTTAAGATTGTTGAAGCAATAAAACTTTTTCAATTGCGCCACATAAATGGCGCCTGTGTTAATTAATCGCTATCAAATGTTGGTAAA